>VXBA01005127.1:462484-554308 GCA_013399895.1 Serilophus lunatus | reverse complement strand
CGGCGGAGCGTCCCGGGGTGGGCGCGGCCTGGTTCCGTCCCGCGTTCTGGGGGCGGAGGTGTCGGACGTGGGTCGGTCTTGCTCGGAAACTCCATGGCTGATTTTGTGGTGGTTTCTTGCTTTTTCTGCGCGTGCTGTATCCGTTTCACTACTGTAACGAGAGGGTGGGCGTTTCAGGCAGTGCATCAGTGTGTTGCTAAACGATAGTAGATGCAGGGAAATACCGTGTTGAGGGAAAAATGACCACAGTTAGAAACAGAAAAAAAAAATAAATCTGGTGTTTTGTTTGTTGTGCTACTTTGTTTTTCCTTTTTTTTTTTTTTTTCCTTACCCCTCTTCCCCATCCTCCGTAGTCCATAAGTACTGGGATTTGGTGTGAACAGAGATGTAGTTATATAGCTGTGAAGAGACCTCGTATGAACTACAATGACACAAGCCATAGCAAAGCAGGTGTGTCCAGTTTTCAAAGTGAACTTAGGCCAAAACCACGAGGAACCACAATCAGCCTGTGGATGCTTATCATTGAGATTTCACATATTTAAAAAATTAAAATTGGTAGTCATCATGAAAGATGTACTGAGCTTCTCAACAATACATGGGTGCCTGTTGGCTTCAGCTATTTTACAATGAAGTCTCTTTAATTTTCAGAAGTAGCATAACCATAGACTTAGATCCAATTCCCTAGCAATGGACTTGACTGGAAGAGGCTGTGGTTTCTTCTCTCTAAGCACTTAGGTAGTCACACTGGCTTGAATCTGCCCAGGAGTCTTCCCATATACTGCAAGTTAGGTCTGGAAAGCTGGTGCCTGTCACTAGTGCTTCCCAATGCAATGACCATTGATTTGATAGCCTGTGGTATTGAGGCTAAGTGAGCCCTCTGGCCAGTGGTACTGCCCTGTGACCCAGCTGGTTTCCTCCCCTTTCGTTTCACTTTGTGAGAGATGCGACAACGGTTACAAAGCTTCAAACTTCAGTACCCTTCCAAGACATCCTGTACATGCTGTGAGTGGGATGCAGTAAAATGAACTCACTCTTCATGATGCTGGCCTGGAGTTGCCAAAAAGCCTCAGCAGAAGGAGGATGCACACTGTGACTTTCTAGTACCGTCCATCCAGTTACCAGTTTTCCAGTGTGTTGTCTCTTGAAAGACCTGTCTGTGTTAAGTGGGAAGTGGGAAAGTTCTCCTTGAACAGGTAGCTTCCATTTGTTGTTCTAGGACCCAAATAAAGACACGGAGTGGAATGACATTCTACGTAAGAAAGGTATCCTTCCTCCAAAGGAAAACCTGGAGGAACAGGAGCGGGCAAAGGAAGAGGAACAGTTTGCCATCCTTCAGAAGTCTCTAGGTGAGTGACCAGCCAATTCAGGCACCAAAGCAGTAGGACAAGCCTTGGAAAGGCTCCTGGAAAAACTTGAAGAAAAAGAAATGGCCAGCAGCAATGTTTAGATGACTGTAAAGCAATGCGTCATTACTAAAGATTTGTCCTGATGGTATCAAACAAATGTATTTCTGAGCACATGGATTCTTCCAGCACAGGAAAACTTTGTTCTTGATGTCAGCTCTGTATTTTTATAGAAATCAATGCTTGCAAGCTGAAATAAGATTGTGAAGGCAGTCTGCCAGGTGAATGTGCAAGTAAAACTATCTCACAGTGTTTCCTGTTCTGTGCTTCCTCGTTGTTCCGGACAGTGAGCAACTTGCATGTGTGGTACATCTTTGCTGCAGCTGCCAAACTTGTAAGCTCATGTGGGTACTTGTGTGCTAATCTAGCCAGCCTTCAGCTCAGAGGCCTTTACATCATTGTCTTTCCATCTGTAAGTGCATATCTTCTGAAAATCCAGTAGCAGCAATAATGACAGGCTGGGAGCCTTGGGGCTGTTCAGCCTGGAGAAAAGAAGACATCAGGAAGAACTTAGGATACCTTCCAGTACCAAAAAGGGACCAAAAAGAGAGCTGGAGAGGGACTTTTTAAAATTGCAGAATAGAACCATAGAATATCTTGAATTAGGAGGGACCCACATGGATCATTGAAGTCCAGCTCCTAAGGGCAACTCCAACTTTTCAAAGACATGTAGTGATAGGACAAGTGGGAATGGCCTGAAGATGAACGAGAGTAGGTTTAGATTAGATATTAGGAAGAAATTCTTTACTGTCAGGGTGATGAGAGATACTGGAACAGGTTGCCCAGAGAAGCTGTGGATGCCCCATCCCTCAAGGTGTTTAAGGCCAGGCTGGGTGAGAATTTGGGTAACTTGGTCTAGTGAGAAACGTCCCTGCCAGTGGCAGGGGGAGTTGGAGCTAGCTGGTCTTTAAGGTCCCTTCAATCTAAACCATTCTAAGATTCTAAAATAATACTTAAAAACTCCACTCCATACTTCTCATTAATCTATCCTTAAAGTAAATAAATTCTGTCGGACTGATCAAAGTTGATGAGTTTTAATCCTGGAATGAAGTTTCTGCTGATTTGCTGTTTCTTCCATTCTAGTGAAAACTTATGAGGACATGACTCTGGAAGAGCTAGAAGAGAATGAAGATGAATTTAATGAGGAAGATGAGAGAGCTATTGAAATGTACAGGTCAGAGCAGCATACAGAATTTGGCTTTAATGATAATTGGGGAGTCTTTTTTTATATGCTTTGAGATATTGTTGGAGAGATAAAGGATGTTTTTAGGCCTGATGATGGAAAAAGGGGGTTATGTTTCTGGTCTCTTGTAGAGCTTCTAAGTGTCTTTAATATGATAACAGCATTTGAATTCACTGTCCTTTATCTCCAACTCACTTTTGCAGAGATAAATGTGCACCTGCTGAGTGCATGGCTGGGGCTTCTGAGATCTTTGAAAGTCACCTCCAAGATTTCCTAATTTTTGTGTGAATGAGATTAAGGTGCTGCAGATTTGTGTAATGACAGTGTTTGTTTCTCTCTATCTCTTAACCTCTATCATGGTTTTTGCCATTTAATTTAGTAATGTATTCTCTGCAGAAAAAATTCTGGTGAGGCCAGAAAAGAGGGGGGAAAAAAGCATTTCATGAAACATAGTTATACTTCTTGCTTGTTGGTTGTTATAACTTATAATGCAAATACAAGAACATCTGTGTTACTTTGCTTTTGTTGGTCTGGAGTTTGAAGATGTTGGCAATGTGCCTCTGAAGTCTAGTTTTCAATCAGCTCCTGTGTGGTGTTCTGTCAAAACAGGCATCGATTCACAAGACGTCTTTTCTATTCCTTGCTTTTCAGGCAGCAAAGGTTAGCGGAAATGAAAGCAGCTCAAATGAAGAATAAATTTGGGGAAGTTTTTGAGATTTCAGGAAAAGATTACGTTCAAGAGGTTACAAAAGCTGGAAAAGATATATGGGTGGTCCTGCACCTCTACAAACAAGGGTAAGAAACCTTTCACTGTCAATCTATTCTGTGATAAACATGTAGTTACTGTGGAGTTAAGAAACGGAATCTGGTGTTCTAAGGAATAAAAAAAAAATTAGTAATTTGAATACTGTTGACCCATGACTGTGGCTTCTCGGGTCTCTCCAAAGACACACGACCACACAGATGTAGTGTCAGAGGAGGAATCCGTTTACTGTTTACAAGAATGCCTTTTTATAATCTACATATAGTTTATACTTTTCTAACCACAATCGATAGCTAAGGCTTTTAGCACGGGACAGTTCAAATGTCAACACCCACTGAGAAGCAGCTCTCATATCGCTTCTCTCTTGTCCAATCCAACACTGCAGTGTTGTACAAGCATCTTCCTTACATGGCATGGTCAGCCCTTTCACTTTCAATTCGGCTCCTTCAGCTCTTGGGTCTTAAAGTCTACCTGTCATTTGCTGCTTACAAAAAACATTCACTAACGTTTCCTACATCTCCCCGTTTTTTATTAATTAAATGAAGGGCTATAGCCGTGTTCACTTGTAATGCCATAACACGGCTAGCACTCTTATCAATCATATGTTTTACACAATTCAATATACAAGGAATACAGCATAAAATTAAGATGAAAATTATAAACACAAATATGCTTATCATTAACAATTTTTTAAACAATAATTTAATACTAAATCTATGCAACTATGAAAACATTCCACCTAAATTAACTTTTTCTTCTTCAGCTGCTGACTCAATTTTCTAAGCTTCTGAATGCTTGCATGAATACTCTCAGAATGGTCACTGAGATTTATGCAGCATAATCTTTCAAATTCTTCACAACTATGACTTTGTGCTAGAAGCAAGAAATTTATTGCAGCTCTGTTTTACAAAGTAGCAGTTGTAACTGCATCTAAATCAGCAAGCAAATCACCAATAGCTAAGCTGGTAGCATTTCTGTTTTTCTCAAGCCAACAACCCAGCCTGTCTAGCGTGGTCAAAGCATGACCAGCAGCTATAGCTGGAATGACGCTTGCGAAAACTCTTGATGGTGTATTCTAAAAAACAATATTTGAATCACAATTTTCTTTAAAAGCAGCTACTGATTTTTTATTTCTATAAACTACAGCTTTTTGATCTATAGTAGAAAGATATAAAGTTAATTGCCTAAATGTGCAGGGGCTTCTCACTGTTCTACTTGGGATACTTTGCCACACACGTTGTCCACAAATCAGAAACAAGCCAGCAGGCAAGCCTATTGGCTTTGGACTCATTAGGAACTTAGTGTTCAGAAGTTGCTTCTGGTACATTTCTTTCCAGAAATGCTCTTCATCACACTGATACTTCTGACTTTTCTTCTGAAGCAGCTGCTTATGTGTGTCTGTTGCTGTTCTTCACAGAATTCCACTCTGTGCCTTAATAAATCAACATATGAGCGGGCTTGCAAAAAAGTTCAGAGATGTGAAATTCATCAAGGCTATCTCTACCACCTGCATTCCCAATTACCCCGATAAGAACCTGCCTACAATATTTGTCTACCTGGAGGGAGACATCAAAGCTCAGTTTATTGGGCCTCTGGTGTTTGGTGGCATGAACCTGACGAGGGATGGTGAGTGTCTGCGTCTCCAGTCTTACAAAGGAAAAGAAAAACTGTTTTGCTGGGAATGAGTGAACTGAAACTTAGGAGGAGAAGGGAGGTACTAGAAGTCGTATTGGATTTTTTTTTTCTGACCTTTAAGGCTTGACCACGTGCAGTTAAGCCCGTTTTGTAAAAGCAGTGAGTTGCTAATAGACCAACATATAGATAGTTATGTGTGTGCAAGTATTCACGGCCTGTATTTGGAGAAACGTTGCTGAATATATTAAAGGGTGAACAGTACCCACATGTGTTCTCCAGGGCTCTTGTACACGAGCAGCTGACCTTGCCTCCAGTCACATGGTGATGATCTGCACTTGTGAACTGGTGCTTGCCTATTGCATTGTAGGGATCCTTGTTTCATTTTTAGGACAATAGCATCCCCTTGCCTGTCATTTCTGATTGAGCCAGCTTAATTCAGCCATCACAGAAAGCTGTACACTGGAATTCTGCACTTTATTTCTTCCTTCCTTCCTTCTCCCCTAAGGCCAGGTGGCTTCCACTGGCATTAAAGAAAGTGTGACATTGTATTCATTATTCTGTAACGTCTGAAGGAAATTAGATTTGATGATAGGGTTGTCAGCAGGACTGGGATAAAGGTTTTGACTGAATGTGTTGTATTGACTTTCTACCGCTTCTGGGAAGGAATCCAGTCCAATTTGGACCTACTGCTGATGGTGAAGTCTCTCTTTACTGTCTCGTTAAGGAGCTAATAATCAGTGTGTGATGTAGAGGCAAAAGGGTGAATTCTGTTTACAGGGTACATACCTGAAAAATACCTGTTACTCAGATGTGTAAATGGAATTTCCAAAATTTTTTTGCCTCTCAGTAAATTTATTCCCTGCCTCTTCTGATTATGATGATCTCAGTATATGATGGGAAAAGCTGTAATATATGAGCAGTATTATGTCTTCTGCCTTCATGTGATTAGAAGGAGTTAGAATTCACTTTCACTGGGATAGTTGCCTCTAAAGCTGCTGCTCTGTATCCATCACCTCTTTTGCACTCCTGGTTGAAGGGAGCAGGGTGGCACTGGGGATGTCACTAATGGGCTGCAGAGCAGTTCCCTCAGACCTGTGCCAGCACTAATGACTGTGGAAGCAGGGCTTGACTGTAGCAGGTGTGGGAGGCAGGGCTAGAGCTGGAACCTGGGCAAGGAAGAAGAGGAAGAATAAAGCAGAGTCCTGTTTTGGTGGTGGTGGTGATGGTAGAGTGATACAAGAAGTCAGTTAGGGAATGAAAAGTGGGGTTTTTCCAGTTTGCTCCCCTGCATTCATTAATCTTGTTTTGCACTGCACAGAATTGGAGTGGAAGATTTCAGAGTCGGGTGCCATCAAGACAGACCTCGAGGAGAACCCCAGGAAGCAGATCCAGGACCAGCTCATGTCATCAATCAGAGCTTATGTCCCAGCCAGGGGAGAGAGTGACTCAGAGGATGAGTAACTTCTGTGACTGTATCACGATTGATGCAGTACATTTGCAGGCAGTGTTCCCACCTCGAGCACTGGAGACACTCATCAAGGCCTTGCCGAGCCCCAGAAGGGTAGCATTTCAAGACAGTCACTTACCTAGAACCTTCTAGAATCTAAAAAGTTTTTGTTTTTTAAAAAAATTTATTGCAGTTTCACTTAAGATGCTGAAAGACATTTTGTATTATGAAACCTGAGTAAATATTACTCAAAACTTTTAAAATACAGACATCACTAGAAACAGAGGTGTCATTATTTTCTTAGTAGATGACTGACTTCTCTAAAAATCTGAAATAAGAGGTGGTCTTAAGTACACTGTTTTTTACAAGCTTGCATTGTGCAAATCAAATCTAAATAGCTGGTCTTAAATAAGTGGTTATAGCACTTAGATGGGCCATCTCTTAGCTTGTCATGTGTGGATCTGTGACAGCCTGGACTTCATGGAGAGCTAGGGGAGGTGACCCATGATGTGAGTGCTACTGAAAGTGGTGTGTGGTCCTTTGTAGAGGTGTGCTGTTAGGAGGGCCGACACAAAGCTATGAGCTGGGACCCCAGACATCTCGAGAGAGGCCATGATCTTGGCGATGGTCAGCATCTCCTGGGACCTGCTGAGTCCAGAACCCCTCATTCGTTTAGCAGCGGTATTTGCCTTTCACAAGGACGGAACTTCCTGCACCATCTTACCTGCTAGTAAAAAAAAGAAAAATCAAAAGAAAATTCAAGATGATGGTGCTCAAGTGTGAAACTGCTGATTTCTTCCACATCAGAATTCTGATGTGTTACTATGGTAGTGCCATTGCCAGATGGGAGGGAAGATGATGTTTGAAGATGATGTCTTTCTGTATGAAAGTCTTCCATCTTCTAGGTACAGTAGTAATAATTGAGAAGAGAATAATAATTTAGAAAAGAATAAACTGAAATACCATCTTAATTGTAGATCTGATGAAACTTTGAGCTGCTTGATTATTTTGAGTTGGATTTATTGTCCACCTACACTTCCAATTTGTCTAACAAGCTCCAAAAGCTTTTGCTAACAAGGCTGCCCCAAGGACATTTTGTTATATTGCTGATGGATTCTGTAGGTGGATGGTAAAGAATGCAGAACTCCAGAGTGAAATTTATTTATCTATCTATCTTTTTAGTTTTGTATTATTAGTTCATTGCGACTTTCAAGCACACTTCCTACACTCTGTCTCCCGAGACAAATCAATGTGTAGTCCAAACAACAAATTGAAGTTCTTCAAACTTCAGGTGAAGTTGTAAGATCCTGATGGAGAGCTTCCTCTTTGAGATCTGAATGGTGATGTGTCACTTACCTCCTTTCTTTCCTCTTGTGGGTTTTTTTTGCAAAATAGGTAAAACAGTAACATTATGCAAGTGAGCCAAAGGCAGCAGAATACAAGTTAATAACTCCTGAATATTATCATGTAGCAGCACACTTCTTAAAACACTGGACTATCTCAAATGCAGTCTGACTTGATGCTTTACTGTACTCACCTACAGCTTTGTACAATGTGGGAAGAGGACAACTCATCCTCCCCATAGAAACCTACACTGCATATTTTACTTATCTTTTGCTTGTCTCATTTGACTGTGCTTTGGAGTGATCTCTGTGTGCCTGGACTGCACTCCTTTTGAAGGAAACTTAAGGAGCAATCCCGAAAGGGAAGATTGGTCTGGAGAGGTAATCTAAAGCTAAACTAAGACCCTGTGACATGTGTAGAGAGCATGTCACATCCTCAGTCTGTCCCTCCAGATCTGTTGCAGTTGAGCTGTCTGGACTGTTGATGCAGACACAGCTGCCACACTCTTCTCAACTCAGTTTGAAGTTTGTCAAACCTTGTAGGAAAGGAAGATGGAATCTGCAATTCATCTTGTATCATCACTGTGACAACTTCAATTTGAAACCTAATTAAAAAATAGACAAGGCATTGGATATTTTTTTTTCTACTATTATTCTCTCTTTTATTGTCTTCTATTTCAGGACTTCTGTGGAGGTAGGAGTAATATTGCAGCTGCCCCTTACCTATATCCTAGATCATTGATGATTCATGGACCACGGTAGGAGGGGAGCTCAAAGCAGGATGGTTGGGGTTAATGGGAGCTCTGTCCAGGGACATCTTGGAAACATCTAGGGATGAAGACTTCTCAAATTGAGTTGCAGAGTGCTTGATTGGCTCCAGGGCAGCCCTCTGTTCTTTGTATCTTGAAGAGGCAGTAAGATCTTGAGGCAGAATAGCTATAGATGGGGCTGGTGGCCACAGCTTGGTCCAAAGCTTGTTCAATCATGAGAACTCATGTTTTGTAGACAGGCGCCTATCCTTAGGATGCTAACCATAGATCCGCTAGAGCTAAGCAACAGAGAAAACTGAAGGATAGCGTGCATCTTGTGACCAGGCCATGCCAGCTTGCAAGGACCTTAGTCTGTGGCTCCAGCTTGGAGTCAGTTGCTTAAGCCCTCCAAAAACTCTGAGTCTTCCTCCAAAGCTTCCTGCTTGCTCCAGTCTACCCTGACAGTGATTCTTTTTCCCTAATCTGCAGAGTAAACTTTTAGAGGGGATGTTGTCCCCTCACCAGAAGGGCTTATGCCTGCTGACTTGATGCAGGTTTGAGCCCCTCGAAAGTGAGAATCAAACGGAATTGCTGATGCCCTTGGCATGTGGTATGGTAAACCCTTGGATAAATAAAAGTTGGAGTTAGGACTTTGGTCTGTCTCTGTCACAGCCTTTTCTTCCAGCAGGGTCTTAAACTCTCAACACTACTTTCCCCTTTTATATGTGTCCTAATGGGTTTTGTGAGCTTTAGGACCACCAAGAGGACCAAGATCCTGAGGAGGACCAGGGCTGTATATGAGTGTGTGGTTGCCTTAAATAGCTCAGCTGTCGTGCCTGGGTAATGATACCAATGACTCCTCCAAGTAGTAGTTTGTCTTTCCTCTACAAGGAGCAGACCAGGTCTGCCTGGAAGATTTACCCAGGAGACTAGGTAGGAGAGGGAGAGTTTGCCTCCCCTTCTAGCCTGCTTCCTGCTGTCAGGCCTACAGCAGGGTCTGCCTTGCCGTTTAATAGGCTATATGTTGGTACAGTAATTCAGGAGAAATGCAGACAGTTTGACTTGATACTGTCTTTTATTCTGGACTGTTTAATCTATTGACATGTTGGGGGATGCCATGGTGAAAGCGGCAGATGCAGGAATTGTCACAAACCAGAAGAGGCTGGATGTCCTGCCCAACTGATGAGACCCATGTGGACATCATTTCAAATGGTGTCTGTGCTTCTTTGTATTTGGCTAATTGTGAAAACAGTTTCATGTAACCTTATTCTTTTTCCTGCCAATCATACTGCCTTGCTCAAGGCCTTTTGTAGAAATTAGGTCTCTGCAGGAAATGGATAATGAGGTCTGTTTAACCTTTTGGCAGAGCAGAAGCTATGGAAACACATAGTTAAGGGGAACGAGCTTTGACTTAAAAGGAAGCTGTCTGCTAAATAGCAAACCAAAACAGGCAATTAATATACATTGCAGAATGGGGCAGTATAATGACAGAAAATGACTGGAGAGCGTGAACTCTCATTTGCCAAGGTTTGGGGCACTGTTGTGAAGTGCACTATCAATATTTTTGCAGCCTGTTCAACAGTTAGTGCCAGATCAGTGCTTACTTCTTACCCGTGTGAGAAGTCTTTCTGTCAGCTATCATGGGAGAAAACAGAGGCAGTGATCCTGTAAACAGTGCTGAGGATTGTACCATTGCTGTCCTGTTAACTGCTGTGAGAGCATCCTGGCTTGTCCCACACTGTAGTGGTGCCAGCAGATGGCGGGGAAAAGTAACTCTGGGCTAGGTGGGGGGGCAGATGATTTGCCAGTCATGGACAGTCAATCTGGAATTTTTCATGTGAAATGTAAGTGCACCACTAGTGATAAAAAGAGCATTCTTCAAGGTGCAATGCTGAAGTCTGCTGCTTACCTGGGTTATGTGAGCAGTTGTTATGTTCATGGCAAGTTGCCCAGTTCTGGAAGAGTCAGCATTCTGATTTTGTCCCCCTGCCCCTGTCCCCAATCTACTTGCATTCATCGTATGCTCTCAAAAAAACCCTGCCAAACCTCTAGGCTAGTATTTTACATCAATTACACATGCAGAGGGAGCTCTAGGTGTTGTGCAAGCAGGGCATGGCCAGATTTACACTGACATTTCTCCCGGTACTTAAACTGGTCACAGGCACTTGTACATAGGCAGAAGTGTCCACAGGTCTGTGACTGCAGGAGGTGAAATGAAAGAGTGTTCTTTGAATATCTGTGCTGTCCTGTGCCTTTTTCGACCATATTCTACTTTCTCAGGACCCAGCTCAGCCTCTCCTGCCTCCTTTTGCAGCTGTCCTGTCACCTCCCTTCCCAAAAAAGGTGGACATTTGGTTGGTGTTACTGCCTGGAGTAATTTAACTTAGGTGAGATGATTCACTATGAGAAAGCTAGGTGCATGCTTCCAGCTCTGCTGGATCAGTGTACAAGATAGGCACATGATGATAAACCATAACTTGCTATAACATTGGAACATTACTATTCGACTTTATACAGTTCATGAAGAAAGTAGCACAAATCTACAACAATTGTTATGAAAGTTAAGGTGTTCTTTTTATTATTAATTCAAGTTCACAGTAATTAGTCATCATCTGGAAATCTAGGGAAGTTTTCTTTTTCACAGGGTGTATAGCATTGAGAAATGAGACTTCTAATAGAAACCTCAGTAACACTTAGTTTGGACTAGCTCTTGTTTTGTTAACAGTGTAAACCCCCCCACTACATGAACCTTTTGCTGCATATTTGTTGGGATCAGATCATGTCTAAAGAAACTTTGCTCTCACAGAGATCAAAGGGGAATGCTTTCCCTTCTTTGTTCTTTTAAACCCCTTCATTGCTAAAACTAATATATTCCCTGTCATTTGTTTGGAAAGCAGTTGAACTCATTTTTCATTACATCCTGTTATAAGTCAGTCCTCATTTCTATCTCATTTAGTAAATTCTGTCATGAAAGGATTGTACAAGGCATAAAGTATTTTATTGATGTATCTAGCTCTTTGTAGAATTAAAAAGAAGTATTGAACTACTTAGGTCTCTCTACTTGCAGATTGCTCTTGTGATGCAGGGAAAGGCTTCATCCCCTCCTGTGGAACGCAGAACCATTAAAGCATTTAAATCCAGACAGCCAGACTCTCTAGGCTTGTGTGGGAGACTGATGAATGATCTGACTTGTTTTCATATACTATATTAAAAATTTCATCTCTTGTCTCCATGCCAAATTTTTCATGACTTCACCAAATTAATTTTAATTTACTGTGCTGACTGAAGAAACTGTGGTCTAATAAGAAATTTCAGGGAAAACATAATTTTGAGATTGTTTCTATTTAACACTTCAGATACTAAATAAGGAAGGAATTAGATCATCTAAGGCAGATGAGTCCATGTAACAGGTATTAATGGACAATTAATGAGATGAATGTAATTATGCATATTAGTAAGCCTCTGGTTCAGTGCGTCTACTATAAGAAGTCCTATTTCTTCCAGTACATTGAACAACTCAAACACAAAGATGCTTCTTATAAAGGCAGAAGTTCCAGCATTTACTAGCAAAAGCAAGTTTTGATTCTTCAAACAGCCATTGCCTACCTCCACAGTGACAATTACTTCTGCTATTGCACGTGTCATCATGATCCTACTCCTCTTGATAGCCGTGGGAATACTTTCAATTACGAGCAGAGCAGCTGAGCCAGCTACTGAATTCTTCTTGCCTAATTGCAGTTTATCTTTCTGAATTAGTAGACTGTCTGAGGGTGTTGAGAAACTTCATTAATTATCTGTACGTATGTAGATGATTTCCGTTATGTAAAGCTGAAAGTAGGGATGTCCTGGATCCTCCAAGTTGACTATCACTTCCTGTAGTTTAGCTGTTCCTGACCTCAGGCAATTAGAAGAGCAATAGCAAGGCCTGCCTCCATGGCAGAGAAGTCCAGCAATAAACACTTGAAAAGATTGATCTCTGCCACAGCATTAAGGCATTGACTATATTCTTTAACAGGAAAGTCATGGTAGTAAAAGGGTACAAAGTTTGGTGGGAGCTAGCAGCAACAGGAGAATATTCAAAATGTTGAATTGGGATTTCTGTCTGGTTAACATCCCCAAACTTCTAGAGCTGAGGTGCATTGCTTCTGATTATGTCTGTCTAGCAAAATTAATAGGGCTGAGAAGTCTGATGTGAAGCAGATTCTGTGGGGTGAATCAAGTCTAAATCAAAGGGGTGATCCTGGAAGAGGAATGCTTGAAGAAGTTTCTTGAATTCTTTTCCTCCTAAGAAAGAGAGGGAGAGAGCCCTTGAAACAGTGGAAGAGATGAAGGGCAGCAAGCACAGGGGGGATGAAAGGAGCTCAGAGAGGAGGCTTAGAAGAGAAGCCTGACCATTTCTAGAGAAAGGGGTAAAGGTGAGGAAGATAACAAAGAAAAATCTGAGAGCTTGCGTGATGATGAAGGTTCAGGGATGTTTGGTGTTGGGATACACTAACAGAAGCACTTTTCCTCAGAGAATGGACTTTGTGCGTGCTGAGGAGAGCAGAGTGGATGACAGCATTAAATCACAGACCAAGAGGAAACTTCTGGTGCAGACCCATGAAAACTTCATCCTTGACTTCAGTGTACAGGAAGAAAAAAAGTCAGGTAAACATTGATGCTGTGGTCCATGGAAAAAAAGTGGGAAGTAGACTGTAAGTAAGCACCATTTAAAGCAGTAACTGGGCAGGTTTTCAATAAGTAAAATTGATAGGTAAAAAAATAAAATCGTGCAATTCAAGCCAGGAAAAGATACTGCTGTATTATTTGCATGCTAATAAGCTGTCTTTAGCACTAACTCTGAAAAAGCTATGAATCTTTCAGGTGAGAAGAGCTGTTTATATCCAGTTTTACAAGACACATTAAGTGCTAGTGGCATTGTGTCATCTGGCATATGTTACAGATCCAGCCCAGTGGATAAGATTGGCTTTCTCTCTACATTAATATGTCAAATGGCACTTTCAATTTAACAGTACTACTGCACTGTCATTTTCAAAGTTAGCTACTGCCTGGTGCCTTTATGTTGTACTATAAAAGAGGTATCAGGGCAATTTTAAAACCAGTTCAGTAGAAATCTCATTGCTGGCTTATTGGTAGCAATCCCATGTTGAATGCAGATACAGAAAAAGGAGAAAGAGAGAAAACATCTTGTCATCTCTTTGCTGACTAGTTGCTGACACTTCAGGCTTTTACAACCTCAGGCTGCTCCTGGTGAGAAGATGGTGACCAAGAGCTTTGGTGGCGCCGCTGCAAAGCACACAAACCCCTGTTCTCCTCCTCTCCTGGTGGTAGGATAACCAGCAAACATGTGGACATCCTCCCAGCTAAAATACTGGCATGCTTCCATTGCTCTGATCTTCAAACGGGAGAAAAATCTTCACTGTCAAATCCACACCAGCTGTAACTGTCACTCCAAGTCTGTGTGGAGCACATTTCCTTATGGAGTTATCCAAGAAACCGGACCCTGCTGTATCCCCTGGGTTGTGCCTCATGCACCAAATTCTGAAATGCAGATAGTGCCCTGGAGATTTATGTCTCAGCTGGGTACAGGCATTACAGTGCTCGAGTTTTCTGCATTCTCATCTTCCCTCCATAGAGGTCTCCTCAAAAGAGCAAGCAGTTTTCCCCTAGTGCAAAAGGATCCTTTAGAACAGGGCACCTGTGTGCAGTGATACAGGAGTTGTGTTGTCCCTGTGAGTGCCAGTGGGTTTCACTCCATTATCCATCAAAGAGAGAGCATATGGAAACCAAAATGGCGATGGGATCCTGGCTGAGAGCAAGCAGCTGATGGGGCCACAAAGGGTAGGTGCTTAGGCTAATCAGGATACAGGGAGAGTTTGGAATCACTGGCTCACTGTCCAGCTTTGCTCGCAGCAGGACAAAAACTTACCAGGAACAGAGCATCCCACAAGCAGGTGATGATTAAAAATGGATGGAGGCAGCATAGTGTGGAAATCCTGAGAATGGTCTGTATCTCATGGTGGATGGGTTGCCAGACCTTTCACATACCCCTACAGGAGGACTCCAGGCTGCTGTGATATACATTGTTCTGTGTTTTAGGGAGGACATGGTCATGGATGAGGACTGAAAATGGGATCATCTTCTCCCTCTATAGCTGTGGCAATCCTTCCTCACATGAACAATATAGCTTCTCCTGGTCTCATATTTTTCACCAGGAGAATTCATGTTTGTGTTTACTGACCATACATATGTCGGTGTTTCAAGTTTTTCTGTAATTTACATCTGCAGTGAACTATGAAGCAGTATATGAGGGCAATTACTACACTAGGGTAGTTTTAGGTTTGTCTGTTTGTCCATCTTTATTGGATTTTCCTGCAAAGGAGTTCTCTACTGTTGCTGTACTTGCTGTGTGTCTGCATGGCTGCCAGCACTTGCAGATAGTCTGAGAGTAAATGCTGCTATTCCACTTAATAAAAAAAGTTTGTAGTACTTTTTCAGCTCTGATTTTCCACTGTTTTATTGATTTCATTGTGATGCAGCTGGTTTTCTCCATTAAATATACTTAATGAAGTGCTTTACAAGATGAAAAATATGCCAGCCGAGAAAGCAGTTCAGATTTTGTTATCATTGCCTGAGGACTGGAACAATCTGATACAATTTAGGGAGACTTCTCCATTCAAGGGCTGGAACTCTGCTTCAGGCATCCTGGAGTTTTCAGGAGAGGCAAGAAGGCAACTTTTGCAGTATTATCTCTCACAAGCATGCAGGGCACAAAGTAAATGCAACTGGGCACAAGATGGCAATGTTCTCCACGAAAAGGGCCTTTCCTTCCTTCCTTGCTACAGTATATCTGTGTACTTTTAGTCATAATGCTGGCTTCATTGAAATATCAATGGCAGCACTTGAGATGTTCAATTCTGCTGTGTGTGGGATTGAAGTCTCTGTGAATTTACACAGTGAGATATGCACAGCATCTGTATGTTCAAATGTGTGTCACTGCAGGTATGTGTAAACTTGTCCCACAGGTTTCTAACAGCTACAGTGAATGCACCAGACAGCAGCTTGTTTTTTATGCATTCTCACCTGCCTACTATTGAACACAAACATGATGCTTATAGTATTAACTTTGCAAGACTGTTTTTTTGGGAAGAATAAATCTGCACCCTTTTAGTCACAATAACACACTTCTGATTCACTCATCACCACAGCTCCAGACATCTTGTCCACATAAATACACATCTACATCAGTCTCCATAGAGAACTTGGATTCGCATCCCCAAAACTGAGGAATGGGCTTAGACTGTCTGTAGCAAGACAGTCCCATCCTAGTGTATGAGATATATGAAGGTCTTCACAGGCCTGAAATGTCAGTTCTTTGTTGCTGTTCCTGTCTGAGGTAAGATCATTTCCATGTCTTTCTCTAGAATTGTCTACACCTCCCTGGAGAAATGCCTGCATAAATAAATGACTTTCACTGGATGAGCTACATGGGTTACACATTAAAACTCGCTTGATTTAGAGAGTAGAGAGCACTGTGGTCTAGGAGTGGACACCTCTAGACTGAGAAAACTGTCAGAGATATTAAAAAAGACCCAGAAACTTAAAAACAAAACCAGGAAAGTTTGTATTGGATACTGTTTTGGTTTGAAAGAATATTGAGAAATAACAATCCAAACTGAGTATGCAAATATGCGTGAGTCCCTTCACAGATCTTTGATTTTCTGATCAGCGTACATGAGTGCAACCCCAGTGGAGAGACAGCCTGGGTAGAGGCACGATGACCTCTTCCCAGTCCCTCTGGACATCTGTCCCCTTGGTAGGCACTACTGCAGATCAGCAGCGCTCAGTCCCCTTGTAGCTGAGCCACATGCAATGATGCTGCCATAAAGTTGCCACCACTGCCTGTTCCTCTGCTGTTCTGCTCCCTTGAGATATTGTGCAGAGGCACCAGAGAGGGCTTTTCAGGAAAGTAACAGAACCTGCCACCTCCATTAGTGAAAACTAATTTCTAGACTTGGTGAGGGCACATCAAGACACAGTCCTGTGTGTTGCTCAGTAATTGACAGTCGAGCATCCCCCACCTGCATGAGGAGTAGTGCATAATCATTTGAAGACCTTTTCAGTGTCTATCACTCATGTGCAGACCAGGAAGGATTTTACTCCTCATGTGATCTTTCTTATGGGGCTCTCGTCCCAGCTCTCTGCTACAGGTGGTAATCCAGTTTATCTTCATGGGTTCACCTTTCTCTGTTCTTCCTGAAGACACATTTGTGCATAACAGTATTGCTTTGAAACTTTATTTACAAAGGAAGAAAATATCCATATTGACACCCATTTTTCTTGTCCAATAACCCCTCATCAGGTATGATGATGAGAGAAGCAATATAACAGTTTGCAAGTCACAGCTGGACTCTGGATGGATACACTAAGAAGTGGCCCAAGAGAGCCAATCTAGAACTGCAGCAGCACACAGCATCCAACAGTATCCATTAATAATGAGAGTTACAGGATGGATTTATAGTCTCTCCTTATAGTTAAGGAAGAGATATGGTCTTTAAAATCTTAGCATCTAATGCTGTGCTTGTGTGCCGTGTGTTGTTCTGTGAGATTTCAGGATTCTGTGTCTTGGTTGGTTGTTTATTGCTTGGAATGTGGTAAGTCAGAAGCAAACAAAAAAAATTACCAAACAATAAGTGAAGTTCCTTGAGATGGACTAGCCACTGGGCAGTTTGCCCTCTCTTTCAGAGCCCTTCCTAGGAGGGATTCTCCAGTTTAGTTTTCTAAACTATTTTTCTAATCTGCAGTAGACAAAATCCACAAGTTATGCTGTTTACATGGAGCAAAAGGGCTTTCCAAGGGCTCATTTAAGGCATGGGTGTGCACAGGGGCCAGAAAATCTCTGAGTTCATGTACATGCAGTGCCCATATAAGCCTACTGCCTGTGCCTGTGGGCAAAGCACCCAATACATCTCTATTTCTGTACGTGACTGACATTCTGTTATTAGAACCTCCATAGGGCTTTTCAAACCTTAAATAACCCAGCCTCATAATCACTCTGGGAGGTAATTAAGCTGCTTGGTTATCAACAGTGGAACTGAAATGTAGAGTTGGGATCTAGATTTTGGATGAGATATCCTTTTTGTTTTTTGTAGGTCAGGTCACAAAACGTTAATACAAATGGTATGGAGCAGGATTTCTGCTTCTGTCATGGTTCAGCATCAATACTCGAGTGAGTTGTTTAGGACACTCCAATATCCCAGCCCTATTCTCAGAACATCTTCCTGTAAGGCAGAATCCCAATATATCTTGTTAGAAAAATGAACAGAAGAGGCTGTTTTGAAAAATCAGAACTGTAGCTAGATCACAGTAATTTAGAGAACTTCACAGGTACGTTTCTGTGTCTCAGTGCAATGCTAGTGTCTGTCTTTTTATCATGCTTTAGCATATTCTGTGATGGATTGAACTTTTTTTTTTTTTACCATGGCAACCTCACTATGGTGATTTCAGGGTTAGGGAGCTTTATATTTATCTTGACCAGCAAGAAGAAGTCTGAGCCTCATTAACTGAGGCAGGTGGATGGATAGCATATGGAACACACTACACGAGAGATGGTGCTTCCCTTCCCAGGGCAACTGGGTCATTTGTATTATCTACATGAGCTGCAAGTTTCCTTTTAGAAATACTGAGTTGCTAACTGTTCTGTCTGTCCCAAGGGAAGACAATCCAGACAGATGGCTTCAGAGAAACCTTGCATCTTTAAGGGAAGATATCCTCCTGGAACAATAATTAATGCTAGTGGGATTTTTTTTTTTTTGAGAAACTTAGAAAGAATTCAGTATCACCAGAGGGCATTAACACAGAGCCTAGCAGAGGACAGAAAAAGATAAAGAGGAGAGAAAATAGCTAGCACAAAGCAGCGATCCTATTAAAATGACATTGAAGAATTCTATTAGTGCTCTTTGCCCCCTTGCCTGCTGCCTTCGAAGATTCGAGGCGAAACACAAGTGCTTGTCAGTCAGACAAAGCCTACTAATAATCTCTGCAAAAAGGTGACATTCCCGTACTGCAGGGGGACACGAGGGGCTCCAGGCTGACCACATCAGCAGTCCGCTGGCAGAAAAGCTGCATCTCACTGTCGATGCCAACACTCCAGGCTGCAGGGAAAGGGATAGTAGACCATTCACCACCCAGAGGCTTGGCAGCTCTGCCCGTGTGACCAGGGCTGAGCAGCAGCAATACCACGGCAGTTTTGTCTCCACGGGAAAGGAGGATGCTGTTATGCAGGCTTTATAAGAGGACACTGGAGCACGGGCTAGTGGAATGAACTTTGTCCTCACTATACCCCAGGTGAAACACCTTCCTGTGCTGCTATCCAAGGGTCTCCTGTAAAACCTCATCCATATTTAAGTAGCATTCTTTGAGCTTTGGATGTGCTTACTCTTATTGTTGGTGAGAATTTTTAGAAGCACACAACCATCGGGGAAGAAAAGCTAGATCATAAGCTAACATTTTCAAAAAACCCCTAACAACTACCTTGGTTGTACTGCTTAGTTTGACACTATGTACTGTAATCCCAGGGTTCTCCGAAACAGTGGTGACTTTGGGAGCCGTGAAAACTGAGACTAAAGGTTACTCTCTACCCAAGATCATTGGGAAAATGCAAGACCTCATTCCCTATTAGCAGCTAAACCTTCTTATTTTAACTTCCTGAACTTGTTCTGCCAGTACCAAATGTCTGTTTATGCAAGAGTATCTAGTGCACCACGCACAGGATTAAGAATGTATTCTTTTCTTAGACACATTCAAATTAAGTTTTGATTTCTATTAATTTCTTTCTTTCCCATTCTTTTTAGTAAGAAAGTCTACTTGGATCAGGATCAAAGGGATAGTTTATTGCTTTTTTGAGAAAAAGTAGATTCTCTGGAAATTACTAAATGTAGCACAAAAAACTCATACACCATTTTGTCTGTTTTACTTAGCAGAGATAATGTCTCAGCCGGAGTACTTCGTGTAACATTGGGAACTACATCCCAGAGAGATACAGACCAACTGGAATGCATCCAGAAGTGAGCTGCAGGAAGGATCAGAGGGCTTGAAATCATGACCTACCAGAAAGAATTACTCCATTTGTGTTGCTTTTCTTAAAGGAAAGAAGATTAAGGATGGGGGAAGGGAGAATGATAATATTCCTCAAATATGCAAAAGACTGCTGCTGAGAGAAGAGGAAAAATTTCTTCTCGCTTGTGAAAAGCAAAAGAAATAATGGGCTCACGCTGTAGCAAGAATAACTTAACTTAAGCATTATGAAAAAGCTTTCTAACAGGATAGAAAATGAAGCACTGGGCAGGATTGTCTGAAGATAAATGCTACAGACCACATTCAGAGTCTTTAAAACCAAATTAAGCAACTGTTCCTCTTGGGCAAAGGAAAGGAAAGATGATCTTGGGAGTTAAAGGAATTATTATTATGACATTTTAGAGGAAAGTAATTCACCTAAAAATTCAGCTACTGGTAAAGTGGCAAGTTGAAAAAGAAAGTAATAAAGTTTTTATTAATGCTTTTCTGCATCTTATAAACTTTAAAAAACATAGCCTCCTAAGATTTACTAGGCATATTGGTATTAAAACATTAAAAAGGCAACACAAAAACAACACAATGTAAAGGGAAGATGTTTGTAGGTTTCAGTACTGGACTTTATTTGGTGGCTCTGAGCCACTGACTTACCCAGGGGCACTTGGAGCAGTATTACTCTCTGGAAAGCTCACCTCTTTCCAGATCATCCAAGTGAGGAAGGTATGTTTCCCCACTGCTTTCTTCAGAGAGCCTGGCACTGACAAAGGTGGTTTGGAGCATATTATTGGGGCAACCCAGAAAGGAGAGTTACACCTGCTCTAAATGGTGGCTGAGCACTGAACTGGAATGTAAGAGGATGGAAAAGGGAAGAGACGATAAGAAGATTGCCAAGTCAGCCCCTGCAGCCAAAACCACTCTGGCAAGTGTCCTCTCCTGCTTCTCTGCTGCGACCTCTCAATCACCCTTGTACAGCCCTTGTAATGCTTTGCCAAATAGGATTACACTCAAGCAGAAGAAGAATTTACACATTCCATAGGACTTGATGCCATAGCAATTGATAAGGACACGCCACTGTATTAAGTGGAAAAAATCCATATCTATTAGGGGCTGTCTGGGTGAGAAAAGTTACATCCCCCTGTTTGGTTGGCTTCAAGCCCAAGCAATCTTTGTGTGCAGGGAGAGTCTTCTTGTAAGCCCTGTGCTTGTTAGAATTTAATTGCTTGCTGATCGTGCTGCTGGCAAACTGGTGCAAATAGAGATGATCCCTCATTAATGCAGAAGCTCCATGAGGCCAGCTCCATGGAATAATTGCATTTATGTCTAAACACACGCTGGTCCAAGTTTCTGTAAACCAGACTGCCATTTTATTATCATATCTGAACATAAAAATAAAATCAGCAATAGGTCTTTCTGGTAACTGTTTCCTCACCTTCTAGATACTTTTAAAAGTAGAACTTGTGGGTTTGTCTTAGAGGGTATTTGTGGCCTGCAAAGAAATGCATTTGAAGACACATCACCAGATGAGAGGTCAAGGGGCCAACAGCCACTATTAATTGTCTTTCAGGTAGACAGGAGCTGAAATGCTACCATTCAGCCTCGCTTGGATGGAGACAGAGTAGCACAGCTGTAAACAACTGTAAAGAGCTGTCAGGAAAGGAGAAAGCTACACCTACCTTTTGTTTTTTAAGTCTTCTGTGGAGAAAAAAATAAAAAGCAAAGCAAAAATTAATTTTTTCAGCAGGAAACTACATGTGGATTTCCTCTTCCTCTTCTGAACTGCAGACATCAGTCCTGCACAAGACGCGAGCTGCATGCTGAGACACCTTGTGATTATAAACTCTCCTCAGCAAAATTACTGAGGGTCAAAGAATCTGAGGACTCATGGGATGACGTGATTGGCAGGACAATTAGGTCTGGGCTGTGTTCTTTCATTTCTGCTGGAAACTTGGTGTAATTACAGCTCCTGCCTCTGGCCTGTGTGATGCCAGAGGTTGGATGAGGTGATCAGAATACTCCCCCTCTGGCCATAAAAATCTATTAACCTTGCTTTGCACTGCACATGGTTCAGGCATATAGAAATTCAATATCTGTCCACCATCTGAAAGCTCTCTTGTCAAGGAGGGAGAGATAGAAGTACTGAGGTGAGCAGGATTTCTCTCCATTTTTTCCATTGAAAATGCTGGAAAGAAGCTCCCAGGTGAGGGAAGTGGAGCTGGGTTTTGGAGGCTCTACAACAAGCCTTGGGAGGAGCAGGCTTCTCAGCTGGGGTCACTACAGAGCTGCTTGGCAAGTGACAAGCAACTGAGGGAGATGCGGGCCATAGGAATCCCCATGCCCACTGAAGGTGCTGCTTTTGTTATTTAAAGGGAATGGAAAAGGAAAATCTGGTGGAGACTTGCTACCCTTTCTTATAAAAGGAAGGCTCTTGAGTACAGGAAAATAGGCTGCCCCAGAAACGGGCTAGAAAATCATCATACTCCAGAGACGGTAATTTTTATTTTTGCACATATAGGGCAGAAGGATTTTTTTTTTTTTTTGAGTGAGGATCCTACTTATTTACCAGCTTTCTTAGGAGTCAGTTTTTGGAGAAAGGGTTAGTGAGATTTTCCAGTTAATTTAGTAATCTGCCTTCCTAAATGGGAGATTCATCTGCCTCAAGTTAGGTATCTAAAGGTAAAAGTGTTCAAGCCTGAGCCAGCTAGGCTTTTATTCTATTTGTAATTGGTAGGAAAAACAGAAGAGATGATGAAGGCAGGTCAGACTGCTCACCTTCCAGAGGTGCCCATTTCACTGCATCATCTATACAAGGGGCCGCAGGCTTCGACTTCAGGCTTCAACACCTAACTTACAGGAATCCAAAGTCAGGTAAGATACCCAGCAGCCATCAGAGTAAAACTGCCACACTTTTCACAGATGATATTAATGTCCTTAGAGAAAAAAAGTGCCACCTAGTAAGCCATCATTAGCTTAATTTGCTCCAAGTTGTAAAGTCAGACAGTTCCAACTGGAAACCAGATCGAGCCTGTGGGCTGATTCCATCTGGCTTAGCTGTGCTTCTGCTGTGACTACGTGGTGGGACGGAAGGCAATGGGGACCAGCTGTTAGCACCCTGAGTGAAGTCAGCAGTTCCTGATGCTTTCTACTGTGCTTAAGTGCAGCCAAACTCTCAGCTTGGGGAGGTGCTGTGTCCACATGGCTCAAGAGATGAGTCTCCAAATGGGCATCTGGGCTCCAGGAATACAAAACAAAGCTTCGAGCACTCTGTGAATTAAATCATTCTTCTTGGCTAGAAAGAGGCTTAGTAAAGTAAACATCTTGAAGCTTGTATTGCACAACCCTGCTTTTGAAGGTCCAGATTAAGTGTGTGGATGTGCAGCTTGTGCTGAGAGGTAGCATTTGTGCAGTTTGGATTCTTGCAATTTCCTTTGGAGGAATTTTCACAAAGAAGACAGGACTCTGTGTTTTCTGACATTTGCTTTAACTCAATGGCATTGTGAGGACTTTTACGGAATATCAATTAGACTTCCAGGTTACTGAGTGAGAGCTGTGTACTTTGTGTTGGCTAAGGTCTCTTCACAGCAGGAAAAAAATTAGAGCTATTCACAAACAGCCTATCCCAGAGCTTCAAATTTGATTTCTCCACTTTAGCCAGATGAGGGTTGTTAGCAGAAATAGCATCTTTCCTTACATCCACTGATCCAGTTGGAAAAGAGTAGACTAGCTTTTGGGTAGTGATCAAGGTTTGAAAGACAACCTGGCAACCAGAAGAAGGGCTTCTGCTCCCAGGAGCTCATCTGGGCTTTTTTTTGCTTTTTCTGAACTACATCAGCCATTCTCAGAGAAACCTTTCCCTAATATTTCTTTCTTGAGAAAGCTGTAGAGCAAAGTGTACTCTGTGTGCCGAAGCCTCTTTCTTCCATGGCTACCACACAGCAAGCATACCTGCCTGGTGGGGGATGAATGCTCATAGCACAAAGTAGGAGGACAAGAAAGATTCCCTAAGGCAGGGCCAGGACTCACTGAGAGACACCACTTCGAGCTACAGAAAAGACAGACTATCTTCTATGACTATTTTCTGAATGGGCCAGTGAAAACATGCATGAGGAAGAGCATGTTGTAATGTCATAGCACACCCTTCCAGTAGTGCGAAGCATGAAAAACTTACTTTTAATATAGCAGTAATACACAGTGTTTAACAAAATTATATAAAGTAAAGCCAAGGTAAATAGGAACTATTTACTCTCAATTTTCGCTCATGTGACCTCTATTTTAGCAGGCAAGTTTTTTCACTGTCTCTCTGTGCTGTGAAACAAAGGGAGTATCTCTAATAAGTGATACAGCCATACATAACAGAATTTAGCCACCTACACAACTTTAATCAGAACATCTTTCACTGCTTGAGAGGGGAATATATCCAAGCAACAGCTTTTAAATTGACCACCCCAGTGTTTCTGGAATAAGATCTCCATCATTTGTCAGTATTTGTCTCCATCTGTCACATTAACCTTCCTCTGATTTGTCTTTTCTAAATGCCAGTTCACCAGGATCAGAGGCAGCCACAACATGGCAAGGAGGGCCTTGAGGTACTGCAACTCTTTCCTCATTACCTGATTTGGCACACATGCATCAAGCAATGTTTATATGGCAGCTGATACGGATGTCCTCTGAGTCCCCTGATCAGTCTGTCCCTTGAACAGAAGAACAGTGAAAAATGTCACTCTTCTTAATGGGTATCATCCTCTCACAGATGTCCTAAGTCCCAGTCCTGCAAATTCTCACCAGTCTATGTCATCACTCTCTGTAGCATTTCTGTTGTTCTACATCATAACCATGTACCCAATGTCAGTGGTGCAAACGAAAGGTACCAATGCCTGGTCCTAAAGCCACCGGCTTATTGTGTACAGCTCCTATAAAAATATACAGTTCCCATACTGAAAGTATACTTACCTTTAGTTCATACAGGGAGAGGGTAGATGTCAAGGTAGGTTTTTGAAAGCCTGGGGCTTTTAGGCTTAATTTTTGAGAGTTTTTAAAGTTAGCTTAAGTAACTCTCTCTCTAGCAAAATGTGGAGTTAGCCTGGAAAATTTCTGTCTGAAGAACAGCAAAAGCAAAAAATAAACAATAGCCTAGTTCTCAAAATATTGGAACTTTCTCAAAATACTTTCTCAAAATGTAAGCAGCTTGAGATCTTTCAAGGTACTTTGGATCTCTCGTACAATAACAGCGATTTGCCTTTATCAAACAGGTGCTGTTTTTGTAGAGATGGTTTCTCATGCTTTTGTGATCAACAGCTTTGTCCAGTAGCAAAATAATAGTCAAAGTTCCCAAAACAAAGAGAAGTAATTTCATGTTTAACCTTAGCCAATAGAAGGGTTAAAAACAATTGTGTGGACCAATAAAGATGTAACGCACTAGTTTCTAAAAAGTATAAAAAGCTGTAAGTTTTCTCATTAAAAGAGGGCTTCCTGGTCAAACCCTCTCTCCTTTCTAAGTTTGCCGGCATAACTACAACAGGTAGATGCTGTTTTTTCTAAAGCAGTTTTCAATGCTAGGAAGAATTCATCGACAATTAATGGTAGTCTTGTCTCAAAACAATATTTGAAAAATACATACAGGCACGTGCATGTGCGCGCACATATCACCTTGTTCATGGCCCGGTCCTTCTTAAGTTCTCTGGACACTACACGTAAAATGGAATCCTTATTTCTTTAAATAACATATTTCTTCCTCTTTCAATGAACTTACTCATGCTCTTTGAACTTCAAGGTAGAAAAATCAAAGGCAGTCACTGTGTCTCTTAGGAGTTCTTGACCTACTTTGTACTGATCAGTTCTCATCTCCTACACAAATGTGGAAACTGTGTCAGAAGGATTTACACAATAAGCTGTCAAAAATGTTTCTTTTTAACTTCATGCATTTCAAGGAAGGGAACATGAATGGAATATGCACAAACTTTAGGTACAATTGTGGGAAAATATCTGTGCTAACAGATAATGTAAAAGATACCTCTGTGGGCTCAAGAGGCTACTTGAATGAATTGTCTAGTATAATTCAGAAAAGTGTCTCTGAATTCTTTCATGTTGGCAATAAAATCAGAACTATTGCAGAGTGATTATGTTGGGAGAAGAAGGGGAAATTTGGAAACTTGAGGGTGGGGGTTAAAGCTAAATCTTTTCACACTTGAAGGTAAAGATCTACTAATCACTCCTTGACCAATGGAATGAGATAAAGGCTGATAATAAAAAGTAATGACACATTATGAACATAATACTTCATATTTCTAATATTTTGGCAAATAATCAGAAGTCTGGTTAGATACTGATTAGGCCACCCAACCCTCAACTGTCAAATGCCTATTTATTAAATCAGCAGCCCAGGACACTGGTATGCAGAGATCAGGACAAATTAGCTTTCACTGTGAGATAGCCTTTCAATTCTCCCAAAACAAATAAGGAAAACTAGTTACTTTCACAACATTACTCTGTCCCCTCTCCTCACCCTCTCCTTGAGACTTCATTACCAATAAGGATTTCTCCCCCAGGCAGGCTCTAAGGACCATATCTGGAAATATAACACAATAAGAAATTACAACCTTACTGCTTTGGCATGTTGAATAAACACCCTGCTGAAGAAGTGGCACCTTGCAAGAACCAGAAGGAGTTTCAGTCACTGTTCTCAGGGGCTTTGCTCAGTGTCATTAGGAGTCAGGTTCATGTTGTCACTGTGCAGTCAGACACAAGCTGGTCACGTCAAGCGGTGCTGGTCACCCCCGTAAGACTTGTTGTAGCCATTTAAAAAAGGGCTTTTGAAAGGGGGTCTAAGAGAGCAACCCACTTACGTGAGTTAAAATTCAATTTTCCTCAAAGCTGTTTTCCTTAAAGCTGGGGGAGGGGGGAAGCTGAGATGAAGGCAGCCCTGTCCCGGGCAGGGCAGGGGGGTTGCCCTCAGCCGGGACGGAGCGGGGCCTTTGCCAGTCCCGGTGCCCCCGAGGCCGGGGCCGGGCAGCAACGGCTCCGCGTTTCCTGGGGCCGCTCCCCCGCCACCCCCGGTCGGGGCTGGGCGGCGGCTCATGGCCCCGGGCTCCTGGGAGCACAGGGGTCGATAACCAGCCCTTGGCACGTATGGCCCCGGGGCGGTCTTGCTGTCCCCCCTTCCCTGCGAAGTGTGCGGCCGGGACCGTCCCTCCCCGCGCAGGCACTGTGGCTTACCAGGGTGAGCAGCGGCCTGGGGGCACAGCCGCGGGGAAGCCCCAGCGTCCCTCCAGGGCCGTGGCTCCTCGCCCCCGGAGCGCAGGCAGCAGCACCTTGCCCTGGGCCAGCCTGGCCAGGAATTTCAGCACCATTGATGCTTCTGGACACTGATAGAGAGCTGGCCCTGGCACCGTGTTGGCGCTGTGGCATCTCTGAGGTGCTGCCGCCATGAAAACAAAGATGGCACCTAATGACTGAAACCATGAGTTTTTCGACGAGAAAACACCGGAAACTGAGGTGGGGCCCGACTGGCTGGATGAATGGGAAGCCAGCGTGGTTAGGAAGAAGGCGACGATATTCACGTGAGACAGAGAAGGCTTAAAAGTCAAGGCACGGCCCCGCCTCACTCTCTTTTTGGCTGCCACTGCGAGGAGAAGGGTCGCAGTCCCGGTCTCAGCACCCGCAGGCTCCCATGGCAGGATTCCACCCATTTCTCTCAACACGAGAACTGTTTCCAGCTTGCTAGCAAGTATCCTTCGGAAAGGGGGAGGGAGGGAGTTGGTTTTTACCTCTGTTTGTGTTTTTCAGAGAGTTTGGAGGGTCCGAAGTCCTTCGTAGAGAGGGAAAAGAAGGAGACACCCTTTCCTACCCTTCCTCCCTGTTTCTTTCAACTAGTCATTTGGCTGAAAGGAACAGTTCCCTTTCATTTTTTTTTCCCCCTTTTTGTGTGCTTTTTTCCTTGCGTGTTGGGGGTCCCTCAATGTAATTCTGGGGTCTCCTGTGGGTTACCCCTACCTCTCTAATTCAAATCCCTTGTAATAAATTGTTCACCTGCTACAACTCTATTCAGTTTTCCGTCACTTTTATTGAACCTGCCCCCTGAACGCTAAAAGGTGGATTAAACCACCACACTTGTACACTTCTGTGCTAAAATGTACAACAAACAAGATGTTGTCCATTTGTTGCTTGGAATCGCCCTTGTTTCTGGCAGCAAATACTTCTCTACATGGATAGCAGTGTAAGTGTATTGAATACTGCCATTAAAAATCCACCAGCTTCTTTTGAATACAAAGATTTTAGGTTTTGGCATGTTTATTAAGAGGTTCAGTATCCTTTTGTGCTAGTATCTCCATGTGTTGTATTCATATATGCATGTGCACATGTGTGATTTTTCACAAGCCTTTAATGTGGAAACTGGACACTTGTATCTCTGTGTCTCAGTTAAGCACTTTGTGAGGACAAAAGCAAGGCAAACACATCATTATTGTAATGCCCCAGTTCAAAGGCAGAGTTTTTCTCAAACTATATGGGAAAAAGTCTGCCTGTAAGAGAAAAACTGATTTAAAGGATGTTGGATCTGTCAGTGGCAATCAACTTAAAGCTACAGCGGCAACAGCATTGTCAGACAGTAAGTGGCACCAAACACAATGCTACTCTTGCATCACTTCTTTAAATGAAGAGTGGCCTGTCCTGAGCATAGATGGATTTAGTTGCCCCATGCAATTGTGCCACACAGCCAATTGTCAGTGGGATGCTCTGAATAGCTTGGTTTAGCACCCCTGTACAGCAGTAGTCCCATGAGAGCACCTGGGTTTGCTCTGCCCAAAGCTTGTAGCACCCTTGCTTCAGGCTGCACCCTCATGCTCTCAACTCCACACCTCTTGTTCCCATAGCTGCTTCTGGGGCTTGGTTTGGATCTTGCTCCTTTCTGCAATCTTTTCCTCCAATTTAGACATATGCAGGGAGGAGAGGGTCTATGTCATGTTTCCTGAGGCTGTTTGCCATGAGGTCCTTCAGACTGGTGGAGCTGTACCCCATGCTAGGAAAGGAGGTGTGTTACCCAGGCTGACCTTGCTCCCAGCTAGTGTGATGCCCTGCCTGCAGTCTGTTCTGCTACCTCCTGGAAAGACCACGAGCTGCTTCTCTGGAAGAAAAATTTATATGATAGACAACTTCCATTTAAAGCTTTTTTATGGGAATGCTTCTCATCATCTTGATGTTCTAAATAGAGACAGTCATATTCCCATGCATGCAGATGAATGCACCACACCTGTGTGTTGCTCTGAGCACAGCTATTGAAATGAGAGTATGATAGATACTCACTGCCATACATTAAACCTACAGCCTGTTGGAGCCCTCTCCTCTCCATTTTGTGTATGTACCAGCAGTAACCAGGTAACAGTAAACTGATTTACATTCTGGGGCGATTATCCTCAGTGATGCGCTCCATTAAATGGGCGGATGGTGGCTTACATTTCATAATCTTTAGTGACATACTGGAAATGAAAGTGACAAAAATTATAGATTTAGGTGAAAATATGAAAGAAAAGGAATGGAGGAGAGAGGCCCAGGGGTTTGATCTTGCAAAATGCCAAGGCAAGCTGTGACATGAGGGCTCACGTGTCAGACACAAAGGGTTATATTGAATGGAGTTACATTAGGCTGTGCACTGGTCACTAGTGGGGTTCCAAAGAGCTCCATATTAGGCCCAGTGCTCTTCAACATCTTCATAAATTACTTGGATACAGGAATTAAAGGGATACTATATTGGGAGGAGCTGATGAGTCCCCCAAAGGCAGAGAGACCTTGATAAATTAGAGGACTGGGCAGTCACCAACTGTGTGAAGTTTAACAAAGACAAGTGCTGGATTCTGCACCTGGGATGGGGCAACCCTGGATCTACATAGAGACTGCAGAATGAGAGGCTGGAAAGCAGTGCCATGGAAAGAGACCGGGGGTCCTGGTCAACGGCAAGTTCAATATGAGTCAGCAGTGCCCTGGCAGCCAGGAGGGCCAGCCATGTCCTGGGGGGCATCAGGCAAAGCATCGTCAGCCAGTTGAGGGAGGTGATTGTCCTGCTCTGCTCTGCACTGGTGCAGCCTCACCTTGAATATTGTGTACAGTTTTTGGTGTCAAAATATAAAGAAGACATTCATCTATTAGAGAGTGTCCAGAGGAGGGCAACAAAGATGGTGAAGGGTCTGGAGGGGAAGTCCTACGAGAAGCAGCTGAGGTCACTTGGTCTGTTCAGCCTGGAGAAGAGGAGACTGAGAGGAGACCTCATTGCAGTCTACAATGTTCTTGTGAGAGGAAGCAGATGGGCAGGCACTGATCTCTCTCCTCTGTGGTGACCACTGACAGCACCCAAGGGAATGGCCTGAAGTTGTGTCAGAGGGGGTTTAGGTTGGATGTTTGGAAAAGGTTCTTCCCCCAGAGGGTTACTGGGTTCAAGAAGCATTTGAGCAATGCTCTCAGGCACATGGTGTGATACTTGGAGTTGTCCTGTGCAGGACCAGGAGTTAGACTTTGGTGATCCTTGCAGGATCACCAACTCTCTATATTCTATAAGTGCTCCCATTTCCACTTGAGGTCTGTGAAAGGAGGTCACTGAGCCCCTCAGAGGAGTGCAGGATGGAACTTCCATTTGGGAAAGTACATGTTCATTTCTTTGCAAATATAATTTGCTGTGGATCAAAGAACATTAAACCAAGAGTAAACTTTGAATTTGTTATCTTTCAAGTACTTTTATATTTTTCACGTTGGAAAATCTAGAAATGTGTGTATGCCAGTGTGCATTTGAGGATTTAGCTCAACATAGGCTTAATTTGAACAACAAGTCATTACTGACCCCAAAGATCATGAAGGGAAGCGATGAAAACTGAGGTGAATGGAACTAGTAGAAATTGCTGAAAAGAATCTCAGATGCCTAAAATTTGTATTAGACTACATTTTTTTAAACTGTAGGACACTTGAATAGAGATAAACACTCAAACTGGGTCAACTAAGAAGCAATCAACAATCCCATATCTTTCCTTGATGACTGCTTCTTGGGTCACAGAGTCTAACACTGCACAGTTAAATAAATAGGTAGGGCCATCATTTTCATCTCCATGTTTCAATTGTGGGCACCCTGGAGCCTTTGGGGCTTCTGGAAGAGTCATGGCTGAATCCAGGGACACCTGTAAAATTGCCTTCTAAAATTAGCATCCTAAAACAGGATATAAATCAGTCACATGTCAAGACAGCCCTTAAACTCAGAAACATAAAAATAAAACCCTATAGACCTGCCTTAGAAGATATCTCCAAATTCAACAGCTCTGAAGTCTAATAAATGCAAGATAAACATCTTTTGAGCAAAACATACTGGTGAAAATAATGTTTATTGTGTTACAAAAATCAGTGCAATCTGCAGGGAATGAATCAAATAGCTATACAGTCTACCCTGTGGTTCATTTTGCTTTTATGAGTAGGGGATGCTAGGATGAAATGGAATATGCATGTTGCTGGAATGATTGGAATATATATGGTGAGAAAATATAATACTTTTTTTTTTCAACTTGGAATCTGACAGTGAGATATGTTTTTCATTGCTTTCATTAATGCATCAAAATGTTTTCATCACATGGTGAAAACCACTAATTCATGAAAATGCAATTAGATGCCACAACCTCTAAACTAACAGAGAACCTTTTATTTAAGTATAATTATGAAATACTACCATCACCCAGTCTTTTGCTGGCATGCAGAATTTGCTATCATCATTCACACATATATTTTTGTGTGAGTTAGACTTGCAGCTCATATTTTCAAAGCATTTGTGTCAGTCTCTGAGCTCCTTTGCTTTAAAGTAAAAATATAACTGCATGAAAAAGATTGGCAGTGTCACTAGCAGCATCTCATTACTCTGAAGTAGAGATGAGTCAAGCAGAAATTAAATTATAATCAAGTAATAGCTATCTTACATGCAACTATCAGCCTCTTACTTGCTAGGACTGAGGTAAGTAGCTATTTTTTTCAGTGTTTTGAATGCTAATTGTTTGAGCTTGTGATATGGGAAATGAGCTCACTGAGTACTGTAAGGCCAGTCTTTGCCCCACAAGATACATTCCTGCTATGGCTATGTCTATAGGAGAGGGCAAGCAAGTCCTGAGAGGGCTCTTGGCATCATTGGAGCTGCATGAGTTCAGTGCTTAGTTCATGAAGGGCCGAGGTCTGAACAACAGGCCTTGAACCAGAGTCAACCTCTTGCTGAACCTTCCAACCTAATGTTGTATTTAGCCATGTATCTGCTTATTAGCCAACATTCTGTGCAGTAAAACTACACCTGTGTAAACATGTATGTGAGTAAGATATACTGATATCTGCTTATTACTGAAGATTTTCATCTGTTCATTAATGAGATAGGAAGAAAGATATTTTCCTGTGTTTAGAAAGTGTTCAAGGCCATGGAAGTAGATGGCTGGCCTTGTTTTACAGAAAATGATCCAAAATTGACTCCCTTGATTTTCCTCTAAGTCCTGGCCAGGCTTTTGGGTGAAACCCAAGGAAAGAAGAAAGCCAGATATTTTTTGCTCTAAGTAATCATGGAAGCTTGTTTCTTTAACCATATAAAAGCTGGACCCTTTTGCAGCAAAGATGAAAACCTCATCTATGAGTGGATGCACTGTGTAGAATTTCCCATTTATCGGGAGTGGTTCTCTGACCCTTCATTGAGACCAGAGTTCCCCGGCTGATGAGTGGGTCTGGATGATTGTTGTGCATTAAAGGGTAACTGGTGATGTATCTTTCTTGATCACTATAGACACTCTTGTAGTAATGATTAGGTGATTACTAAGCTTATCCTTTTGTAATCCTTTGCTTCTTTTGTAACTCTTTTCTGTTTTGCGCAACAGTAAATTTATACATTTGTTCCTTGGTGTCTGTGTTTCTTGTGCTGACTCTCATTCCTTGGCAAAACATTTCAATATACTGCAATTTCAACAAACAGCAAGCTGAAGGATTCATACGTGGGGCCAGGCTGACTGTGGCCACTTTGATCTTGATTCACAACACCTCACATGTGGCTACTCTGGAGCACAGGGAAAGCAAGACTGCTTCTGTCTACAAAGCACTGTGGGCATATTCTAGTCAATATCTCACAAGTCTCAAACAAATAAAGTGCATGTGCATGGAGAACAGGGTATGTAAGGGTTGGTCGTGGCACAGGACTGAATCTGCATTTTTCTGCAGAGCCTTGTTGCTAGTATTTCCTTTTACTCCCATCTTAACTCCCCTTCTGACAAACTGGGATAAAGATGCTGGCTTTTTTGCAGTACGTGGTTGGCTTTTATATGGTCATGACAAGTTTGCATATGTAGGATCTTGAAAGGCATACAAGTACCAAGCCAGAGGCAGAGGGAGCAAATCAGAAAGGTTGAAATGTTAAATGATGTATTGCAATAATGGTGGTGTTTGTTTGGGTTTTTTTTCTAACTAGGAGAACTTATAAAAGAACAGTAAAGCAATGGCAATCAACTTGTCAGATCACAGCCCATTGCAGCCCTGCTTCTCTCCTGTGCTGTCACTGTGCACCCACTGAATGAATAGGCAAACCCAACTTCATTTCGGCTTTGGACGAGGACTGTCAGTCACTTCTGACAACAAGCATTTGGTGCCCATTTTTAGCAAGATTTTAACAGATCAATCTTTATCTGGTGGTTCAAAGAAACGGTTCCATCTGCATGCAGCTTAGTACTTGCAAATGCTGCGCTTGATCTTTAAATGTATCATTGTTCTGAGTCACTGACTGCTTCTGTTTTAATGTAGGTGATCTGATTCACTGAAGTAAGTTAATAATATAACTGGGGAAAATTAAGTTCCTATTTCTATGAAAGCATAAATGTTATCTGAGATGGTGACATTTAGAATTCACTGAAAAATATGATTTGTTTTATATGCAGTTGTTGAGCTGCCAAGGAGCTTTTTTATTTCTAGCAATTTAAGCTTCTCTATAAAGTAGATGATTTAAGACAGGCAGAAGATGTCTTTTCCTCACTGATCTATTATGCCTGCCTTTTCCCTTTACTCTTGCTCTTCAGAAGGCAAAGAAGCAGCACCAGTTAGAAATCACCAGATAAACATACACAGGTCATTTTTCTTTGTAATATAGGTAGGGGAGAAGAAAACTTCATAAAACACAGAGCCATTAAAAAGAAAAAAAAAAGGAACAGACGATTCTATCATGATGGATAACACTTACACAATTAAATAAAAATACACTTGTGATACCAAAGACCAGAGCACATTTCATTTTTATCTGCACTGTCACTCTCCTAATGGTTTCTGTCACGAAACCTAACCAAAACAAATCTGTGAAGCAGACAAAGTCTCAGGTTTCAGGGATGCAGAGTTCTGCTAGGTGGATCAGAAAAGTAGGTCAGTGGGTCATTAATGCAAACCTGACGGGAAATAAACCCTGAACCGCTGAAAAGGAAGAGGTTTACTGCAGCCGTCCATTCGATACACTCCGTGCATATCATTTTCTTTAAACAGGCATTGCAGTTCAAGCACTGCAAACAAAAATGCAGATCCGAGGACATCTCAGAGACTGAAATACCTTTATCCTCTCATACTGTGTGAACCTCACAAATCACATTACATAGATAGTGGGGTTTTCACACTCTAAGAGCAACGTATATTACAATTTCTTTGTGCCTGAGTACACTGCAAAGAATTTTTAGAAACTCTTATGGTCTTACTTCTATTACCGACCAAGTCACTTAACCCTTAAAATATTTTTCATCTTTCTATGTCCTTCTAAAAGCTTGAAGTATTTTTGACATTTCATGTTTCAAGAAGACATGATAGATACAACATTGGGAATTTCCACTTGCAACCTTGTACCTTTAGCTGCTTTGCAGCTTTCCCTTTATACATAGTGAGGAACTTGAGTCCTGTTCCCATGGGCGTGGAGGAAGGATGCCGTCCTGAGCTCCTCCGTGCCCTGAAGGCAACCCCTCTGCAACCCTGCCTGCTCCTCGTCCAGTCCCCTTTGCTCTCACATCTGCCTTCTCCAGGCCATCCCAATGGAAAACCACCAGTCTTTCAGGATTTCTGAATCTGTTTATTTTTATTTAGTTTACCTTACTTGGTGATTTTTTGTGTTTGTTTGGTTTGGTTTTTTGTGGGTTTTGTTGGTTTTGTTGGTTGGAGCTAAGATTTCTCATTTATTTTCCACACAATAATTTCCTTGCATCTGTTCAACTTTCCTTTTTGCTGGCATTATGTTTCCTGAGCAACTTGAAAACCTGAATGCAGATACGGCATCATTAAAAAAACCCCAAACCCCCAAAATGCAAGAGCTACATCCCATATATTACCCTACCTTGTTTAGCTTAAACTTTTCTGAAATGACAAGTAAGATAGTCAACCAGATGGTGCGTGAAGCAACAGCAGATCACCATGTACCTTAATGCAGTGCAGCGCATCTCTACTCAATAGCAAGGTGGTTTTGGGTGTCTACTAAGACCATGGGCCTGAATGTCTTGTCCTGCTAAGACAGCTCATGATCCTTTGAAGGGTCAAATAATTCACCTGTCACAGCAGGTCTACAGCAGGAGGAGGAATGAAGGCCAAGCCTCCTGGTTCCATGTATGGTCATTGTCGCTAAACTGCATAGCAGGTAATTGCTTTCATGTGTCTTGAAAGGTGTAGAATAGACTAGGGGATACCTATAAGTTGTAAGATACTGATTTGAATCAAAATAATTTAAAAATTTGGTTCTAATTTCAGTCATTAACAGCAAATGTTGCTGCTTGCTTTAAATTTATAGTTTTAGAATATTTCCCTGCATATAAGCCTGTACTCAATAATTGATGTGCATTTATATTTCTTTTTGCCAGACTAGAAGGTAAACAAAATCCACATCAAATTATCTGTGTAGTTATGGTTTACAAACATTTATTCAGATCCTTAATTTGTGAGGTACTTGATTTTGAAATGTCAGAGAAAGGATCTCTTATTAGATGATTTTTCCTTCTTACTTACAGTTTAAATGAAAATGGAATTAATTAAAATATGTGAAATCCACAGCTTGCTATTGTTTGAATCATTTCAGTAAAGTTAACTTAGATGAGCCTTATGTGTGGGACAAAGTGAACGTGCTATACCATTTTAATCGACTAAAGAGGCTTAATAAACAGAGGAGATAACGTTTCTGTTTCTCTAATTAAGTTGATTATTTATGGTCATCTGCCTTTTGTTTATCTTAGAATTAGTAATTTTCATCCTTTCACATTAGTTTTTATGCACTAGGAGTTAGTTTAAGTACTTAGCTTTCAATTTAAATGATCCAACCCTTGACCAGAGCTACTTGAAAAAAATGTGAAGCAGAAAATGTTCCACTTGTACTTACAGTAGAAGTTACCTCTGATTAAAAAAAACATCTGCCACTGTAGCAAACCCAACTTCCAAGTGTTAACTGAGTAACTTTCCCTAGTTGTAGGATGTCTTTCTTTAAACCAACTCCTGCACTCACATAGTTTGTTACTTCTGTAGTAATTTATATGATTCTAATATATGATAATAAATTTAGACTTTCTTTTATGTTGTCAAATTTACATTTTAGTTTTAAGCAACTATTTCTTTAAAGAGAAAAATAGGATTTAATTTCAACTGTGATAGCCACATTTTTAATGAAAAGAGTAATAGACTTTAATCAGTAGAGCCAGGTGATTACACACAAAAAGCAAATATAGTAACATTTCTGTTGCCATATATGTCAACTTATTTTATGCACTAATAACTTGAATCTTTAATTTTATTAATTACCTCTCTAACAGTTGAAAGTGCTTCAGACATATTCTGTTGATGAAGGGAGATACTATGAGTGCAGTCTAATTTCTACTCAAATCCTACGTTTAAGTCCTTGTGGAAATCAAACAAAAAAAAAGCATTGCTGTGTGTTTTGTTAAATTGAGAGCCAGAAGAGGGGTGCCCACCAGTTTAAAGATTTAGGATTGTCCCAGAAAGTCTGAGTATTTATTTGAAATCTCCAAGTAACATGAAAATAAAAGTTGGAGGAGCAGTCAAACAAAAATGAAATCTTTGTGTTAACTAATGGCTCATGGTGCAAAGCAATAATGATGGAAGAAAGATGTGCAATGAGGTGCTGCTATTGGCATTATCATCTTGGCTTTAGAGGTCATCCCAGACTGCAGATGCCAGTTCACTCTTCCAGTGCCATGCACAGATAGGCAGGGCTGTGAAGGATTTTTCCAGTGCCCAAGCTCCATCCTTCCCCTACATACCCACCCGGCCCACCTCATCTGTTGCTCCTCATTTAGGGACTCTTGAGGACAGACCCCCAGGTAGTGAAATGGTCCTATCTTCATGGAGCTTTACACCAGTTGAATACCTGTCCTCAGCACATACCCTACTGGCGAGCCAGCAAGTGGGGGTTATACAACGCGAATTATCTTTGAAATGAATTTCTAAAACAATGCATTTAACATGAAAGCCTGGGAATCCAAAATGAAAGTTTTTACATACTTGGCATTCATTTGTAAGTTGGCAGTGACAGCTTTCATCCTACAGAAAACATTTTTTACCTCATGAAATTTGAAAACAGCTTTGTGCAATACCAGTGCCTCTTGCTAAGATGGGGCTTTTCATCCGTGACCTACTTTGCTTTCTGCACAATATACCTAATGAGTAATAATGACTTCGGAAAGGGCAGCACTAGAGAAGTCATCGAAGTAACGCCTTAAGATGCTGTCTGCAAAAACATCAAACAGAATATTTTTCATCAGGCTGAATAAAAGAATCTGGTTAAAGTACACGTAAGTTTAAGACTTAAACAACACTCGGCTGATGGGTGAAGGCTTTTCGCACAAGGCAGCTGTCACAGCATGGGGCCGGTGGTCGTGCTGAGAAAGTACGGCAGCGGGGCTGTCAGGTGCCCCGGGGGGCCGTGCAGCACGTAGACACCCCTGCGAGCACCCGCTGGCAGAACAGCGCAGGAGCCTGCCCGCGCTGGTGTGCCTCGGGAGCAGCAGGGCACCCTGAGACTCCGCATCCTGCAGCCTTTCGGATGGGAGAGAGACCTGGAGGCAGCAGAGACCGGGATTGAGCAAGTGGAAGAGGGATTAGGGAGCCACAGAAGATAAGTGCACAAAGCTCCATCTTCACTTGGAAAACTGTTCTGTCTTTTACTGGCCAGTCCCTATCTAAATTTGCACATCTGCTCTTCTGGAGTTCTCCTTTACCCTTCACCAGCCTCCAGCTGAGAGCCAGAGCTGTGTGACAGTCACTTCCCTCTTACCTCTGCAGTGACTGATACACAGGTCCCACTTCTCCAGTCCCTGGGTTTCCTTCCCTTTGCAAATTCCCAGTCCACAAGCCACCCCCCCCGCTCACAGATAGTGAAGCTCTGCCCCATCTCACTCTTTCTGTCCCATCTCACTCTTTCTGTTCTATTTGTGCTCCAGCATCCTAGGTAATGTTTAGTTTCATTGAAGAAATCTTGGTTAGACATGAAGGTAAAATATTATGTTATTGTCATTATTTCCACTAGTACTACTGTTAAAATTCTCCTTATCTTTTTAGACTGGAGTACTTTGATTTTGCAGGAGTTGAAAAAATATGTTCTTTTCTTCTTGAGTGACAGAAACGTTGTTAGACTGTAAAGGGTTCCTTCCTTCCTCCCTCCCTCCCTCCATTTGAGTTTTCACACCAAGCCAACTTTGATTTGTATTTTGCTTCTTTGCCCATGGAACATAATCAGAAACCTGGGATGAAGAGCACAAAATGCCAACCTGAACAATGGAGACTAAATAAAGCAGGCCAAATGCGAGGCAGCTGAGAGATGAGCTGTAGAAGGAAGATGAATTTTGAGTTTGCTGCTGCAGATGAGGAGAGGACATAGAGAGGAACTGCAGCTTCCTCAATAGGTGACCCTGCCTCCAGAAAGAGTTTGTTGTTTCAGGCACAGCTCAAGATGAAGTTTGAGCCGAGGAATTCAACATACAGGTGATCAGCAGGTTCAGACTTGAAAATAAATTTAATTTCATACCAGTTACTATAAACCAATCCTGAAGAACACTGAAAGCCATAAAAGCCATATGAAGCAGACAAAAACAGCTGACTTCCCTCACAATATGTCTAGTAGTATAAAGGAGTATTAAGAAGCTGATATTCTCAATGTTCACAGTAGCTGCAAGGCACCTTTATAATACTGACATGATCTGAAGGGGCATTTGTTTAAGTGAAAACCATATTCAGTGCCTTAAGTAGGTCAAGTTCAAAGCCTAGTCAATATTTGAAAAATCTGTGGCAAGTTAAAGAGGCAATGAGAAAAATTAGCATGTGAGACCACTAGAGCTTTTCTTCCCAACTGCACTTTGCATGGGGAAAATGAGGACAGTACACAATGAATTGATATTTGTGTCCCAAATACCCAACTCCTTCTCTAATTTTTCCATAAGAAAAAAACAGAAATAATTCAGACACTCTTTTTCTGAGCTTTCACTTGATCACCCTTTTTTCTAAATTGTGAAATGGAAACTTTGATTTCCCATCGTAACTTTGCCAGAAAAACCAAGAGCTAAAAGTCAGTTTTATTTAACTTAATTCCCAAATTTTACCATATTTCGTAATTACAGTACATCACTGTAACTTGGAAAAGCTGAATATCAGAAATACGTACCACAAAATATAGATTACGGATGACAGGAGAAGCCTTTCAAAGCAGTAACTAAAACTGTTTTTCATTTACAAAAAGCTGAAGTGGAAGAATGATCTAAGTGATCTGGCGGATGGCAGGGCAGGGAAGGAAGGGAAGAGAGGAAGGACAGCTCCTGCCAGCTCAGGCCAGTGACATTTAGGCATAGTTTCCCTTGCGTTCCTCTTTAGCCAGTGCACTTCCAGAGAGCAGCTCAGAGCAGATGTTGTGAGTCATTTTTTGGCAGAGCCTCTAGATGAGCTGCATTGGTATTTCAGTTCGGATTAGGAGTGCACTTTGGGAGGAACTTCCCCAATTGTCCTCACAACACTGATTTTCATGGAAAAGCAACTCTTGGCTTCCACATAAAACAAAATGGGGGAGGCGTTCCAGGAGGGCACTCATAGCACTACAGCCACAAGAGCATACATGCAGGACTGACCTGGCCTAGCCTGAGATAAAATGTGTTAAATTTGGGGAAGTGGGTCTCAACACAGACTGTTTTACTCTGTGGGTCCACAATACTTTTTATTGTAGATGCAACTTCTGTCTCTTGGCAAGCAGAGAGCCGAAGGAGCGCCTGTCTCAAGCACAGTTCCAACACACAAGGGTAGCTGGTGCAAACATCCCTCAATGCAACTTCCATCTGAAGCTGTTTTAAAAGCCAGCACCATCCCTGTGGTGCCTGCCAGGATGCTCTCAGAAGGACACACTGCTGCAGAGGCAAGTCTCAGTACGCGAGATGAGATTGTGTGTCAACTACAACACGTCCAAAAGGTACAAGAGGAGCCACAAAGACTTTCTCATCCTGGTCAATTTAAATTTTCCAGTTTGATGAAAATTAATTTAATGAGTCAGTGCAAAAACTTGTGGGTTAGTCTCCTGATCATAGCAAGTATGTTTCCATGATTCATCTCAGTGCAGAGCTCTTGCTGAAAGGGAATAACCAAGGCCTTTGGTCAGGAAGGGTTTCTGAAGCAAGTTCATGATTTTCAAACTAATTAATAAAGAGGAAGATGGAAAGAAAGCAAGATACCATGTGGAAAGACAGCATACTTATTTATTAGGTGCTGTTTTGCAAAACTACATGAAATTTGGATTCTGTAAGGCTAAATGACAAAATTCCTACTGCTGTTAGGTGGACCACAATCTGATCCTTGTGAGCCTGGGATTGTTAGCCCAGAGCTTTTCATCAGTATCCAAGTAAACCAGCAGACCGAAAACTGAAACCGAAGTAGAGTTCTGCATTTATGCCAGCAGAGACTCAGAAAGATGAATATCAAATTCAAACAATATTACAATATTTATTTCAGATTTATTTTATTCTTACAAGGACTTAATAGGGGTTAGCTATGCATTTCTCTCTTCAATTGTAATTCTAACTGCAACACCAATGCCATACCTGAGTTTAGCAAGAAAATTAACCAACTGCAAATTGTAACAGCAGTTTTAAGTGAGTGGTCTCGGTTATGTTTCTCAAAATATTTCAGGTATGAGGTATGTGAAATAGTATTTTGTTAAGGCAAAGAGAAGAAAGACAGCATTATAGAGACATATTTGATTTTCCTTTTATTTTATTTTAACTTTAAAAATACGAAGATTTTTTCGGTGCTACAGCATGAACAAAGAGTTATAGTAAAAGCAAGGACACGGGTGATGGTTTTTATATGAGTTTGAAACACATTTCCTTCTTTCCAAGTAAAACCTGGTGCCAATACAGTTAAATAATTGTACTGTTTTGAAAAGTTCACTTCGTTTTCCACACACAAATACACGCAAGTGCTGTAAGATAAGAAGTAAATACTAACAAATTGTCTTAGCTGCCTCATACTGATTCCTAAGCAACACTGATGCGCTTCAGTTTTACACTTCACTAAGGATAAACAATGTGGCAAAACATTAAAAGCTATGCAAACATGGTTGCAGGATCTCGTCTCTGAGATCCTTTGGAAAACAATTTTTTTTCTTACCTAATGCCCTCACAAGAGTAAATTTCTCATTACATTTCTGCCAACTGCACAATTCCAGTCAAGTGAGAAGAAATAATGAGCAACATTACAGCGACCAAAGAAAACACTATATGAGAAATGCAAAGTATTCCCCACTACCTCTGCTGCATAAACAGGCACCTCCTAGGGAGTAGAGACAAAAGGTAGGAAAGATTTCGCTTTCAGTTTCACTGACACTGATCCCACAGCCAAGATGTCAAGACCTATTCATATATACAGCTGCCTGTTGCCTGTAAGCCATTCTTGGATGGTCATGTCTCTCCACTGCTTGTTAAACGGAAAAGAGGAACTGAAGATAACATGAATCCTTTGGCCTCATGCAAACATGAGTGTTTGAGTGGTCTGTCTCCCTCTTTGGAGGTGGTAGTGTCCTTCAAGCAATCCTTACCTGTGGAGGACCTATAAGCCCAAAACACCCAAGAGCCATGGAGCGCAAGCAGGGTATCACCTCTTATGGGGTTTTTTTTCCCAACAGTAAAACTTCTGTATTTATTTTTGCACTTCGAAGAACTTTGCAGGTCACTTGGTCTTTCTCATGTAACAGAAAAGGAGTATCCTATGTGCCTCCAGAGACACTCACAGTGTCCCAATCTGAAACACTTCTATGACTGATTCATTTAGACTCCAATACTTTGGGTAAAGGTTGAATCAGACACAAATTTGAGACTGTTGAAATTGTTTAAGTTATCCATACAGTATAAGGAGTGTGTGTGCCTCTCATTGCAAAATTTCTTGATTCTTGGTGTCTTTAGTAAATACGAATATATGGCCTAGGTTTACTAAAAGAGCCCTTGGATCTTGAGAAACGTTTATCCTCAGGATGAAATCGAAGAATCATTTAGGTTGGAAAAGGCCTCTAAGATCATTGATTCCAAACCATATGTATTATCTCAGGGAGTTTTGACTAAAGGATGACTCAATAAACCAGTCAGATGATAACTTTGCTTGAGTTTTGAGCAGTTCAGAGAAGGGCTGAGGCACAGGGAGCCCGAAAGGCACTTTAAGCAGTTATTAGTTGGGCTCACACTGGTAAAGTCAGGTCAAATGTAACCGCTGCAGTAAGATTTTGGTTTCAAAACTCAGATGTGGGAAAAGAGTACATTAAAATGGAGTTGAATAGTCACATAAAAACCCAAATCAGGATGTTATTTTCCCTTAGCAGATGGTTTGTTTTTTCATAATACTTCTTGCAGCTGGTTTGTCAGTGTACCAGTGCAGAACTAATGTTGTCAGAGACAGCTACGCGAACTGCAGCACACAACAAAGTAAGGCACTATAGTGAGAAAGTTTGTCTCAAGGCTATATTTCTAATAGACTTCGAGGCCATAAGATGGAAACAAAAATCTATGAAAGAAGCACTGAAGGGATGCATTCATACAATGAAAAATATTAAACTGAGGGCAATATTTTTGGTGCAAGCTAGGGAGAAAAATATATTGCACTGAATAGATTTTCTAGTTAGTTTAAGTTAGCTCCGAAATCTTTCTGTGAGTTCCTTTTTATAAAGTCACTCATCTCTTCCCTCTCCTTTGCAGGGCAGAAAGAACTAAGAGCCTCTTGATTTGCTCTTCCCTCCTTTCCTTTTTCACCCTTCCTGTCATATCCATAGGAGACTAGATTTCATTGCTTTGACTACTTGAAGAATGGTTAGTTTATGATGGTGACATTATGCTTTTTGGGTTATCGGACAAAGTATCTGCCCAAAGGTGCTCCCAGAGTGTGGAAACACGATGCAAGTAATCATGGGAGAAGGAACACCATCTAAATGTACCCAAAGTGGAAAGGAGAAGAAGAAAACTCCCCAGGGCCCAGAAAATAGGTCTGTATATTTGGTAGGACAGATGTTTATTTCTTCCCTCTCTTCTTTCTCTCACATACACACAAACATACTCATTTGATGATTGCAGGCACAAGCAACCACAAACACAGGCTTTCCTGTAGGATGAAATAGAAAGAAGAGGCTGATTATGAGAATGCTGTTGCTATACCTTCAGCTATAGCAAAACAAATACTGAGAGCTGCTGGAAAAATAAATTGCTTTTTTGCATCAAAGTTCTGTTATATTGAAAATGTCCCACTGTGCGAATTCCTCTGTGAAAAGAAAGCAAGAAAAACTGAGTTTGGAATTAGTTCTGGTAAACTGTAAAGAACTGAGGCTTTCCAGAATTCAAGTGCTGAGCTAGATTGTGGAGTGAGAAGAATTACATAAAAAACCACCACCAACAAAAAAACACAGCAAAGAAACCCACTTTCCCACTTTCAATCTAACACATTTCAATTATTGAAATTATTTAGTATTGGACCTTAATTTCTTTAAGCTTTTTAGTTTGACAAGAAGTTACTGCACACTGAAAGATTTAGAGCATATAGCATTCCTCCTGCAATGACTTTGTATTCATTGATATGTCCTACAGGGAGGGAGATTTCCATGCCATCTTATCATTGGGAAATCCACTGGAAAAGAATAATTTTTCAGATCTAATTCTCCACAGCAGAAGTGAGATCAGCCTCTATGTACATATTTTGTGGCTGCAGTTAATGAGCAGAATTAATTGCATTAGTCTTGTAAAGGCCTCATCTTTCCCAACCTTGAATTCACACTTTAATGATATTTTATGATGTGAAGTCTTCTGATCTTGCATAGCACCATACTTAAAAAAATAAAATCCTCCTATTATCACTCTCACTGTCAGAGAGTAACTAGATGTTCAAGACAGTTTTGCCAAGGATAAAAAATTGGGGAAGTGATGATAAAAAAAAATTATCAGTATGAGTGTCACTTTGCCTTCTTGATTAAGTCCCTGTGATGAAAGAAATGTTGGAATTCTGTGCTTATAAAAACTCAGGCAACTCAATGCTTCCTTAAGAAGCAGAGCTGAGTATCAAGGGTCAGGCTAAACTGTATGGGTTCAAGGAATGAGCCAGATAAGGTAACTACTCATCTCTGGCTGTGCCCCCAGCTGTGAGGATTTTCCCTGTGATGGCAGGATTGGGCTGTGCAACATGCTGACATAAAACCAGTGGGATCCCCACCTTGTACGAGCTTTTGTTCTGTCTTTTCCCTCATCCTGCTTAAAAGCAGACAGCAACACCACAGTGCTGTGCAGAAACAACTGGCATGGCAGATCCAACATGATTGCTCCCAGATTTCTGCCTAAGAGGAAGATGTTTGCTATTATCATGTAGTAATTTGGTCTCTTGAAATTCCAGTTCTTTTAGGGTAAAGTGCTTCCAGCTCAGACCTTTGCTCTGAGCCTTTTTTTGAAGTTACCTGTCTTAAGGAGCTCTGTCAGCCTGGATGGGTAATAGGTCAGAGTTCAGTGCAGTATTTTGAAATCCAGCACGTATAAGGCTCTTTGTGCACAAGTGCTTTGCTAAATCAGGATACTTTTGCATGCTTGTCACATTCAAGGCAAGCTGAGCCCCAAATACACCAGGTGAATCCACAGAAGAAAAAGGAATTGGTGCCAAGGCCAGGCTTGATGGGGCTTTGAGCAGCCTGGTCTAGTAGAAGGTATCCCCGCCTCTGGCAGGGATGCTGGAACTAGGTGGTCTTTAAGGTCTCTTGTAACACAAACCATTCGATGATTCTATGATTCTATGGCAAAGCAGAACTCCTTGCTTTCCCTGGTAATCTTGCAGGACTGCAAGATTTTTCTTTTTTTTTCAAGGAAAACGTGTGCAGTCTTTTCAGCCAGCTGGCAATTCATTAGATGATGGCTCCATGTGGCAACTCTCTGCCTCACACAATGAGGAAGGGGATAAAGGTGAAGGACAGCTGTGCTGCCTACACTCCAACAAAGGATGGAAAAAGATGGCTGCAGAGAGCAGACTGTTTCTCCTTCAGTATGACACCAAATCATCTGCAAGCCACCTAAGAAAGGGAAGCATGAAGATGGGTGTCCCAGCAGGCTCCTGTCTCTGTGGCTGCTTAGCGCTCTGCACTGCTTAGCAAGTCTCATCAGCCATCTTTTGGCTGAAGATGGGGAGGATCCCCTTATCCTTTTGCTTATTAGCTGCTAATTTGCCATGTAAAAGAATATTTCAGGCTTAGGCTACAGCCAAGACAAAACACAATTTGATGGACATTATGATTTAAGATCAAGCATATCCAGAGCATAGAAAAACAGATGATGATCAGGGATGTGGTGAAAGAGGAATGCTGGCAGAGTGCAAGGAGAGTCCAACTGCAGCTTGGGCAAAAGGAAAAAGAAACAGCATGGCAGGCTGCTGTCATCCAGGCCTGCAGAGCTCCCACTACTCAGTGCCAGCAAGAAGAGCATGCTTCACAACTCAGAAATACCATGTTCCTTCTGTCTGGAAATAATCAGTGCATCTCCTTGCTGCAGCACAGAGATCAATTTCAGAGAGACACCCCAATGTCTCACAATATCAAGCATTTTGTTGATTTTTGCTTTTTATGGATTTCTGAAGTTAAAATCTTCACCTGAGCTCAAAACCACCTGGAAACAGAGGGGAGAAAACAAGCAAAGTTCCAAAGCATTTTTTTTCTGTATCTGCAAGCAAGGTCTTCCAAGGAAAATGAATATGAGAGAAAAGTTCCTCTCACTATTGACGGTGGAAGCCTCTGAGGCATTTCAGGTGCTTTATTGCTTTCAATTAACTCAAGCAGGGAAAGTTAACAATAAAACTGAAGCCTGGAAATGTTAAAAGTGCCAATCTCCACATAAAAATGAGCAGAAAAGAAATCAACTCAGCAAGTCATATGGAGAACTCACATAAGCTTGCTGTTCCCGCTGCAGTGCTTATTCTAACCAGATGAGGATAAGACACAAACATGCCTTGAAACCATAAACTGGAAAGCTGAAATTTATTTGTAATTTACTTGCCTAAGTCAGTAATCTTCATAAAGATGTCCAATGAACCTAGAGCATGCTGTTAAAAACAATTCAAGATGCCAAAAGTGTCAATGGCAGCATTGGCAGCTCTGAGGTACCAGTGAGAGCAAAGCTCTCACTCCTCAGGGCCAGGCTATGGCTGCACTCCTGGTGCAGGCTGGAGCACGACTTACCAGTGGTGAAGGTGGTGATTTGGTGAATATGCAGCTTACAATTCACTGGGGTTACAAGAAAAGGGAGATTTCTGGTCTTCACAAACACCTCTGTCTCTCTGTTGGCTTGAAAGGGCTCTTGCGCAGTTCAGGAGTGCTTCACTATGCAAAATGAAGTGGTGAATGAGGTGCCTCTGATAAGTAGATAGAACTCTTCTCCAAAAGCAATACATTTAAATCAGGGAGGAGAAATAGGGGTAGAAACCAATGTCTACCTGTATTTATGGGACACATTAGTTGAAAATGGGTACAGACCTTCACTGGTTACCAACCAAAACCAGATAATACTTTTTCCAGCACAAACGTAGGATTTGGAAATTAAATTCAAACCTGGAAGAAAAAGGATAGCTGCAAATGCACTCTCTGGAAAAGTGTTCCCGTACTTTCAGATGTACTGCATAAAACTTTGTATATTGCCTTTCCTGCCAACCTAGAAACAATCCTGGAAAACCTTGAAGGAACACTTTGCCCCAGTACAGGGCATTGTTTGACAGATGGCTGAACATGAGCCAGCAGTGTGCCTAGGTGGGCAAAAAGGCCAGTGGCATCCTGACCTCTATCAGAAATAGTGAGGCTGCAGGACTAGGGCGGTGACTGTCCCTCTGTACTCAACACTGGTGAGGCCAGACTTTAAGTATTGTGTTCAGTTTTGGGCCCCTCACTACAAGAAGGACATGGAGGTGCTGGAGGGTGTCCAGAGAAGGGCAATGGAGCTGGTGAAGGGTCTAGAAAACGCGTATTATGAGGAGCAGCTGAGGGAGCTGGGGTTGTTTAGTCTGGAAAGAGGAGGTTCCGGGGGGACCTCATTGCTCCCTGCAACCATCTGAAAGGAGGTAGTAGAAAGGTGGGGTTGGCCTCTTCTGCCATGTCTCAGATGAAAGGATGAGAGGAAATGGCCTTAAACTGAGCCAAGGAAGGTTCAGATTAAAAATAAGAAAAAAACCTTTTCGTTGAAAGAGTGGTTAGGCATTGGAATAAATTGTCCAGAGCAGTGGTGGAGTCGCCATCTCTGGAAGTATTCAAGAGGTGTCTCTATGTGGCACGTGGGGATGTGGCTTTTGGGATATGGTGATGCTGGGTTGACATTGAACTAGGCGTTCTTGAAGACCTCTTGCAACCTTTATTATTCTGTGACTTGTGACCGTCCTGGAGTAGTCCGTCCTGAAGGACTGCACACTGTGGAAAAGACACACCGGAGCAGTTTGTGAAAAACTGCAGCCTGTGGGAAGGACTCATTTTGCAAAAGTTCATGGAGGACTGTCTCCTGTGGGAGGGACCCCATGCTAGGGGTTCCCCTTCTAGGGGGAAAGTGTGAGGACTCCTTACCCTGAGGAGAAAGGAGCATCAGAAACAACGTGTGATGAACTGACTGTAACCCATATTACCCATTTCACTGCACCACTAATGGAAGGAGGCAGACAATTTTAAACTAAAGTTAGCCTGGAAAGAAGGGAGGGGTGGGAGGAGGGTGTTTTTAAGATTTGCTTTTATTTCTCATTGTCCTAGTCTTATTGAATTGGTAGTAAATTAATTTTTCCCCAAGTTTTGCCCGTGACAGTAATTAATGAGTGATCTCTCCTTGTCCCTATTGACCCACAATATTGACCCACAAACCCATTCATTATATTTTCTCTATCCAGCTGGGGAGCAGGAGATGTAGAACGGCCTTGATGGGTACCTGGCTTCCAGGCACAGTCAACCCACCATAGCTCTTTTATTTGGTCCCTCTTCTCCCCAGAACTGGTGTTGTCAGCTCCCTTGTTCCAGATACTGGCACAAGTCAAAAGCCTGTTTGTGCTTCCAGATCCTTAAAGTCTTTACAATAGTATTCATTTCTTGTGGGTTTCTTGATAAGATAAAATACCAAGGACAAGTGAAACAGCAAAGCATGAACTATTTTATTTTTCCCCACTTTCTATTACTAAAAGAGCATGAGAAGCACTTGAGGGCAGTTTGCGGAGTGCATCTACCATCCAATATGACAAGTAGGTTAATTGAAATGAAGGAAAATGTGACCCTTGACTACAACTGCCCCTTAAGGGTATTGAGTTTAATGTTGTTGTTATTGTGTTCTGCAACATTGTGAGGCAAAACACAGTGACGGGCTCTTCTCAAGCACAGGAGCTGTTCTTAACAAATGGAGCTGCACCGAGTGACTTGGATTACATTTGACTAAATCTTGCCTCAAGAGATCTTTTGCTGGAAAATCCTGTAGCACTCACAAATATTTCAGAAGTGACAATGCTGGGTGTCCAGCTCAGTGGAAAAGCACACAGGCTATAAGGGTGCAACACAATATGCATCTTGCAAGTAGGAGAATGTGTGGATCACCTGCCATTTCTCTTGCTGGCTGTGCGTGCAAAGGAATCAGCTCAGTGATTTTATGTGAATGTTGAGGAGGGAAAATCGTTGTCTTTCCTCTTTTTGTTTGCTTAGTTTTTTGGGTTTTTTTTGTTTTTTTTTTTTCAGAGAAGGCATTGCAAGAAAATGTGTGCAAATTAATGTTAAAGAATGGTGATTTTTTTGAATGTTCTGCTCTGTTGAATGCAAGATAGTCTCTATGGAAATTCAGACAGTAAGAGCTGGGGCTACACACATTCAAATTTGAGTTGACCTTACAGCTTGGTGTTAAAAGCTGTTACTAACATGGCTAGAGCTTCTTCTTGAAGGAATTGAGTTGTACTCACAGTACTGGGACTTCCTGAATGCCTAACTGGGAAGCATGTGGAGATGCCAGCAAGCATGGGGCAGATTTTTCTCCCTGGCTGATGTCTCCTTCCCTCCCCTCTTGGCCCCATGCAGAACTAGCCAGAGGAGGGCTACACTGACAGAGGAGGATGGTGAATGGTGTGATCCTGCTGCTTTTGCCTCAAGACCTGAGCAAGATCAACTTGGTCGTGTCACTGATGCCTGCCTGTTCTTGTCTGTGCCTTGAAGACCACTGGGAATCAAGTCCCAGCTCTGGCGGGAGTACTTGCCTGGAAATGTCTTCCCGAGGCGAGGGTCTGGGTAAAGGCACAGCTGAGGACAGAAAGGCCACGTGCAAGGTCATAATACACCCAGGGAAAGCCCAAAGTATGGGAAATGGTAAGAAAGGCAGTGTTAGCAAAAGCAATAAAGAAAAACATGGTCCTGAAATAAGCTGGGATGTGTATACAAGCTAGATCTGGAAGTGCTAGCATGATTTTTCCTAGGCAAAGGCTATTTTTAGTTGGGGGATGTGAAACACAGTAGGGTATGAAATAAAGAAATCAGGTCTCAAGAGCAAGCCATAGGAAAAGCTGAAAAATATGTTGCAAATAGAAATCAATCTACCTTGTCCTTTTTTATATATTATACCCGCTATAGTAATCCTTAACTGAAACTAGAAAAAAGATTGCTCATCCCTGTATAGGAGGTACCAGGAAAAAAAGGCCATAAGGAATTCTTTCTGAAATAAATATGCTCATCAAGACCAAAGAGCTGGACTTAAAAGGGAAACCCTCCCCCTCTTTGTCTCCAAACGCAATTAAAACCACAAGTTTTTATATCTACTCACATATTAGCTGCCTTTCACCTTATATAGAATTTGTTCCATAGCTTCAGTTGTACGTATGTCACTGACTTCACTGGGAGTAGAACTGGTACCTTGCCTTGTACTACCTGAAAAATAAGCAATAGAACCATAAATATTCCTTAGAGCCAAATCTGTTCTCTGGCAGCAGAGAAAGGTTTCAAAACTCTCCAAAAGATGAATTATTAAATGAGATGAAAGTATTTTTGAAACTGTGGTAGAGGTTGACCTATGACCTGGCAAATGGTGATTTGAATATTTTGAATTATCTGAACATTTTTTCACATCTTTTTTGCGTTTCTTTCAGAATAATAAGCCACTTTGCTGAAGGGTGCAATTGCAGGGGAATCTTGGGAAAAGCACCAAGGGTGCTTAGACACTTACTACCTCTTGGAATATTCTCAGAGATGCCTGCCTTATATCAATGTAGGCCTTAGGGAAACAGACAAGTGGTGGGTGGTTTTGACACCTCCATAGAAGGCAGAGAATTTAAAAGTACAGTCCAAGAAGCTGTTCCTATTGTTGGTGTGGGTTACCTGTTCTGCCCTGCTGTTGTTGTTTGTTACTCCTTTCCTGGAACTAATTCGACAGCAATATTGGACGGTGACTGAACTTGGATTGCCAGTATCCCACTCAGTTTGTCTATCTGGGATCCTACATATTATGGATACTACTTGTGAATTAGTTCTTGAACCAGTTTCTACATGTGTCTTAGCATCTATTTGCAAATATATCTCTGGGAGCTTTCCTACCTCACTGTCCTAAGAAGTGCTTTTTTTTTTTGGTTTAATATTTGCAGTATACAGAATGACTAGAAAAGAAAAAAAAAGAGCAAAATAAACTGACTTTTTGCTAGTACATGAAAAAAACAGAAATGAAGAAAAGTTATTGTTCTTAGATAGACCTGGAAGTCATAGCAATGTACAGATAAAGAAATACTTGGAAACACATTAGCACTATGATATTCCAGCTGGGACATGGAAATAACTTGTCTTGTTGGTGCTCATTTTCAGACAACAGAAATGAAATCATGTCTCCAGCATGAAAAGGTCAGCCAACGAGATTTTGTTAAATTCATCAAACTGTACTCCCCATTGAGTAGCTGTCATTGGTGTGCACTAAAGTAGCATAGGCGCTGATGGCGTTTTCACCCAAGGAGCACAATGTGGCCAGAATAGAAGCTGAAAAAAATGCATTGATCTTTTTATTTCCTGTGTACTGAAAAGTAGACACTTAGCATGTAGCTTTCTTTCCTCACCCATCTTTTATCTGGCAAAATAGCACTTAATAGCTTTAGAAAGAAACCACTGTTCTAGCCAGCATCACCTGGCAGTAACAAGATGCAAGAAAGTTCTCCAATTTTTGAGTTCAATATTTTTACTGAGCAATAAAATATAAGTCAATTTGACTGTTCTCCCAAAAAGAAGAAAAAATTATTCTGTAGAAAATTGTGTAAGAAGATTCTCACGTATTTTGAAACTGGTTCAAAGCTACAACCGTAATTGTTGCAGCATCCACAGATTAGATGACATTTGCAACAGTTTTTAATTAAATTTTCTTAATTTAGATATTTATCATCCACAATCCATTGGCATACTTTCTTCCATCTTTTTTAAAGGTTAAATGAGCAATATGTGTAATGAGGTCTTTAAGGGAACACAAATTGTGTCAGCACTGAATTATTGTGAAAGCCAGCAGTGTGCTGGAGGATTTGTTGAGCAGTGGCAGAGGGGAAGGTGCCTCCTGCTCGCTCTGCTGACACCAGAGTGCAGTGTACGACCTTCACACTGGCTGCTCCTGCCCAGGTTGCAGCCTGTGGTGTGATCACAGCACAGAGTTATCTGGTTCACAGCTCCAGATTCTCATGAATGCCATGCTGCTTACAGGGGTCCTAAAGATACGGTGAGGTAGTAACTGAGGAAGATTTTCTTAAAGGCTTGTGAGGAGACACCAAGCTGGGACAAGATCTTCTGAAGTGTAGCAAAGCAGTGGGAATGAAAGGGTAGCACAAGCCCCGCTGGCTGAGGAGACCCATTGCACCTCTGGAATAGTTGAAATGCTTTGCTGAAGCTGGATCCAGGGGGAGGAGAGCAAGGAAGATAATGTCTCCCTTCATCCCTAAGATGAAGACAAATACCCTTCTTCCTTTACATTAGAATTTCGTTCTGTATCTGCATCGACTGTGCCATTGAGCATGGCACTACTGCATCTTTTAAAAAACGTATGGTAAAGAATATCTTGGAAAGAACATTATCACAAGCCAGCACAAGGCAGAATGAAATGCACTATGAAAAGGGCAATTACAGTGAAACTACATACGAGAGTTGCAGATGGACGCAATATGTAGTTGAATGACTAACAAGGAAACACAGTAGATGGCCTCCTAACGGCACATGGACCATATGGTATAGCAAAACTTGGGGAATCGTTCTCATCAATGTGGCAGTTTTATAAACGTGAAGGTAAAAAAACACATAAGTTCTTTTGAAAATCCCAATGAGTATCTCATCTCAAACTGACAGATTTGTTCAAAGCTAGCCTTACGAGTTCGGATAATTCAGTGCTGAATATGCTGAGAATGCGATAGGACAGGAGAAAACACTCCAGTGGAAGTCCACACAAGATAAGAACTCTCAACTTCAGCATCATTGAATTTGCTAAAACCAGCTTTAGCACTGGTTAGATGTTAGTCCAGTTATCCTCACATCAGTGTTTACTTCTTCAAACAATTTGGTGGTAATAAGTTGCATCTAATAACACAGAATACTTAATTACCCTGCATGCTAGAAATAATCAGCCCTAATTCTTTCTGTCCAACTGTGTATTGCAATTGTACAGGGATGGCCTTCACCATAGGTAACTCATGTTTAAATGCACCAGTTTTTGTGAACAAATACTCAGATAATCCATGCTGTCAGATACCGGGAAAAGTGGAACTGAACATGGGGGAATTAGTGGCAAAAAATGACTGGGGAAAAGGGGGTCATGGTGAACTTCCTTTTGCACTGCCCAATCAGCATTAGTATTATTATTGGTTTTGTTGTTATTTAGTATCAAGTGGTTGATCAGCTGGTGGTTTATCTGTGTCCTCCAGCACAAAACATCTAGAGGGGAGTTGTTTTGTTGCTTTTCTGATTCAGACATCTCTACCTGGGCTTACAAGCTAATTACTTTTGGTCCTGACCATGTGTCTGCCACCGTCTTTGAGTGCTGTTCTCTGACGGTGGAGTTCTCAGATTGTATTGGTAGCTTCTTGTTAAAAACTGTGACTAAAAGGGAGGAAAACTGTATCCTTGTGATGGGTTCATCAATGTATCAGTCTTTGCTTGGTTTGTCACTTGTCTTTGGCAGTGTCAAAACCACTGCTCCAAAGTCTGAGGTTGTGAACTCATTGTGCTAGTCTTATTTGTTCCTGATTATTTTAAACAATTTGACAAGACAATGAGAAATGGAAACATGACATTTATTATTCTGCAGAATGAAGGATTTTATGTTCTAGCGTATTTTTGGCAAAATAGAGTAAGGATTTAGCAGACAGCTCTTAAGCAATATGCTAAGTTATTTCTTTCTGTCCAAACTGTAAGCTATATGACAGCTGCCTTTCTAATGAGAAAAATGCAGTAATCATTACTTGCACATAGTGGTTGGCAACAGTTGTTTGAATTTCTGGTGAGCATAACTCTCTGATCTGTTTTGCTTGCAGTAGTTTACATACAGTTTCTAAAGTTTGCATTGTTAGTCATACCTATATTTAGAACTTTCATTAGTGATGACTCAAGAGAAGCAGAAAAAAAATAAAGAGAAAAAATATGACTGTAAAGCTCAGTAGTGATGGGAAAAAAAATGATATCCTGAATTTCATTCTGTGGCAGTGTCTGTCTTGAATTCAAATTGAAACTAATTTAAGCAGTCAAAAATGTTTTAAAAATAATTGATAGTGCAAAGAAACTGATTTATTAGCTGATTTTTATACACTGAATTTTGCTTTAATTGCTGTAAGTGCTTTCTTTCCCTGATTAAAAAGGTGCTAAGGCAAATGTATTCAGTTTTCTACTTTAAGTAAAAAGCTCTGATTGCATTTGCCAGGTAGAAGGGGCAGATGGAATACTGTTTTAACTTTTCATCAGAGAAGGGATAGTAAGTCATAGAATCATAGAATGGAATCATATAATCTTTAAGGCTGGAAAAGACCTCCTAAGTCTCACTGAACCATGTTTTGCTGAATTGAGGTGTTTTTGAAGAATATACAGCATGCTTATAGACAAACATGTATATTCTCCTCCCCCGTTCTCCCGAAAGCTCCCAGCAGAGGCCTTTCCATGTTGACGTAGGAAGACCAAGAAGCTTCATGGTGACTGTGACCTTTGCCATTGTGATCCCAAATGGCACAGCAACGTTCTGTTTGAAGGATCCGATGAATATGGATTGTACAGTGATGGCAAAGAAACTGCAGGCAGCATGGCATGGCCAGGTTTGGTCGGCCTGAGACCCAGTTCTGTGGGTGAAATCGAGGGCCCTTTCAGCAAACTGCCTATGCTCGTTTTTGTCTTCCCTTGCCTCTTAGAACAGCACAACTGCTCCTACAGCATGATGGCCTCCCTGCAGTCACACTGTCTCTCCTGTCAAGACCTGTGACCCTCCACAAATAAGCAAAACATGGTTGGGTTAAGAAAAAGTTGCAAACATCTCTCTTACAGCCTCACAGTCTATGCAGCCACCTAGATCTTTCATCTTCTGTGGTATTTCATATTAATATAGTGTACAGAGTGGGCTTTTGTGCAGAAACAAACCAAATTTGAAGAGAATTAAAAAATTACTGTGAAAAGATAGGAACAGGTGAGGAGAAGGAAGAAAAATGCTGTGAAAAATACTGTGTTTTCTTCATCTGTATCTTATGAGCATCATAAGTAAGTGTAGTTAGTTTGTGGAATATGTCAGACATTGGACTAATTCTGCCCTCATCTTTGACTTATTTTGTGAAGATGAAAATGCAAAGTTTGGTTAATTTTCTAAAAAGGAGTTCTCCAATTATTTTGAGGGCAAGATGCTGCTCAGGATTACTTCAGTCTGATGGATATTGCAAAGTCACTCCTAGACATCTTTCACAAGAAAAGATTAATATAGAATTGGTGTAAATTGGTGCAGCTTCAGTGAAATGAATTGAATTAGTCTTGTTCATTTCAGGTCTTGTAGTCAGATTGCTTCTGGATTATGAAGTATATCTTGTCTACTATCAGCTGAGAAGTTAATTTAATCTTTATAAGTGATAAAGAAGAGGAGCCAAGTCTTCCTTTCAAAAGGTAAGAAAAATGAATATGCATTTTTGAGAAACACTGAGGAACATTTAAATCAAAAAGAAAGTCCTGCAGCAAGTGTCATGTCACTGATGTAAGGAAAAAAGTCATTTACTCAGAGAGTTGATACCCTGGGAACAGATAAGAAGGGCTGGAAGTGGTGGCCAGCTACAGGGTAGCAGTATCTGGCACTGGGCTGCAGTCACAGAGAAGAGATGGAAGAGGGGCCATTGACTCCTCTCTGGAGTGGGAAAGGGGAGCTCAGCAGATCACTGAGGTGATTCTTAACATGCTGGCACACAATGGTGCAAGACTTATTTGCCTTGTTTTGACACGGGAAAGTAATTTCGAAGGATGTGCTTCCAGCATCATGGGTGATTTGCTCATGCAGCCAGTGCAGTTTTCACCCACGCTTCTCATAGCTGAGGATGCTGAGTAGACCTGCAAAAATTCGGTCTTTGTGAAGGGTTTGAAAATTACCCTCTCAGGTAAGTTACTTTTCTGAAATACCTCTGTGACATATGAATCAAAGCACCTGTAGGTAGAAGCAGTCATTACCCACCTACCCATCAGGAAATTCACCATTAAAGGGGTACCAAAAGCCTTTATGTGTATGCATACAAATCCAGACACATGTGGAGGGTGCATAGCTGGAAAATCCAAGCTTTGGATGTATTTTGCTTTTCTAATAGAAAAATTATCATTCTAGAGCACATGAATACTTTCCAAAATATTTTTCTGATCAGCTCAGATTTCCTGAGTGTTAGGCTTTAGTGTAATATCAGAGTTACTCACCAAGTGCTCTTTGTGAGGGCTGTGTAGCACTAGCACAGAAGGAAAATACTTTACCTCACATTAAAAATAACAACGTTGTCTGGAGTATGAATTACTTCTGATTTTTAAATGTTTATTTCCCTGAGATAGATGACTGAAAAATGAAATAGCTCCTCCTTATAATTTAGTATGTAACTTCAGGGATAAAAATGAGCATTTGCTTATATTTTGAAAAGGCTTTAAGACTCCCACAGTATGCTGCCTTTTCCAGGAAAGGGTGCACAAAATAAAAAAGCAAAGAGAAGAAGATGCTAGAAATTATTTCCTAATATCTAACCCATCTGCAGGAAGCACAGAGTGGGCCAAAGTGGTTCTCTGTTTTTTACATAAAGAAAATCTTTTTATTGTTAATTAGAAGCAAATGCCTATGTTTTGGTATGATACATTACCGTTTAACAAAGGAAAGAGTTTATTTAAATCTGCTACCAAAAATTAATTTTGAATAGGAATTTAATGCCAATATCAAAGTTGCTTCAGAATGCTTATGGTCAGAAGTATTTATTTCTTGTGAAGATACTGTAGAGTGTTGCCAATGTTGATGAATTTCAGATTTTGATTTTGAGATCCAAGCACTGACTAATAAAACAGATAACAGCTGTCTGTGTAAGTATGCAGACTACCATTACCATTCATTTGTTTCTTCAAGGTGGAAGTATTTTCCCAGTAAGGTTCAAAAATCTCTTTAAAATACAGTTCTACAGGGAAAAAAGTTACTTTTACACTGACATTCTGGGGTTTCTGCCATCACAATGACAAGTAGCTCAAATGTGCTCTGTGTACTGGCAGAAGAACAAGGTTTCTAACTGCCAGTCTGGACAGAGGAAGCTGGTGTCAGTGGGAGATTGCCTGGGTCACCCCTGAGACCAACAGCACATGTGACAGCTGTAAAATGCACTTTTGCCCCAGGATAAAGCAAGAAGAAAAATTTCTTCATTCATTTTCTGGCAACTTCCCTGATTTTTGCCTTTGTATTTCTGTTCTATGCTGTTTCTATGCAACATAGGCTCCAGCAACATAGTAAGTTGTTGCTATTGAAAAAACAACCCCTTTTTTCTGCAAAGCCACTGTGTCTTTTGCTCAGCTATCAGTGATTTGCTATGTTTTTTTTCACAGACATTAAGAAAGAGATCCTTATCTTGAAGGATCTCATTCTCATTCAATGATTTAAAAAAAATATCTTCAAGTTTATCTCTATTTCTAATTCACATCATCTGGTTTAACCACACACCAAAATGTCACCTTACACTACCTTGCTAAAAAAAGTTGGGTGAAAACCCAAACCTACCCTGCTGAGATTGTCTGAATGTATCCTTCTCAATTATACGGAGAAGACTCTTATCAAAGCAAATCATGCAAACCACCAGCAGTGCTACTCCTGTTAGACTTGCAGAGTCCATTTAGTCTCCATTTGACAAGATCACCTCAGAGTACACACCAATATGTGACAAGATACTAAAAATAGACTTAAAAGCCAGAAGACTAAAGTACACCTCAAGAGAAATTAAATATTTAAAGAGATTGTGTCAACCTGTGTGGGCCTCTGAGTGCCTGCTCCTCCTGATGATGCCTCTAGGTCTAGAGCTTCTTTTCTCTTCTCTTTGAAAAAGAAGAAATTGACACCCAACTTGGCTACAAGGCTGAAGCACGGGATACCTCAGCATGACTCCTGCCCCTCAAGCATCCCGCACAGCCCTGTTGTGCAGCGCCCCTTGCAGCACTGTGCTGGCTGCCAGGCGGGGCAGCGGCTGGGCTGGAGGCAGTAGCCAGGGCCACCATACAGAGCTACACAACAGTCATGTTGGCTCATAGGGCCCCGCCTGCCAGCCATCTCAGCACACAGCTGCTCACTAGTGGTGCCTCTTCTCCTCCCATCATGAGTGGGATTTAGCAGAGCAATGTGGGAGGGAAGTGAAGGCCATGAATGCATGAAGAAGAAATTTCATCCTCTCTTTCCTAGCTTTGGAGTGCTCAACACAAGAAAGACATGGATCTGTTAAAGCAAGGTCAGAGAAGGGCCACAAAGATGATCAGAGGGCTGGTGGACCTTTCCTAGAAAGGTTCCTGCAGGTTCTCACGCCTGCAGAAGGAGAGGCTCTGGGGAGACCTTGTAGCACCTTCCAGTATGTAAAGGGGTCTACAAGAGAGCTGGAGAGGGACTTCTTACAGGGGCACATAGTGATAGGACGAGGGGGAATTGCTACACTGAAAGAGGGCAGGTTTAGATTGGGTGGTAGGAAGAAATTCTTTACTATGAGGATGGAGAGGCACTGGAACAGGTTACCCAGAGAAGTTCTGGATGCCCCATCCCTGAAAGTGTTCAAGGTCAGGTTAGATGGGGCTTTAAGCCACCTGGTCTAGTGAAGGTTGTCCCTGTCCATGGCAGGGGATTTGGAACTAGATGATCTATAAGTTTCCTTCCAAGCCAAAGCATTCTGTGATTCTATGATTCTAACAAATCCCCTCAACTGGGAAGCTGTGGGGTGGGAGACCCAGAAACAGTACTGCTGGGCACCATTACAGTAGCTCTACAGCTGCTTTCCTTTAACCATGTTAGATATAATTTGGCAAACAGGGGGATGAGAAATTGGGACTTATAAGTTAGCCAGTTCTGGCATGCAGCTATCCTGTGTTGCAATTAGCATTTCTCTTTAAAATCCTTCCAGGCTCTGCTAGGGCAGAGGGAAAGCCACTGTGCTGCAGCATGCAGCTGCTGGGGTGGTTTTGGCATGTATCATGTCCCAGAGTTTGTGGGACACTCCCTTAAAAATTCTGTATTTTTTAACACAACAGAACTGACATTTCAGAGTACAAAATAAAGGCTCTGCTGCCATCACTCACAGCCACAACCCTGCCCGATGCAATTAGGATAGTGTTCTTCACTTGTGCTCTGACACAGGGTGCCCTTCTCAGTGCATAATCTTTACTCACTGCTTGGTACTGCTGAATCAAACTGCAATCATGTCTTCCCACTGTGCCTCCACAGGTTGATAGCCACAGACCTTGATTTCTAGCACAAGGAGGCATTGCTAATTAGGATGACTTTCTTCTCTTCAGCTTAATAAAAATACGCTTCATCCACAAATGGGACTGAAAGAAGTCCAGTTCAGGGGAGGAGGAGAGAATTCCCAGACTGGATTTTGGTTAAAAACCCAAGCCAGAACCAAATCAACAATGAAAAGATTATATAAAATCCAGGTAATTAAAAACTGCAAATTAAGATATTTTGAAAGGTGTCAGTTTCTTAAGGAGTTCAACCTTCTTTAGTAAACCAAGAAGTTAGTACCGCCCATTCTTCCAAACTACTATCCATTTGGCATGTATTACCATAAATCCAGGACTGGGCTAATTAAAATTGTTTTGTTGCTAACAACAGTACATCTTCTTTCACTAAAGAGTTCAAACTGCAGCCTTCCCCTTGATCTGCTGTGAGATTTTTTAATCTCTAAATTAGAAGAAAAGCATATGCCCTTTTAATGCCTGTAAGAATCTGAGCTCGTTAATGCAAAAAAAAAAAAAAAAAAAAAGTAGAATTTCTATTATAGCTGTTCTTTAATTATGGAACAGCATGTGCGAGAAGACTCTTTACTCACAACTGCGTCCTCAATTCTGTTACACATTTTAACAGTGAATGCATGTAAAAGAAAAACAGCAATAGACTGTGGAAATTGTCCAGAGCCCTGCTCTCAGAGGGAAAAGATGCCAATGGTATTTTTGTACTGCTACTCTTCAGCAGCCTCTTTGCACTTTCCTCCGGGTTACATGCACAGCATGACTCACTGCCTGATGCTTTCATTGAAACAGAAAAATATAGACACAGTAATGATTACTTTCAATCATAAACTACAATCAATACAGAAGAGTTTAAATGTTCTGCACCCTAACAAGCCAGTACAGGGTCCCCTCCAACACACAACATGCTATTCCCCAAAGAAATGATTTTTCATTTCTGAAAGATAACAGTTGTTCCAAGAGTTCTAGCAGATGTAGTTGAGTCTTTCAAAATGAAATATGTAGGTCAGAGCAGAAGGCATTCATTGTTTTCTTTGATGTACCTTCATGTCAGCCCTTTTTGGAAAGAAAAGCCACTTCACGATACTTACTGACTGCCTCGCAGACGTCTTACTGCAGACAACAGTTCCTCATCCCCCAAGTTCATCTAGGGGCATTGGATGGTCAGAGATATGGTGTTCAGACTGTATGTGGCCCTTTATTTATGCACACCAGGATATAAATCTCATATTAATCCTCAAGTGAAGGCAATTACCTCGAAGAAATCTTTCTTTGTGTACATCACACCACCAGTGCCGAGTCTGGCAAACTCAGAGGCTCTGATGAGAAACAGCTCCCAGGAGATCCAGGCAAGACTGAAAGTAGGCTGGGATGGAAGAAGGATGAAGGCAGCAGGTCGGGATGCAGGGAGCCTCTCCAGGAAAAGAAATAAACATGACTTTTGGCCTTTAGAGACTCCATGTGCCATTGTGCTAATTACAGTTCCCTGAGGGAAATATCCTGTCTTCAGTGCCAGTAAAAAAATCTGGTTTGGTGTTAGGTATTACTTGCTTTTTTGCAGTATCTTCAAAGGAGAGGTGTCTGAAGGATTCACTTCTGCCCCACAGTTCTGATGCTCTAACAACCACCAGCACTGTTGCATCTCCCATCACACACCCCAGCAAGACCAAATTTACCATTTTTTTAATAACTACTCTGCACTAGGAGCTAACAAAAAAATAATGTATTCCATTTTCCTCTTAGTGATCACTTCCTAAAGATGAAAAATACCTCCCAGAAGGACAGTATAAAATGAAATCATGCCAACAAACCCTAAATAAAGGTTGCAGTTCCAACATGTCCCCTGTTACGCTTGAGATGAGCAGTAAGTGACAGCTGAATAAATCAAACCTCTGGAGTTTCATTGTAAGTATCAGGCTAGAAGTGTTATCATCTGACTTCAGCTAGTCATACTTTTTTTGTTTTTCTTAAATCTCAGAGATGTTGGATTCTGTGCCACTCCCATTACAGCCAAAAAAGGGTTAGTGCAACTTTCTAAAAAACAGCCTCCTTTTTTATTTTTTTTGGTCATAAATCCATTTTCCTAGTTTCATTTGACTGCCTGTCTCCCTTTCTTCCTCTCTCATCCCACACCCCCCGTTTCCTCCTCCCACTCGTTAGTCTGTTCAGCACCTTCAGTGAGTCACACAGAGCAGGCTGACAAGTGAAGTCAAGTTCGACTTCATAAAGTTCCTGCAGAGCCCTTCTGCTGTGTGGTTTGCTGGGAATCACTCTGGCTCCTTCTTCCTTCTCTGAACCTGGGCTGGAATGGACCTTCGCTTCCAAGGATGCACATTTGGGACCATGAGTCCTCTGCTGCACCTGAAAATCTGAGTTGTAGGCATTTCTGTCAGTCAAACACCTTACACAGCAGACTGCAGGTGGAAATCTGGATTTACACCTCTTGCAAAAAGACTGCAAGCCTGAACCTTAAATTATGTCATGCTAATTTAAGCCCATGGGAAGGAGGGAGTAGTCCCAGTGTTGGCTAACTCTGTCTCCTGTCTCTCCTCACCACTGAATATGTCACCCTTAAAACTTCTAAAATGGATCTTGTCTTATCACATGAAGCATCAGCAGAGGCCACAATATTTAGGTCACGATAGCTTACTGTACAACAATTCCTGAAGCAAGGACTGAGAGCAGTATTCTCTGACCCCATTTCAGCAACATCTATAAGCATGTGTCTTAAACACGCAGCAGTTTTACTAGTTAAACAGCACTTTCCTCAGTGCATGATGCAGATGCTGTACTTTAACTGTCTGGTTGAGATTTAGTGATGTCTCAGCAACAGCTGCCTGGACCCAGGAGAGGCACTGTTACTAATTTGACAGTTACCAAACTGCCCAGTTTGGTAATGAGACACTCAGCTCTGTCAGAGGGGAGGGCAACTGGGGCAGAAAGGCTCTCCAGAAATCTTCTTTGTTAAGGACAGAGTTGCTGAAACACTGGTGATGACCTGAGCACTCCTCCTCTATAGCTTGCGGGCCTGATGCTTGACTGATAACCAGCCCCCTTGGCCTTGGAGAATGTGGACCACACAGTCCCTGAAAATTCTCTTAGCTGAAAGGCACTGACAAGCCCTGGTGTTGTCATGCACCTCTAAGCAGTACAGTGGTGAGTTTGTGCTTCTGAGAAACTTAGGACTTCATGCCTTTCCAGCTTGAGGAGCTGAGGGGATGAGTTACACAGGTATCCAGGAACTGGGCTTTGTAGGCACAGCTCCTCTCCATCATTATGCATCTTCTAGGATCTGGGCTTTGTAGGCACAGCTCCTCTCCATCATTATGCATCTTCTAGGGGAGGTGCAATTGCTTATGGCTCTCAGCTGGGAAGTTCTTGGTCTTTCCACACTTCATGCTTTTGTCATGCAACAATTACCAGGAAAATTCAGAAACAATCTTGGGAGTGAGTCTGGGATCTCCTTTCTGCCCCCTTTTAATATAGCAGCCCTTATACAAGAGTCATGCAGCAGCACATTTTCCTACTTGTTTGCTCTGGTTCTTCTTTAGCCTCATGGTAAGCCTGTGTAGCTGGAGTTAGTGGATTCAAACCTTTTTCCCAGGGAAGATCTGTTACATGGTACTTTGTCTAGATGTTTATGCACAGGGTGTCCCTCGCTGCTACAGATCTTCATTCCGAACTGCGTGCATGTGCATGTGGGCTTATGTACTTAGGTGCCAAGTGGTGTCCTGTCTGCAGCAACAGAGCCAGGTCACAGGAGTAGGCACTAGGTGCCGTCAGAGGTCCTAGGCCAGCCAGGAGATGCCTGCTGAGATTTGTGGGCTTTCTGACCAGATGCCTGAATAGTGCCTCAGTCCCAATATAGATGGTAAGGAAGTGGTTTGGATCTCACCCTTAGAGCTCAACTCTTAAATAAATCTAACTCTGTTTCTGCATTGCAGAAATGGCAGTAAAGCCTCATTACTCTTTTAGCGCTTTTACAAGTCCTGTAGATGCAGCTATTAACAAGGCTTAGAAAACTCTTGAATATACTCCATTTTCTGAAGCCTGAGAAAAGCCTGGTTTGTTAGAAGGAGAAGAATTATTTTAAGTCTGGGATTGATTACTGCTTGTTTCTTTATGTACTTTTAAGTATTAGGTCAGTTCTGAAAGATGCATAAATTACTGAAACCAAACTGTTGATTTAATAAGAATGATATTTTTCAAACTCTTATGGTTCCATTTTAAGTTCCCATGGTATTAATGCCAGCAGACTTACTTACTGCAACTGAAATGCACTGCATTTGGGGCTAAATTATGCTAAAATAGGTCAAGCAGCAATGAAGGCAGTTATTTTGACTGAACTGGGGTTAACAAGATGCATGTAACAAATGCCTCAGGAGAACAATCACATGCGCTCGCTGCACATGATACCACAGCAGGATACCCATAGCTTCAGGTTCCAGCTAAATGGCATCATGGTGTGCTCTTTCGGGCAAGAAAATAGTTTTACAATTGTTTGAATATGATCCCCTCAGTTTACGTGATGTAACCTGACAGTTTAAAGGGTCCCATAAGAATGTTTTCACTGAAGCCAATGCAACTTCTACATACTCAACTAGACTGTTTTTAACATAAAGCAGAGGGAGAGCAAAGAAGTAATTAATGAAAGAGCTGATACCTTCTGAGACTCCTGGCATGACAGCATGCTCAGTTGCCTTTCTCCTTGTTTCTGAGTAAGAAAGAATTCAGGAGGCAGAAACTAGCCTGAGCTATTACATTTGGTTTGAAGATGAAGTAGAGCACTTGAACATCTTTGGACTTTAATGTAAAAGAGAAGAAATACATTTCCAGAGTTAGCCCTCTTTGTAAAAACGACAACAAAACAAACCAAAACAAAACTAAGGAGTTTTTCCCTCAATTTCTTTGATTTTTCAGTAGTTCTATACATCACTTACAGAACAATATATAATGTTTCTCTTCCCTGCCTTGCCTTGCCTTGCCTTGCCTTCCCTTCCCACTTTTTCTTTTTTTCATTTCTTTTCAAAAAGCCTCCATTATGAATTACTGCAGTTGCCTTTTGAACATGTCCATCACAGCTCTATGTTAAGAAACAAATACCTTACAGGAAAAAATGATGCAAAGCAGAACATATAGACATATTGATTAAGCCAGATCTCACCAAGCACCTGGACCCAAATACCTATACATATATATTTTTTGCATAAACAAATTCTGCATCTAATATGCCAGATCCATGTAGTTTTTCAGAAATACAGACTATACAGCATAATAAATTTAGGAATATTTATGAATGTGTGTTGGATTTTGCTTATTCAAGAGCACAGGATATTTTCTGCAAAGCTACTTGATCATACTGAGTGCTAAAAATGTTGTAAAATTTCCAGCCATTACAGCTGTGTACATTTTTACAAGGGGTTTTGAATTTATTATTTACCTAAACAGACAGAAAAATGAGACAGAGAGGGAACAAACATGTACTATAGGAAAGCCACATAAAGAAACCAATTCTGTAAAGAAATAAACTTTCTACTGAAACAAACCCACTCTTTCAGTCAATTTTCTTCATTGAAATTTTCTGAAGTATGTTCACATCTGGCTGGGCTGCATTTAAGCTGCTAAAGAGTGATTGATGAACAGTCATCCTATCTCCAACTTTAGGTGATATAAAGAACAGGAGATATACAGCACAACTATTTTCCAAATGGAAATGCTAATTTAACAAAACCAATAATGTTCTCTAGGGTTGTATTAGTTTTTTCATATTTATTTAGAGATGATAACTAATTTATTTTTTCTTTCAATGATTGACAATGGAACAGGAAGTTCAATTACAGTACTATTTTTAATTTTGACATCTATTTCAAAACAGAACATATTGAAATGCTTTGATTATTAGTAATATACCCAATTATGTGCAAAAATTACTCATCATAAATGTTTTAATCTTGTCCTAAATGAACTTTACATCTAAGTGGGATAGATGGTTAAATTTGTAAGAGGATACACTGTATTATTGTCTTGTACAAAAACTTTGGAAATTCCCATTTTTCCTTCAGTTAGGAGGCATGTAGAATTTTTGGTATTTCATACAAGAGGGGAAATCCAGATTTTGGATACTGGAAATTCAGTGGGCCTTACTGTCTGTTGCATCTTTGATTAATTTCATTGTTTAAATTGGTTTGAAATTGAAGTTTTTATATGGTCTTCCCATTTCAGTAATTCGGTCTAGCAAGAAGACCTTTTTCTTTCTGTTTAGAAGCTATTTTAGTCTGCCTTTGACAAACCAAACTGTATTCACCTACCTTGAGACACATTTTCCTTTACCATAAATGAAATGTGCAAATTATCTATGATAATTAGATTTGACCCAGTTACTGGATTTGCGAACATCCTTTATCTTGCCTGGAGCTGAATATCCCTACAGAAAGGAAATTTCATGGCTAAGAAAGGGTATAATCAGGGTTAAAAACTTTTCACCAGACACACAAAAAAAGATATAACTGAACTAGCACTATTCTACTGCCTGACATTGTCTGTTATTTTTTTTCTGTGCAGTGAATTATTCATTGCTAATGATTTACAGTTCTCTGGCTTACCAACATGTTGATAGCTCCTCTCCCCTCCTACCGTGTACACACCCTGCCACAATAAGAACACTCAAGACGAATAGTGATGTCACAACCTTAAACTTGGTTAAAAAGCATCAGCTATGAATCAAATGCCTCAACTAATCCTTCCTCACCCATCTTACAACTTCAATAAGTTGTGGGGTATCAGTGGCTGAGCATTACCACCTTTGCCTGGAGATAAGCCCTCTGTACACTGCAGTGTAACAACGCCTGATGGGAAACACATGCCCAAGAAAACCCCCTTAGCAAGATTACATTGTGCTAAGAAATTCTGTTTGTTGGCTGGCTGGATCCAGAAATGTTTTTTATCCCTTTTGAGCTCCCAAGTTAAAATGCAGGGGCTTATCTCCTCAGAGCATAATCTTGTACCAAACCAGCAAGACATTTAGATTCTGTTGAACTCTCCATGAGTTGCTATAGTGTTCTTAGCACAGACTTCAGGATTAGCTGACATCTGCTCTCTGAACTTGTTTTTTGGAGGGTTTCTGGTCAATAGAGGAAAGAAGCGAAACATTTCTATGCAACACTGAGTAAAGGATAAAACCCATTTTCTTTTGGTGATGTATTCTCTTGGAGCTGCTGCAAAATGAGAGGATTCAGTACAAAGCTTGCAACAGTAATAGCTATGACTATAAGATTCCTGGTTAGGGACATCTCTGTGATAAAATATAACGATCGACTAAATAAAATATCGATAAAAAATCATAGAATATCCTGAGTTGAAGGGGACCCACAGGGATCATCAGAGTCCAGCTCTTAGCCCTGCACAGGACCATCCCCAAGAGTCATACCATGTGCCTGAGAGCATAACCCAAACATTTCTTGAGCTCAGTCAGGCTTGGTACTGTGACCACTTCCCTGAGGAGCCTGTTCCAGTGCCCAACAACCCTTTGGGGGAAGACCGTTTTTTTTAACATCCAACCTAAACCTCCTCTGACACAACTTCAGGCCATTCCCTTGAGTGCTGTCACTGGTCACTGCAGAGAAGAGTTCAGTGTCTGCCCCATCTCTTGCCCTCACAAAGAAGTTGTGAACTGCAATGAGGTCTCCCCTCAGAGGCTCAACAAGCCAAGCAACCCCAGCTGCTCCTCATAAGACTTCTCCTCTAGAAGCTTCACCATCTTCATTGCCTTCTCTGATATTTTCATATCTTTCTTATATTGTACCACCCCAAACTGCACATAATATTCAAGGGGAGGCTGCACCAGTGCACAGCAGAGCAGGACAATCACTTCCGTGGCTGATGATGCTTTGCCTGATGCTCCCTAGCACATGGCTGGCCGTCCTGGCTGCCGGGGCATGGCTGACTCACACTGAACTTGCCATCAACCAGGACCTTCAGGGCACTTTCCACAACACTGCTTTCCAGCCTCTCATTCCCAGAGTGTATGAACATCCAGGGTTGCCCCATCCCAGGTGCAGAATCTAGAACTTGTCTTTGTTAAACTTCACAGAGTTGGTGGTTGCCTAGCCCTCTAATTTATCAAGGTCTCTCTGCAGGGCCTCTCTCCTTTGAGGGAGCCAACAGCTTCTCCCAGTTTAGTATGCTGGATGAACTTACTTAGAATTCCTTTAATTTCTGTGTCCAAGTAATTTATGAAGATTTTGAAGAGAACCGGGTCAAGGATGGAGCCCTGCATAACCCCACTAGTAACCAGTCATCAATCATCAGCCTGATGTTACCCCATTCACTATTACCCATTGTGCCTGACCCATCAGCCTGTTTTGCCAACTCCTGCTTAATCTCCAGTTGCTGGGGTAAAAATTAGGTTTTGTCAACAATTTGTACCAAATGTCTGTACACTGACATACTGACCCTCACAAACCCTTTCCAGTGTGGACTGGATCTGACCCCAGAACAGATTAAAGCAAGTAAGTGTTTGCCCACTTATAGGATTTTACAATCGGAATGAGAAAGTGAAATAATTCATATGAATTAGAAAAGCAGTGATTAGCTTGAAGGAGGGAAAAAAAGAAGCATGTGATGAAGCAGCTCCTCTAGGTTGGAGAGGATGGATGCAGGGAAGATGAAACTATCCCAATTGTTCAGCCACCTTTTACACCAGATACTCTGCATTTGTACTCTCAAAAGCACATTTTCAGACTAAAAGTCCATTCTGAGGCTGTTGAAGCAAATAAGCCTCTCAAAACTTTTGTATTTATGAGGGCAGTTAAGCCCTTGTAAAACCTAAAGGCTGAATGAGAGAATCTGGAAAGAGGCAGGACCAATGAACTAAGTTTATGATTAAGTGATAGAAACATCCTGAAGCCTAATTCCACTTCTGAAGTAATGTGCCACTAAGGCAAAAAAAAAACAAAACCAAAAAACTAAGGCAAGTTTTTTACCTTATTAAACTTTCTTTCATCTGCTGACAAAATTTGTAAGACTAAATATGCCAGGGAGTGAGGAGACATTCACATCTGTGTATAAAATATTTTTAAAATCAAGACCACATTTTATGCATATCATATAAATACTGCAGTTCTTTAGACAGTATTTGGAGAATCATAGATTTGATGTGACTAAACCAGTCACGGTACCACACTATCATAAATTAGGCTGAGATGGCTGCTTGGAACTCCTTATTGGCTACCTGACGTCTTTACAATCAAATGAAAATACCACAAGCTGATTCATTTACCATCTGGAAAGATTAACATAGGAACAGCAATGTCTTTCTGTATTAAATCAGATTTGAGTTTGTAGGGTTGGAAAACTCTGAAAATTCTGTGGTCATTGCTTCTATTCCTGGTTTTAGGAAGCTGGAAAAATCAAAATTAATTAACCAGACTTTTCCCTTTAAAATTTCCTTTGAGGATAAATTCTTGGAAATCAGCTACATGGAGCTAGATGGCTGGAAATGCATGTTTTTTCCATGAGCAATTAGACTGTAAGACACACATGAGGCTAACTCTCCAGCTAGCCAGGGCTTGTCTTGGGGACTCCTGTTTTTCCCTAATCTCTCAGAGCAGAAACTAGCCCATACTGGTGAGAAGCAATGCCACTCAGGCGCTGATTAATAGTGTTAGAGTCAGCAGCACCTCACCAACCGTCTGAAATGCTTGGGCTGTTCTCCTGGACTGCCAGCTGGTAAAAGAGATAACCCAGGCCCCAGGATTAAGCAATAGCCCAAGCCCCTCTCCCACTGCATACCTTCATGTTATGAATGCGATTGCCTGGACTTTTCAGCTTCTGGGTTTTTCCTTCACTGAAGTAATCAAATCTTCTCAGCTCTCTAAATACCAATGTTGTTTTGTATTTATTGCCCTAACCACTTTGAACACTCAGAGAGTGTATTCCCTTGGGATAGGGAGGACATATGACTGCCAAGAAAGAATAGTCAGGAGAAACATTGTTCTTCACCTTGCAAAGGATCATTACCTTAACTCTGCCCCTCCTGCAAGGCTCAGCTTCTGCTGTGACCCTCTCTGCAAGCCTCTTCTCCCCTCTCCCCTTGACAAGGGTCATTTAGCAGTGTGTTCCTCAATCTTTGAGACTTTTTTGTGAAATCTCATGTTGCTGACTGTCCAAGAATGATAAAACATGGGATGCACTAAAACTAAGAGAAGAAAAATACTAAATAAAAGGTCATTTACTTTTTCATTCGATGTGATTTAAAAAAAAAAAAAAAGAAACATAGAAAACATCCAGCATAAAAGCAATTGCCCTTATCTTGTTTTTTTTCTAAAACCCATGACCAACAAAACCCTCTTTGGTCGTAAACTCCTATTACTAGAAAAGCAAAAATGCTCAGTTATATACTCTTTATTCTACTATTTAACAGATACTATATATAGTGTAGTTACTCAGAACAATACAATGCATCACAATATGAGAAACAGTGCAGAAGAGGCGAATGCAGCCATTCTAGATAGATGCATTTTTTTGTATTATGTTCCTCAGGAAGAGCATCAGATATTTTTCTGAGTGACCTAATTTTCTTTGTCTGATCAAATGTGCCAGATGCTTCCTTATTCAGAGTTGCCACTCCAAGTGAAAAACTGTTTTCTGGCAGCCACTTGAAATCTCATCTTCAGTTTTCTGTTAGGGATTATTATACAATCATTGCCTGGGCAGACTGAAAGCATATGGTAACTGGGATGACATTATCTCTGCTATTTCAAAGTTCCCCAAGGATGTATGTGCACTGTTACAGTCTGAAGCATAAGCCGACCTCCCCTGTACATACAAAATACCACCCAAACTCAGCAGTGACCAAGCAAGCTAGAGAACAGAGAGCATGTCATTCTGGTTTTCACCTTTTTCTCGGGGCTGGGAGGGGTTTTTTTCCTTTTGTAGTTATTTTCATTCACTTGATCAGGAGAAAATGATAGGGATGGCCCATTGCATTTCAATGTGCAGTTTTCAGGTAAAATTGTATCCTTTGCAACCTGACTGAAGCTTGAAACACTGTATTTTGGTTATATCCATCCAGATTCTTACGTATTTTATATAATTCCTCCTGTAGTGACTAACTTTTATTGCCTGCTTTCTTGGGGACTGGGAAGATGATAAAGCTTGATTTAGCCTTTCACAGTATTCCTGTTACTGGTGACAGGGAATAAACATTTGTGGGAATAAACATCTGCAAGAATAAACAGCCAAAATATTGCAAGTGAACCCCACACTTCTCAGCCCACACTTGTGCATTTTCCCAGCACTTGGGGCATGGTGACTCCCAAGGTGCTGTGGACCCTCTAAGCCCTTCTGGCACTCAGAAGGGGTGACTGGACAGGTAAATAAGAGGGACATGGACTGAGTGCAGGCACTGAACCCCTTTCTGACTGTGCAATCTGAATAGGTTCTAGTTCATTCTCTCAATTTGTCATGTACCTTTCTAACCCTGCAAGGCAATGTGTGGCCAAGGGGACTACCTCTGAGCCCAGGGCAAAGAGCCAGGCTCTGCCACTTGGCTTGGAGGCCAGGGATGACTCTCTGCACCTGCTCTTTTTTAGCACAAAGACAAGAGTGAGTTTTTGTTGTTTTTTTTAATTTGTTAGAAGTGTGGAAGAAAAGTTCCTATTACAAGAAATACTTTTACTACTAGGTAGTGTGCAACAAAGCAGACTAACAAGAGCAATTAAGTGCTCAGTGCAGATACTCAGCAAATATCATCAGACTGCTTCTAACCAACATGATGACATTACTTACTGTGTGCTCCTCAATTAAATTGCACATGTCTGTCCATCAAAAGTCAAGAGAGAATTACGATTTTGCTGATAGTGCCACTATTTTGTGTTACCTTTCCTCTGGAGGTGCCAGTCCTCCCTTGCTCAAGAGACTGTCACAAATTCTATATTTATCTACTTCTGACTAAGAGAGGACTAAGGGCGACAGGATGGGGCATGTGTGAGCCCCAAGGAGTCTGTGTAGGATAAAGGAGTCAAAACCTGGTGCTTCCTTATCTGTATTGATTGTGGGCACCATTTCTGCAGCTGACCTGTCCTCAAGTTGCAACAGCTCTGCATCAGCCAGGGAGCAAGATAGCAATCAAGCAGTGTCTGTGACTGAAGGTCCAAAGCCCTGCTCAGTCCCTGGTTCCCTTAGTTATTGGCACATGCTGCCTCAGACCCACCTCCCTATACTCACTACCAGGAGGGATTTACCCACACATATCTTTGGGGTAGTTTAACTACAGATGTCAATTGAAATCAGTATAGCCAAATGAATAGAAATGTGGATGTTCAATAAACACTTAAACACTTCAGCCTCATTTATTTCTGCTCGGCTAAGTTGATTAGAAATTGATTTAAGATAAAAGAAAATGAGTAGCTTTTAGATTGTAGTACTACATAGCCAACACATTCCTATAAGAAAATCTGTAACAAGTTGTATATTGACAAAGCCGTCATGGAAATGGAAATTAGGTTTCCAAACCATTTAGATTTCAGTTTCTTTAACTTAGTTTGATGCAACAACTACTAGTAGTATCTACTCTTTCAACAAAATTAAGTGTATCAAAAGCATACCTCATTTTGCAAATTCCATGCTGAATATAACTCAACATACTTTTTTTTTTCCTTTCTGTTTTAAATTAGTGCTTATGTACAGCTCAGGAAGTCCTGAAGAATTTTAAACAAGAAATATTAAAATAAATAATTCTGCTAGATAATACATTCTACGATATTTGCAGCTGACATTGCTCATTTATTTCTAGACAGTCTGTAATTTTACTGTAACTTTGTCATGACCCAGACTATAGCATGATTTCTTAACACATTGCTACAGGCAAGTTACCCTATTCACACCCCAAATGAAAAGAAAAACCAGCTAAAACAGCAGCAACCTGGAATAGATACACCAGCTCAGACAGAACTGGTAAGGACCTAGCAGGTGGACAGAGAAGGTACAGGAAGAAATTGCAAAGTTAAGTAGTAGTGGTAGTACTGCCTTCAACAAACTCTATCCCAGGGCAGAAACACCGTAAGTGCATTGATTTTAATTCCTAGAAGCACACTAGAAGAATTTTATTAATAACTCTTCCCATGTATGTAAGGTGTAATAGGAAAGCCATAATAAAATCTTCCCAACTCTGAATTTGGCATTCTGCTATCCCAAATTCATTACTAGTGGAGAAAATTGGATCCCCTTCTCCCCTCAAAGCCATCATCAGCTCAGAATCACAGAATATGCAGAGCTGGAAGGGACCCACAGGGATCATCAGAGTCCAGCTCTTAGCCCTGCCCAGGACCATCCCCAGGAGTCATACCATGTACCCGAGAGCATAATCCAAACATTTCTTGAGCTCAGTCAGGCTTGGTACTGTGACCACTTCCCTGAGGAGCCTGTTCCAGTGCCCAACAACCCTCTGGGGGAAGACCATTTTTCTAATATCCAACCTAAACCTCCCCTGACACAACTTCAGACCATTCCCTTGAGTGCTGTCACTGGTCACTGCAGAGGAGAGATCAGTGTCTGACTTTCCTCTTCCCCTCATTAGGAAGTTGTAGACTGCAATGAGGTCTCCCCTCAGACTCCTCTTCTCCAGGCTGAACAGACCAAGTGACTTCAGCTGCTCTTCATACAGCTTCTCTTCTAGAGCCTTCACCATTTTCATGGCCCTCCTCTGGACACTCTCCGATATTTCCATATCTTTCTTATATTGTGATGCCAAATACTGCTCACAGTGCTTGAGGTGAGGCCACACCAGCACAGAGCAGAGCAGGACAATCCTCTCCCTCGACTGCCTGGTGATGCTTTGCCTGATGCCCCCAGGACATGGTTGGCCCTCCTGGCTGCCAGGGCACTGCTGACTCATACTGAACTTGCCATTGACCAGGACCTTCAGGGCCCTTTCCATGGCATTCTTTCCAGCATCTCATTCCCTAGTCTGTAGGTACATCTGGGGTTGCCCTATCCCAGGTGCAGAACCTGGAACTTTCCCTTGGTCTGTGATTGCTCGGTCCTCTAATTTGTAGAAGTCTCTCTGCAGGGCCTCCCTGCCTTTGAGGAGGTCAACAGCTCCTCTGAGCTTTGTACCATCTGCAAACTTGCTTAGTATCCCTTCCAGTTCTGTGTCCAAGTAATTTATGAAGATGTTGAAGAGCACAGGGCCAAAGATGGAGCCCTGTGGAACCCCACTAGTGACAGGTCACCAGTCATATGTTACCTCATTCACTATTGCCCTCTGTGCTCAACCTGTGAGCCAATCACTCATCCATCACATGATGTGTTTATCCAACTGTATGCTGGATATGTTGCCCACAAGGATCCTGTGAGAGACAGTATCGAAAACTTCACTGAAATCCAAAAAGATTACATCAACTGGCTTCCCATTGTCAACTATGTGGGTTAGTTTGTCATAAAAGAAAATCAAGTTTGATAAACTGGAATTTCCCCTCATTAAGTCGTGCCGATGACTGATGACAGCATTGTCTTTCAGGTGTTTTTCAATATTTCCCAGAATAATCTTCTCCATACTCTGCTTGGTGCTTGAAGCACCCTCCTTCAGAAACAATCAAGCGAACAAAAAAAAGCAAGCTACTCCCAAATGTCCCTGTTAAGCACTGGTCCAGAACTTTACAAAGTAATTATCTTTCAAATTATCAGTCACTAAAAAATACCTGTCAAGAGTTATTGTCATTAGCCAGCTGTGCTGCAGAGACCCTGTGCCTCCCTGGCCCACTTCAGCTGCCTGTTACCCAAGATAACATCTACATGGAAGTCCTAGGCAGACTTTCTGTAATTGTCAGTGATTTGCAATGTTGTTCTCCATCCAGTGTTTATCTAGAGCAAGTCAGGGAGGTCCTGAAAATCTTTTTACCCACTAAATCTTCCCAGATCATTTATTTGTCCAAAATCAGATCCCTAGACAGTAGTTTGATGTGATTTTTTCTGGTGGTGTTTAATATACAATTTTAAAGAAGAAGCTAGGATGTATTTGGTTTCTTCTCTCCTTTCTCACTCCATTTCTGTAGTCTTGGAAAGCTCATATCTTTGTTATCCTATCCACTAAATATTCTTTCACATTTGCTAGACTTCCCCTGTAAAATACAGTACCTTCTACCTCCCTTTTGCTTTGAGCTCTGCCCTGCATTTCATCCCTACTACCTGCCCTTTCCAGCTCCCCTATCAGCTGTGAATCCTCTGTCATCAATAATCCAGTACTTTAACTGGCTTAGAGTTTCCTTCTCTCTCTCTGTCCTGGTCAGATGCCAGATTAGACCCAGCAGAAGCCTGCTACTATCCCTGTTGTATGTCTTAATCTTCTTACAAGTATGGTCTGTTCTGTATTTAACCTCTCCTCCCTTCATAGCCAGGTGATACTGAGAGCTCCAGCAAAGTTTTTTTTCCTTTGCACATTAATGAGTGAAGCATTAGTAACACACAATTTAGTTTTATATAATAGATTACACTAAAATTGCTCAAGGCACTAATCCCAGGCACATAATTCTGGCTACCAAGCAGTCTCCTTTCTCCCAATAATCATTGATATTGTAGGGATTTGAGCTATTTTGTATTGTGAAGACAAAATTCATCAGGTGGCCAATTCCTTTGGAATCAGTGGGTCAACCAGGGCAGCAAGATTTGCCTCTGTGTCTGTGCTGCAGAGCTGTCTACAGCTGTGTTAAGAAGTGAGATAAATTTTTGATTTTGGATTTTTGTCCCCCTGTGGATTACACGATACATTTGGGGATGTGCCTAGATCGTAAAAGAACAAGAACAGAAGCTGGGAGTCCTATCTTCTATTCCTGGCTCAACCCCAATTCACTGTGTGACTGTAGGCAAATCACTTAAGCTGTCTCTGGGATAATAATCGACACAGCATTTTCAGGAGGCTTAATTTTTAAAGTGTCAACTCATATATTTTCTCCAATGTGCCTCGGGAGATGTTCCCTTCCCTTCACTTGGAGCAGGAGCAAGGCCTTAGTACTGACAGAAAGATTTGCAATCCCTGACCCACTCTTCTCTAGTCTGCCATAACTATTTTATACAGAATGTTTAACAAGGATTCCAGAAATGCTGTCCCAGAGTTCTGAAAGCCTCTTATCAACTCTTGATTCCTAAAGTACAGTGTACAGCATCCTGTTTAATGGTTTTCTTTTCACTACTTTCAGCATTAATTCTTCTTTCTTGCTATGGTAGCAGATGCGTAAATCTGCTTCCAGAGATTTTTGTCTTTGGCTTCACCAATTGCATGACTTAATTGTGGTGTAAGAAAGTTGGAATTTTTTTTTCCAGTCTGTTTTTGCGTGCCTGAAGTCCTGAAGTTTTGGAAGTGCATAGTGGTGGGTTGCAGTTTTATTGGAATAGGAACTGAAGTTTGCATGTTCTTCATTTGGGAAGAGCTACATACTGCATGTCCATTCTTCTGAAAATCTGCTGTCTCAAAGTGCAAGTATTGGAAAAACTAATAAGTTTGGGATATCCAGGACATAGAAGACTCCTTCCAAACATTTTCATGAGGTGGATCACATTCAAAGCAAGATATGTAACAGACTGTGTCCTCTCATAAGGGCCCTCCTTCTAGTTGCAGTGGCATCTGATTCCTATTGCAACTACAATGAAGCCACTACTTTCATGTGTAAATATTATTAGGAAAGTATTTGGCATGTCTCTCTTACTGAAGGCAACTGAGGGAGTAAGATTGTGAGCCCGCACAACTGTCTGCAGTTCACAGTAGTGACCTGAAGGGACAATACTTGGATGCTGCACTTCCAAGCACCTGGAGAAGGATGGACATCAGCTATGTCAGCGGGAAAGCAATAGTTCAGACCTCATCAAGGTTTGAATTACATGCCGTGCTTCAACAATGAAGACTTGTATTTGTGTATTTTACTCTCTCACAATATCGTGTCTCAAAATGTCTGCTACCACTCTCTTTTAAAGCATATTTATAATACATACGGTCCTGTCATAGCCGACACCTTTTTTTAGAGTTTGCTACATGAGAGTGCTCTGTCATTGATGAATCAAGCTGGTTTTAGGACTGGCTTACTTCCGAATATTTTGGAGGAGGAGAGTAAAAAGTCATTTTTTCAACGAATCATCCCCATCCCTAACTTGTGAGCAATTCCTGTGTCAGAGACTTTTTTAAAAAAATAGTCATTAAAAATGCGATTTAACTAGCCATTCTTCTGAAATCTTGTAGAATATGAAAAAACTCCCAGCATTACACACACAGAATTACACACACAGAATTAACAAGGTTGGAGAAGACCGTAGAGATCATCAAGTCCAACCTTTACCTAGTTTAGCAACCTACCCAACACCAATCTAATATTTAAACCATCTAAACCATGTCACTAAGTTCATCATCCAACCTATCCTTCAATACATCCAGGGACAGTGACTCCACCACCTCCCTGGGAAGCCCATTCCAATGGGAAATTGCACCTTAAAACCTTGGCTCAGGAAAGCATCCTTCATTAGGACATTTAGCACATGCCAAGTCCACAAAGTCCTAGACCAAGGGCAGAAAAGATGCAATGACTTATCACACACTGAGTTGCAATGAGTAACAAGAGGTCATCAAGCCCATGTCCTTGCCTCACAACAGTTCTAGTGACTCCTCTGTCAATCCTGCCAGAACCAAGCTGAACCTGTTTTTACAGACTCCAATATGCTAGTCTGTCAGACACATGCCTTGTCAGGTAATTCATTCCCCTTCTGCTAACAGAGGTGTGCAGGACCTGTCTGCGAAGACATCAGCTCTAGCCACTGGAGGAATTCTAGTTTCAATCATGAAAAGCAAAGGAAACATACTGCAGGTTATCATGGAGCTAAACAGTTTAGGAACACACTCCTGTCTTGTTGCACAGAAGTACTGTCAGCAACAGCCTCACAAAAAGAGGTGTGCAAGGCCAAATTCTGTCCTCAGAGGTGTGCACACACAATTTCCAGTAACATCCATGGGAATTGGGTGCTTGGATTGAGGGCACACTCTCGTTCTTTATTTTCAGCTGCTCTATGATGATCATGCAATGCTAATTTCTAATTCCTTTAGCAAAAAATAACACAGGAAAGCTTAAATATTAATGCTGCCATATGTCAGAAACACCTCTGCAATATACTCTAGAGCAAATTCATGAAAACACATTTCAGGGACCACAGTCATGCTTATTATTGGAACATGACATCTTCAATCACTTAAAACTCTCCTTTTCTTCAATGGGGTTTTGCCAAGCTAAGAACTGAGTAAGAGCTGCTGGATTTAGCTCTGTGGTAACGGACTTGGACATAGGTCTTCTGATAACCATGATCACAGCTTCTCACTTAGAGGGATGGATGCAGAAGCAGAGATGTCACCTTGGGTTTGCCAGATGATGCAAGTAGATTCACCATCTCCTCCAAAAATGGGAACTGAAGTCAAAAAAAAGTAAAACAAAGGTAAGAAGAAAAGTGCAGGTGGAATTCACTAGAGGAAGAAAAGAACCTGGAAATTAGACCCTCACCAATCTCCAGCACTATGCTCCTTGCCACTGGGAAATATTCACTGTTCACATTCGCTGGGAAATAAAGGACGTACTAAAGTCAGCTAAGAGCAAAGATGGAAACTTCCAAAGTCACAAGCATGCTGTGTACACCCGCCTTTGGCAAGGAACTGCCTCTGGGTCAAGGTCCTGACACCTGCATCCTACACCTGTTAGCATGGGGGGGGGGAGTCCAGCGTTTCCTAAGGAGACATTCAGCATTGTGTGTCTGCCTGGGCCTCCAGGAACATGGTTCACTGCTAAACCAGCCACCTTTCCTTGCCAGCTGCAGATAGACATCCAGGTCTATGGATTGCAGAGGGGGAAATGATGTGCCTGAATATGACACATTTCTGCACACAGTTACTCAACCAGCACAAGTTCCCCACCCCTGTACAGGTCTGGAGGAAAGGTGGCAAAAAAGAAGCAGCATCTTCCTCAGGGAGGAAGGACATGAGATAGTTTGTACAGGCTGCCTCACCATGTGGCAGTCAAGTGGTGAATTATCATTTGCTTAACTTTTTACTGATGGGAAGGGTCTCTATGGTCCTTAGTCCTTCGCTGGTCTTGTTTGGATGCCACTGCAGGAACACACCTGTCTCCTCTACCTTCTGCGGTCTTCAGCAGGACCTCCAGTCATACTCATAGGATCCGAAGCTGCCAGGGAAGATGGAATAGAATAAAAATTAATAAATGGCTTAATTATTTTGAAAGTGCTGCTGTAGAGTCAGAAAGCTCCATGGAATGCAGTAGAGCCGGCAGCTTTGCACATTGTGGAGAGGGGGCAATAAACCAGTGGTGTCAGGGAAGGCACACAGTGTGTGAAAAACAGGGATACATAGAAAAAACTTGAGCAGTGGACTCCTGCTTCCTACATTGCTCTGAGTCTCATGAGTCTCACCTGTAAGCTGCCCTTCACCAGGGCACTTGGAAGGGCAGTGACAGCACAGCTCAGGGGACCACTGATTGCCTACTGCCCACATCCCCCAGCACAGGCGCTGACTCCAGCGTGTCCTGGTTTTGCTCTCAACGTTTCATTTTGTAACGGCAGGGAGCCACTGGCGGCAGAGTGTGACTGGAGGCTGGCTGGGGTGGCAGGAGCCCTCTGCCTTCGGCATCTTGCCTGCGCAGGCACCCTGAGCCTGCCATCGTCCTCCAGAAATGCACAGCCTGTCACAACTCGTTGCTTAATGCTAAACTACCCATTATAAATAAACATGGTCCTAATAATAGTTCGCCTGACCTGACTCACTGTAGGAAACAGCCTCAGAAATAAAAGAAGATGACTTTCAAACAGAAGAGTTATAATTTTACATAAATAAAAAATGAAAAGGGCAGCACAGGACAGGCATACGGAAAATCGTGTTGCAGGGAGTCAAAGTTGCAATCCCAGGGTGTTAATGGGCTTGCCTTGCTGTTAAATCTGACACTGTCTCCCCCTGCAAATTTGCTGGAGTTTGACAGATGGATGTGGAGAAATATTGCTTGGATTGTCAGATAACCGTTAGTCACCCAGATTAAAAACAAATTCCATTGACATTGTGTCATACCTTGGGAGCCCAAAACAGATATTGATGTTTTCATCTCGTTGCAGGGAGGAGAGAGATGGGAGTGGGTAAAGTAAGAAATCAAAATCACCCAGATAGAGTAAGTCTTTCGGCTTTGTTTGAAAAATGACACCACAGTGCACTTAGCTGAGAAAAAGATAGCACAGTCCAGCCTATCTCACTCTTGAACGAAGGAGAGACAAAGACAGTGTTATAACATTGAAATCCAGAGCTTGTAAGGCCTGTACAGAATTATAAGTTAAAGTGTAGGAACCAGATTCACTCAGTGGATGCCACAAGGTCCACCTCTCAGAAGCTCCTGACACCAGTGGGATGTGTGGTGGGCTGAGCTCTGCACATCCAAGGTAGGTCAAGGTGTGTTTGCTCACCTTAGGGGGCAAAGCAGAGGGAAATACAGTGCCTGTGCATCACTATGTGGAGCAGGAGGAGCAGTAAAGATTCAGACTTGCTCAATCTTCAAGAGAGAAAACTTCAAGGGAACATAACAGCCTGATAGCCTCTAGGATGGTCCACCAAGAAGCCAGAACCAGGCACTTCACAGCATCATAAGGAAGGAGGGTGAGAAATTATTGCAGAACCAGAGAATTGTTTAGGTTGGAAAAGACCCTTAAGATCATTGAGTCCAACCATTAAGACAGCCCTGACAAGTCCACTACTAAACCGTGTCTGGAAATGCCACATCTACATGTCTTTTAAATACCTCCAGGGATTGTGACTCAACTGCTTCTCTGGACTGTGTGTTCCAATGCTTGACAACCTTTTACAATTATTAATTTTTTTTCTCATATCCCATCTGAACTTTTCCTGGGCATTTTTCCTGATCCTGTCGCTTGTTACTTGTGAGACAACACCAATCCCCACCTGGCTACATCCTTTCAGGAGGACGTAGAGAGCAGTAAGGTCTCCCTGAGTCTCCTTTTCTCAAGTAAAACAACCCCAGCTCCCTTGGCTGCTCCTCATATGACCTGTGCTCCAGACCCTTCACCATCTCTGTTGCCCTCCTCTGGACATGCTCCAGAATCTCAATGTCCTTCTTGAAGTGAGGGGCCCAAAACTGAACACAGGATACCAGGTGAGGCCTCACCAGTGCAGAGTACAGGGGGGCTATCAATGTCCTGGTCATTCTGGCCACCCTATTCCTGATGTCATTGGCCTTCTTGGCTACCTGAGCACACTACTGGCTCATGTTCTGCCGGCTCTTGATCAGCAACCCCCAGGTCCTTTGTTGGTGACCAGCTTTCCAGCCACTCTATTCCAAGCCTGTAGCACTGCATGGAATTGTCATGCTTCAAATGAAGGCTGAGTGGACCAGCAACAGGCACAATTTGAAAAGAGAGAGGTTTGGATTAGATATAAGGAGATTTTGTTTGTGAAGGCAGCCAAGATCTGGCAGTGGTTACTCCAAGAGGCTGTGCCGTCTCGTTGCTTGAAGTTTTTTGAAACAAATCCACAGGCACTGGTCTAACCACAGAGCTCACTCTGCTTTGGGCAGAAGGTTGGACTGGAGACCTCCTGGGGTCCCTTCCAACCTGAATTGTCCTAGTATCCCTGTGATAAATTCACACGCTGTTTCTGCTCTGTTGATCACTATGGTGAGTATGATGATTTACATCCACTGAGAATCTGGTGTTAAGTTTGTAGGTAACTGACCCAGAAACAACAATAAAATAGGAATGTGTTTTGCATTAATTATTAGATGATATGAAGAAGTTCTGAAAGGCCTCTATCAGTTATAAACCGATAAAATATACTGGAGACATCTTGAGGCAACAGAGCGATTTGAAAGGACCTTATCTTTGGTCAGTGCTGTGTGTATGTACAGAGCTGACTATGTCTTTAATACTGTTTTTTGGTTCCTTGATGCAGAACCTTACTAATATTCTTTCTGTAAAGCACAAGTAGTTGTGTGCTTTTAATTTCCTAAGTTTATATAAAAGTCAAATGAGGAAGCCTGAAATTCCATCCTGGGACATCATATTGATTACAACATGGTTCATAGCCACAGTTTGAACTGATACCCCACACGGACACTCTTCATTTGAGATGGTAGAGAAAAAGATAGCAGGAGTGACCTGTCATCCAAACCAGGCCCTCATTCACAGATTCACTGTATCTCTGAGGAAAGAATGACTTGTTGTTATCCTGTTACCTGAAATCACACTTAACACAAACCAGGTTAAAATAAAAGTAATTTATTCATAGCATCTGAAACAGACAACACAGTTAGAAATGTATATAGAATAGGCAAAGGACTAAATTAAATAGGAAGTTCTGGGGCTGTACTTGGTAGATATCTTTGAGTCACCAGACCTGGCAACTTCAGTCAGGGCTCAGGCATTTTGCAGCACTGCCAGGTGCATCTTCTGGGAGGCCCCAGAGGGATCTTATTTGGGGTACTCAGCTTCTCTGGGGAACCCCGCCAGCTCCAAGATCCTATCTTCCCCATTCTCCCTTTAAAATACCTCTTCTTCACAATCAGCTCCCCTCTCTTCTATAGCCATATTAGCTTTTGTATTCAGACTTCACTTTGAGCTATTCAAGGGGCCCAGACTGGTTTCGTCTGTCATCCTGCAGTTCACATTATTTCCTCATTTACCAAGAGGCATTCTGGCCAGTCTCTGAAGCAAAATAACAAGTCTTTTTCCCTACTTAGGTACAGAAATGTTTCCATGTTAGATGAGAATCGCATCTTGTTGGTGATTCACTGTCCAGTGAACAACTCTGCTTCACCAGAGTCCCCTCTCTGGCTTGCCACTTGGTATTTCTCCGGCCCTTATAGCCTGTAGCACTGCAAAGCAGCATATGACACGAGCCTCCAGATCAGGTAAACTGCATACAGCTCACTCCAGGCTCTTACCTGAGATCAGACACAAACAGTAGTTAATCTTGTTGAGATACTGACAGGTTTCTTCCTGTTTGGGCTGTGATGACTATGATGTGATGAAGGGATTGATTCTCTCACTAGGCACTCCCAGTGCTGAGGAAGGGTGACATGTATACACAAAGTCTCCTAGTTGAGAAGAGAACAGCAAAGGCTTTTCCTGAAGTGGAATTCAGATGACTGTCTCATGCTATCAAGCAGCCAAGAGACAGACAATAATACAAAGGCTGTCAGGCGAGTCCAAAACAGAAAAATACAATATGATTGAAAATAGAATAACTTGTTAAATAATTGAGTAGTTCCATTAAGTTGGGTGAGAAAAATGTCCTAAACATTTATCTTTCATGCTGCCAAAGACAGTAGTTCCCATTTTCTGTTAGGGCACAAAGCAAGTATCAGTGGAAGCACTGTAACATACCACGTACAACTTCAGCTACAATGTGAAGCCCAAAAAATTTAGAACCGTTATGCTACACAAATGTGTGTAGTTGAAATGTCTGCCTACACCATGACAACAGCTTTTCAGGCTAATTCTCTGCCTCATTTTTGTCTTGGCTTCTTTTTGAAACTCGGATGAAAATAAAGAGGCAGGCAGCCTACCTTGCCAGATAGCCTTAATTAACACACCAAACAGAGCAATTTTTCCTTGCTTTCTTCTCAGAGTCCATCTGCAGCATCCCCATAAAGGTTCTGCATTGCTGAAACTAATCAGGCCTCAAGAAGTCTGGCATCCAGTAGTCCCTTTGAAGTCTTACAGAGACACAGGCAAATATCATACAATAAATTTGGCAAGAGAAGTCGCTCGCATACATCTGGTGCATACTGCATATTTCATCTTCTTTACAGGAACCAGCCCGAAACCTTCTGCCCTCTAAATGGGTATTCTGTCATCAATAGTATTGGGGGGACCTTTCTGTTTAAGCACAGAGTCATCATGCTCAACTTAGGAAGTCTGAAAGATCTAACATGGAGGTAATGACTCTGAGCTTATTTTTATAATCATTGCTGAGACACTATTGCTCCCCTAGGGCAGTTGGTCTGACCCTGCATTGGACTCTGATGTGAGGATGAGATGAATTGTCTTCTGCAGGTGCTTGCCTCTGTTCTTTGACTATAAAGGGAGTTTGGGTGACTAAGTCAAACTTAGGTGTTTGACTTTTAGGTGCCTGAGTTTCAACAGGGGTATCCTGCCTAGACAGGGTACAACTGAAGTAAAATATATAAAATATGTTGGAAGCTTAATAAACTTAATGTATTTCCAAATGTGGAGCTGAAAAAGCTGCCGTGGTGTGTGTCTCCCTCCCCTCGTAGCAATTCATCTTGAGGTAACACAAGTCTTTCTTTTGCATGTTTACATACCTTGTCATTCCATATTTAGGAAGGAACATGTTTGGTTTCTTCCCTACTTAGAAGAAACTATGAAAAATAAGCAGATTTTTTTTCTTGTAGCTGAAGTACAATGGACTTTTTTGGAAAAAAATGCCTGACCACTGGAAAATTCACCTTCTCACTAGAAATTTTGAGGATCACATTCCATTATAGACAGACATTGCTTGGTCAACTTATGGAACAATGCAGAATATTCTCTACAGTACCATTGATACAAATATTAGCTGTCATATAATACATTCTAAGTGCTGACTGTAATGATAAGTAAATATTGCCTGAGGAGATAGGCGAGGCCTTGGTATATGATATGTTCTCAGTAAAAACTTAGGACAAATATTAATAAGCTCAAAATTTTTTGTATCTCTGGCAATACGTTATCCAGCTATAGCTGAAGAAAATAGTAATTTCTTCTTATTAAATTGCATGATTTTTAAATACAAGTGTTGTAAATCTTATTTGAAGAGCTCTCCAGCAGGAAAATTTTGAGCCGCTCTGGGGAATTTTTAAACTATGTCATTTTTAAGCCAGAAAATAACATGGCTTTATAACAGGTCACATGAGCCTGGTTCAGCCACAGGAGAAATGCAGGCATGTAGTAGATGTGCAGGCACTGACCATGGGTAGCTTTAGGCAGAAGCAAGGCTCGTTATGTGGTGATGTGACAGAGAAAGGAGCAAGGCAGTGCAGAGATGGAGAGAGGTGACATCCTGTCACCAATACCCTCCCCACCACCAAGAGCCGCCCCCTCCATATCTGGCTGCACCTTTTGGACTGTAAGGTCCTCTTCCCTGTTCAAGGGTGGCTGGTGCTGGTATCTCTTCCATGCCTCCTTGGATTAGTTACATTAATACACATCCCTGTAACATTTATAAAGTGCACTGGGTGGTCTGCAGAAATAATGCTGGAGTCGCAGGCTCCCAGGCTGCTCCCAGGGCTTTAAAACCAGGCTTACTATCAGAGTTTGATGAAACAGAAGTTTTATAATGACCAGCCAGAGAGGTAAGCATTCCCTACAGTTCAGAAGTCATTAATTTAACCAAGAATGAAGACAGCACCATCTTTTTCATTATCCCCTAATTTAATTGTCACAGATTAAAGCCTGGCAAATCTGGGCACAGATTCCTGTTGTCAGACTTCAAAGGGAGCTCCTGAAGTCTTCTGCCAGAAGCAATGATCATCGCTATATCCTTTTCTCACACAGCATCTGTATCTTCCATAACATTAATGAACATTATTTTTGCATGCTTCTGAGAAGAGTAAAAAAAATACACACTTGAATCACATTTCCCATGTGAGGGGGAAAATGAACCTTTCTGCATTTGTTATTCTCCTCTAACAAGGATTAAACAACAGTGTGGATACTAATGAGTGACTTGCAATTGCCCACCTCTCACTTCAGTTCAGTCCTCAGGATCACTAAAGATTAAATTTCTCTGCTGAAATCATAACATGCTCTATAGATTAAATATTTCAGAGCTGTTCTTATAACAAATAATCAAGCTGTCGAGATTGCTTTGCTATGCAGACGTGCAAACCTCTTGGGTCACTGTTACCAAGGAGTAATTTTCTTTAAAGTAGACTCACTTGTCCACTTTATGAAAAACAGAAATAGTAGGTTTCAAGAACTTGCTGTGAATGATACACATTCATTTCATATCAATTTCCCTACTCTATGTGCTTTTTTTCAATATGCACTGTAATTGTTCATTACGAAGAGAATTAGGCTCCAAAGGTGAATTAAGGTAGAAAAATACCTGAAATAATTTCTGGTAGAGCTATAATTGATGATAACCTTGCTTCTTGAAGTATGTCCATTTTTGTTCTCATAACTACACAATAGTGAAAAGTCAATTACTACCATATTACTATTGTCAAGCAGAGGTCACAGAGATGATTTTCCTGTGTGCATATGCATGTGCGAATCATTGTCAGGGAAGTACAAGATAAATTAATATCTTGGCTCTTTACTACCCTGTTGATATTCCCCTCAGTACTATAGTAAAACTCATGTATCTTTATTCTTTTTCCATCCACTATAATTTTATTTATGAGGTGGCCCATTTGCTACACTTCAAAATGCTCAAGCCTGGCTGTAAGCAGATGCTACAAAGAAAGAGATGTGTTGCATTAGGCAAGATGTTCTAGTCTCTTTTCCAGGCCACCAATTTCCAAACTAGCATTGGCTGCTGAATGACCAGTCATTCAACATGAATTTAACCAAAAAAGATGTCTTGGATGCAGGAGACTTGTTTCTCAACATTCTGCCCGCTAAGTGGAGAGAACAGAATTATAACAACTACCACAGAAATACAACACCTGGAGTCAGTCAGCTATTCTCACTAGATCACTGTCTTTTTGGGCTCCAAACAGCAAAACAACCAAAGCTCACTTCTTCAGCAATTAGACAACAAAAGTTAGGGAAACAGTCCAGAAATGGATCTAGGGTGTGGCATCCCTGTCCATGGCAGGGAGAACTGGGGCGAAATGGAACTAGATGATCATTAAGGCCCCTTCCAAACCAAACCAACCTATAATCATTTTCTGAATGGTAGGAAGGTTCTGCAGAGGGATCTGCATAGGCTAGATATGGAGTATTAAATAGTATGAGGTTCAATAAGGTCAAGTGACACTTGGGTTACAATAACCCCCTGCAGTGCTACAGACTGGAGGGAGAGTGGCTGGGAAGCTGCTCAGTGGAAAAAGACCTAGGGGTGCCTCTCAACAGCCATTGAATATGAGCCAGAGATGTGCCCAGGCAGCCAAGAAAGCCAGTGATGTCCCAACTTGTATCAAGAATAGTGTGGCCAGCAGGACCAGGGCAGTGATTTTCCCCCTGTACTCAGCACTGGTGAGGCCATACCTCAAGTATTATGTCCAGTTTTGGACTCCTCACCTCAAGAAGGACATTGACATGCTAGAGCAAGTCCAGAGAAAGGCAATGGAGATGGTGAAAGGTCTTATGAGGAGCAGATGAGGGAGCTGGGTCTGTTTAACCTGGTGGAGAGGATGCTCAAGGGAGACCTTATCCCTCTCTTCAACTATCTGAAAGGAGACTTTAGCCAGGTGGGGCTCACCTTCTTCACCAAGGCAACTAGCAACAGGATGAGAGGACCTAGCCCCAAGCTGTGCTAGAAGAGGCTCAGAATGGACACTAGGAGGAATTTTATNAAGGTCTTATGAGGAGCAGATGAGGGAGCTGGGTCTGTTTAACCTGGTGGAGAGGATGCTCAAGGGAGACCTTATCCCTCTCTTCAACTATCTGAAAGGAGACTTTAGCCAGGTGGGGCTCACCTTCTTCACCAAGGCAACTAGCAACAGGATGAGAGGACCTAGCCCCAAGCTGTGCTAGAAGAGGCTCAGAATGGACACTAGGAGGAATTTTATCACAGAAATGGTTGTTAAACATTAGAGTGAGCTGCCCAGGGTGGTAGTAGAGTCACCATCCCTGGAGGTGTTCAAGAAACACCTGGATGTAGCACTTAGTGCTATGATCTACTTGACAAGGTGGTGATCTGTTGGACTCAGTGATCTCAGAGGTCTTTTCCAACCTAAATGATTCCATGATTCTGTGATGATTCTATTATTCTATGAAACTTTTTTAATTTTCCAGGAGGACATCTATAGCAGCAACAGTGAAACTGGAGGAAATCAGTCACCAGGCTCCCATTAGAATGGAGATTGGTGGGCTTCCTTAAAGTCACATTTTCTGGGGAAACTTGTTTCTCAGGGGGGAATCAGATCAAACACATCGACCATCTGCTTTCTGGAGTCCATCACTGTCACTGTTGGAGCGTGGTCAAAGGACAACTGAGGTCAGATGGTGGGGGAGACATCCCTGACATCTCTGTGGGAGGGTCAGTTCTGGCATAAGAACATGCCATTTTCCTTCAGAGCTTGCTGAAAGCTGCAAAGACATCTGATATAGACAGTTTCAAGGGTTGATTTTTTTCTTATTTCATACTCTTTGGTTTGGTATGGAGGAAGGGACTTGGGACCAAACTGTAATTCATGTTTCATTTGCTCTCCCAGAAAGGTTATCTACCTGCTGGTTTATGACTTCTTAACAATTTGTTTGTAAAGCACAGGATGCTGTTAAAGTTCGGCTGGCCTATGAGTTTGTCATAAATTTAGAGAGGCGCTGCCAGGGAAACGTGGCTGTTGGGCCAGAAGAATTTGGGTAGAGTCCACCTGTAAAAAGGGAGACATTCCGCTAAATTGATCCTTAACTCAAGAAGCCCACTATCACGGACTGCTGCAGCCACTGGGAGTCTAGCATGATGCAAAAAGAGCAGCAAATGTAAACTTCATATTTCAAAAGAGATTTCAAGGACAAATAGACAATGCAAATGTCTGTGGTGAAAAGGAAGTGTTCTCATATAAGGAATAGAAACCCTTAAAGTTTACCATCTGTGATAATCACCCATGTTGTGGAGTTAAAGAGACTTTCCCTATGGTAGATATTTCCATAGTGGTCTACTATGTGGCCGTTTATACTTCTGTATAATGGTTCAGTTTCCCATCAGCATGACCCCCTGTCATTTTAACATATGAACAAGCAATACTATACAGATTCCACACACTCCCCACAGTCATGAAATTCAAAATCCATCTTTAGTTCTCATTCTTCCTCAGGTGTTCATCGTTCTCAAAACGGTGGTGAAAATAAATAGCAAACTCATAATGATATTGCAAATGTAAATTAATAATTAATAATTAATAAATGCAAATTAATACTGTTTACAGACAAACAGGATATTTAGAAGTGTTAAAAAAGCTCGATAATGGTAAGAAGATAAACCAGCAAGTCTGTCTCAGCTTCTAAAGTCCACCTAAAAATTTTTAACCTGACCTACTTTTTTTACAAATAAATACAGTCACTTGCATTTTATCACCAAAATAGACATATTCAGAGATGACAGGAAGGCTGAGTGTGATTCAGTTAGATAAGGCAGTCAGTCAAAGCCATGGGAAACTAGATATTCACTAGAATTACTCACAGAATTGCTCAATAAAGTGAAAAACACAAATAACCTACCCCTGGGAACCCACAGCAGCTGAACAGGATCTCTGTCCTCACCTCTAAATAATCACAATTAAAATACTCTTTTTGTAGTAAAAAAAAAAGTTTCTAAAATGAAGAGACTCCAGAGAGAGGATCCATTTCAAACAATTCTGAAGAGAAAAAAATGTAAGAAAAATTACAGATCCTTTTTTTCTGAACGATTTAATGCTTTCCCACTTCAGTCTGTTGAGATTGTGTGAGACCAAGCATCTGGTTACCTGAAACTCAGTATTCAGCCCTGTGGAAGAGTACATCATAGCAGCTGCCTCATTCCTTGCCTTAGCACAGCTTATTAGCAAAGATTATTTTCAAACACAGGGGTAAGCATTGCACTTATGGCTGAGTTGTGGTACAGGGTTATTGAGGGAAAAAATATAAAAAAGGCCAGCAGAGGATGGAGCCATTGCATGGGGTGTCTCAGGAAAGTAACAGCGAGTATTCCCAGAGTTGTTTTCTCTCCATGGTCCCTTGCTTTTCCTCCCCAGCCATCAACTTCATTGTTAACTGGTGCTTTTACAGCCCAGATCAAGAGATGTAGGTGTGAGGATGATCCCCTATCCACTCATTCTGGGATGTGCCCAACAGCATTTGGTATCTGTTAGTTTATGCAAATATAACAGGAAGAAAATTACCTGACCTAGTGCCATCAGAGGGAATGATTAAGCTTCAAATTCCAGTAAAAACGGTAAGAAAATCATATGCTTTAGCATTGCTTAGTGGACAGAGCAGAAGATTCAGACCTTCATGATGCTGAAGGTCTTCTCTGAGAGGCTGAGAGCCCTTGACTTCCTTGGCTCGATTACTCTGAGCTCATCAGTGGTGACCAGTGCTGAACTCTGAGACATTTCATGGGAAAGAGTTGCCAGGAAAACTTTTCTGATCCTGTGGCTATAAGGCTGAATATATTTTGTCAAAGGACAGAGAGGATTTATCTCCAGGCAATCAGAAATACTCATGTTGAACTATAGACTTTGCCCGCTGGGGATTTATACATGCAGTAAGTGCTGCTCGTAGACCAGAGGTTGTGCCAACACACAGAGAAAGGCTCCTACGGGCTGGCCTGGGACTGCCACATCTGCTCCTGCAAACACTCATGAGGAAGAGTCTGGCATGGAGCAAAGCACAATCTCAGCAAAAACTCAGTAAGGACAGGGTGGAGGAGAAGAGGTCCATTTTGCTTGCCAGGATGCATGTTCATGTAAACTGACAGAAGGTAACATTTCTGCTCATCTCGTGGTGGCTGGCTGGGGCAGAACACAGCGTGCCACACTTCAGTGACAGCTGCTGCACTCCGTCTTGTTGATGAGGGTATTTACAATTAGGATTCTAGCGATATGATTTCTGTTCCAGGATCTGACTTGGATCTTCCTTCAGTTAATGATGCAATGTCCATTGACTTCAGTGGCTGCAATATCATCTCCAGAAGATACCAGAATTATTACATAAAAACTCTTTGACAAGAAGGTAGACATTTAAAAACCTTTCCTTTCTGGACAGCCACTTCAGTTAGTAAGGAAATGAAAAACATTTTAGCAAAACTTTCTCTCTGAATTAACTTTTTTCTTCTTCCTGTTGCAAACACAAGTGGAATCTCAGGGTCATGGTGATCATCAAGGAAACAACTTCCTTGAAAAGAGAAGATGCAAATTTAAAGAACGAGTGTGGTTTGGCTTAAGGGCTAGTACAATGGCTGCCAGACCTACATTGGATAGTGTTGAAAATCTACCTTCAATGCCTTTTATGGAATCTTTATGTAGACCTTGTAAGGACTTTTAGCTATTATCTAGATCTGAAACTCAACAAAGTCACACATCACAGGCCCAGGTGCTGGAGGGAGTGAGTCCTGCTCCCTTGGAACTGATAACCTCCTCTCTCCTACCCAGCACTGCCTGCCTACTGATCTGGGAGAGGGGTTCACTAGAAGGCTATGAGGTGAAGCTGGTATCCAATGCTGGCTGCTAAAAGTGGTGAAGATGGAGGGAATTCATGTCACTGAAAACTTTTGCACTCCTTCTCCCACATCTTTGTAGAGACTTGCATTTGAAAGTTGAGCAAACTCAGTTGTCTCAGTGTCCTTACTGTGCACACTAAGAGCAGTCATGAGCATGGAGATCTAGAGTGGCCTTCTTTATTGAAAGAATCCTTTCTGACCCAGAAAAATGAGCAACTTCTCCTGCAGCCTATCCCAATGAGCATAGCATGCTTCCTTAAATCTGTTTTTCTGGGTAGAGTCCTGTGGGAAGAATATGGAAGTTCTGTAATTTCAGCTCTGTAGTTTTATCACAGATATGTCAAAGTGATGTGGTGCCAATTCTCTACCATTTCTGCTAATTGTTAAAGAAAATATCTTAATTGTGTAGAAGAACGTGCAAATGTAACATATGAATTATTTTCGATAACACAATTTTTTTATGCACTATAAAATTCCATCTGTCCTGTCATCTGGAGTTGGCTACTACTCCTCTCACACACAAACACAGATCAAGAATAATAAGTTTTAAATATCCAGATTATTAACCAAAGCAGAGACTGATTTTATTTAACAGAAAGTATTAGAATAGCAGACTCATTGCTGTCCTGTGGGTACTAATGAGGATATTATGTAGGAGTTCCTGTTCCTGATATCAGGTAACTTAATTCACAAACTGATAAAACTGCAGTCCATTCTTAGGGGTTGAGTAAGGAGATAGGATTGCAGGACATTTACAGCCTTTGGAGACAAAATGGCTTGTTTTCTCCTACCCACTGCTGATAACACAGTTTGCGCTCAGACTGCTCTAGCGCACGCTGGCAGAAATTGTTTTCACCAGCTCAAGGTTTCTGGCATAATAAGCCCCATGACTTTGTGGCACTTGGAAAGAGTGCTTTGCACGGAGCCAGCCTGTCCTCTGCCTGCTGGCAGGTCATGCAGGTCCGCAGTGCTCCTCCCTCAGCACTCCTTGCTTCCCATAGCCAGAGCACGGACCTGACCCATACGCCGATGAATTAAAGATGGCCAGTCTCCATGATTTCTAATGTTGCATTTTTAACAACATAAACTGACTTATCACACAGAGAGCTGGATGAGTCAATAAGGATTAGAATGATTTAAATAAGCAAAGAAGCAAAATGTATGCTGGATAAGTCAGGCTGTGACTCAGCAAAACTCTGCTCACAAGTTTACTCATGTCTGTTCACAGGTGAGACCTAAAGACAAGCACGTGCTGAAATGCTGCCCTGAATAGTTGCACTCTTAGTCTCCCATGTTGCATGGATTAGGCCTTTCTAAAGGGAAGGGAAGGTTTGGGAAGGTTTGGGAAGGGAAGGTTTGGGAAGGGAAGGTTTGGGAAGGGAAGTTTTGG
>VXBA01005127.1:438197-462394 GCA_013399895.1 Serilophus lunatus | reverse complement strand
GGGAGGGAAGGGAAGGGAAGGGAAGGGAAATTAATCATTGAAAACTTGGTCTTTTCTGTTCTTTCCAGCAACATTGTGGTGTGGTTATGAGTGTGAGATAGAGTCAGTAGCACCCACAGAAGACAAGCAGGATGATAACAGTGGCCCTTGAAGAAATACAAAACACGTAATTTCTTAATTTTTTTACATGCTACATTAATCTCTGGAATAAAGCAATGGTGTTAAACAGCAATGCTCATTCCTAGATCTGATGATTTCTCATAGAATTCATAGATCTTTTTTAAAAAAAAAAGAATATGACCAATAACTTTAGAAAGAAATTTAATTCAGAATTGCTTTAATGGATATTTTCTGTTCATTTTATATGCAGCAGATTCAGCCCTACAGTAATGAAACTGGCAACAGAAATTTCTGAAAAGACCTGTGGGATAATAACAGGTCTAAATGCAACTATGCATTATATAAATGTTAGATTTTTTAGAAGGACACTATATGGGGAGATGTACTTTGATGCTCCAATAGCAAAAAGTAAAACAAACAAAGGGAAAAAAACCCCCACCAACAAAAAAACTACCCACCTTATTTTTATTAGGACTTCCTTAAAAATAGCCAAAATATTTCTCCCTTAAGAGACTTTAGCTGAAGGAAGAGGCCAGGCCCAGATTTTCTACCAAAGCCTGCTGACTATGAGGGCTCCTGCCTCTTCCCCTGTTCGCCCTGCCTGTGGAGACTGAGTGTAAGTCTTCCACTGAAGGCAGCCCAAGACCTTCTTACAAGGCAGAAAAACCCATGTAGGTTAAGAATCCTGCTGCCTTGAGTATGTAACACCCTTATGTTTCAAAAATAAAAATGAGCGTGAGGGTTGGATACAGCCTGTGAACTTTTCCCTCTGCATGGAAGACATGATGGGGGCTACTTTAGGAAAGGCATAGGGAAGGAGGCAAAGGGGATGTCCTGTTTTTAAATACTCACAATGCTATTGTGCTCATGGGAAGGCAGCTCTGGGCATGCATGGCAGTAACGATGGGAGCCATGAGGGGTAAAAATTACAGATGTAGGTGATCCAGTCAGCTATGTGTGCCCCTATACAATAAAGCTATATACAGAACAAGAACCTATCGGGACAGAAGTGATATAGGAGTATAAATAGTTTTTCCTCAAAGACAAAAATATAAAAGAGAAAGATCACAAAATTAGAAAGGAGAAATGCTGCTTTTTGAGACAGTTTCTCCACCACTGGAAACTACCTAGTGACCAGATATGCTAATTGCATCTTCTCATTTTGTTTCAGTTAATACCAAAAGATGTAGGAAGGATCTTCAAAGGAAGAAGAGGATAGAACCATCAATCTCCATTAGGATCCAAACTCATCACTCTGCTGAGCTGTGGGGCTTCCTGCGACCAGCCGCCCAATTGAATTTAAAAACATAAAAATCAAAGTGTCTTAAAATCAGTGGAAATTATAATTGCCACACAACAACATAGTGAGGATTTGCAGGGATAAAAGAAAGGCAAAGGGAACTCAGCAAGACTGTGTAAGTAACTGCTTGGGTGCAATGAAGCCATGAATGCAGGCGGTTCCTGCTGCACCGTTGGCCAAGTCAGTCACGGCTGCCCCCGGGTTAAGAGCAGCTGGGATCTGTAATCCAGTGTAACTCTCGCAGTCTCTCCCCGCCGAGGTCAGCTGAGGACTGACTGCAGCTGCTGGGGAATCACAGAAGGGATCACCAGGGTAATTCCTCCTTCTTCCTCTCCTTGTTTGCTCTCGCTGGCGGTGAGTTGAGCAGGGGCAGGTCTGCAAACCTGCACTATTACAGCTCTGTCCAGAGATGCCTGTTTGGGTAATTAACCCAGGAATTGGAAGTATGGAGGGAATGCAACCAAGCCTCGAAGTGCTCCAGAAGTCCTTGCCTAGGTGTGAAAACAGTGACCTGCCACAATCCCTTCCTTTCCCTGCTGTGAGCTTAGCAAGAACAGGCTGTTCCCTCAGCTGAACTGACACCATTCTGTCAGGTTTGGGGCTGTTTGATGATGTACACTAGTGTCCTTAGGATGTGCCTAAAGACTGCTCTTTACTTGTGACTCAGAGGAAAAAGTATGCATTTGAGGGACTGTAATGTTCTTGGTATTAAATCTGGGTTATTTTCGATGGAGTGAAAAGCCTCTATAAATTTGAGTGGAAATTGGATTTGACCGGTTGGTTCAAACCACAAACACAAGTATGTGGAAATCCCCAAATGCAGCAGCATCTCTACAGAGGGAAATATAAGCAGCAAAGAAGCAAAACCCCAAAATGCAGCTCCCTAATTTTAAGGCAAGCTCACTACTAGCGCTGATAGAAGAGTCCACCATAATAGTTTATTCTCCTATTGAGAAAGCACTCAAGCACTGTAATGCCAAATCCTATCTTTTCCCCTAGAGAAACCAATCAGCCCTTATACAGCTACCCCTAATAGAGAGGGCAAGTTTGCAGTACAGAATCTGCCTTGACTCGTGTGATATGCTTTTACATTTTCTTCTTTCTGCCAGTACTGCTGTGCTGCACAGAATGAAAGAGGCAATTTAATATGGCGTTAAGCTGTGCGCTGCCTGCAGAGCCTGTAGGGATGGTTTCATAGGGGTGCTTTTGTGGCAGTGAGCCAAAATTAAGGCAAAATATTATGCTGCAGCACGGATTTTGCCTGGTACCTGGCCTCCAGCTGCCTCTCACAGGGTGAATCTGCTGGAATTGAACAGGTGAAGGGAGATGGAGCTTTCTCTGATGTGCTGGAATAAATTTTGAAGTATTATTTTCCCAGTCTACCCTTTCTCCTTCCAAAAGGAATCAGCAATCACCAGAGCTGCAGCATGCTGCAACTGTTCTCAGCTGTCAGGAGTGGTTTTCCCATAGGCTCAGGACTGTAGGCAGTGCTTTTGTTTTGAGGAAAAACTGATGTGCTTGACCCTTTGTGGAGTGATGATCCAGCTCTGCTTGGAAAGAGGAAAATTATGGGTGTGCTGTATGCGTTCAGTTTTGTTTCCTTCTCATGACTATCCCAAGTCTCATCTTGGGTAAGATGCCTCTTTTTCGCAAAAGCAAAAAGTATCAGGAATGACTGTCAAAACAAACCAGAGTTTTGCCGGCAGGAAGATGAGTGATGTTGCTGCAACCCACAGTATGAATGCTATGTGAAATGCCGGTTAAAATAAAGATGTTCACATAAAAATAAAGCCAAAAGTTTTCCATAGGGGTTGAAAAAGTCATCCCAAAGAAAGCATGGCACTGCACTAACACTGTCACCTCCAAACCATTCTTATCTGGGCCATTCATTGTGCTGGGCACCTCAGACAACCCCAAGCTGCCACTAGGGTTAGGATTAGTGCTATGTTCAGAGAACCACACAGCCTACAGCTCTAAGGCAGTGGGGCTGGAAAAGGCATGCCAAAGGGAGCACAGCACTGTACCAACATTGCTATTACCACATCATTTCTAATCTGGGCCATTCATAATGCTGGGGACCTCAGCCACAAGCTGTGACTAGGGTTAATGATCAGAGAACCACAAAGCCTATAGCTCTGAGAATACTAGGGATGATTTACTCTCGAATAAATACTCCCTGAATTATAAACACTGGGCACCTATAATATGTAAAGTGACAAAAAAAGTCAAATGTTTGCACAAGCTTATTTTCTACAGCAGATTTCTGGCTCGTTCACTGTCCTGAGTATTAAATAGTACCTCTGTGTTTCTGAATGTTATCAACAACTACTGGTTCCTTGACAAAACCATGAGAGAAAAATAAATCTCATGAAGAGATTGCTAGGCAGCTGTTTGCCAATGGCTAAATGCTTGCAAGAGTTACACAGTATTATCTTTATATTTGTGCAGCTCTGCACTTGACTAGAAATCAGGAATTCTCCAGATCACCTGGCTGCCAAGTGATTTTTGGTGATTTTATTATGCATTTTCTAAATGAGTTACAAAACCTAAATATTTCTGCATCAGTTCAGAAAAAGACCCAGGATCTTTAACTGTTGATATTAAAGTGCTTTTCTATATAATAAATTAATATATGCTATTTGGTAGAAAACTCTGCAAGCCTATCATGGAAGGCTGCTACACAGTTTGTGCTGTCGTGAAGCAGATCTTCCCTCCTACTCTTCAGCAAATGCATAAAAACAAGAATAAAGGTGTTTACATGATTTTTTTTGTAGAACTCAACAAAAATGCTTTGGCAATGCCAGTGATCCAGCAGCCAGCTGAATAGGACAGCAGTGCAAGAGTAGATGCGCTTGTGCTGCCCAGCTGTTGTGTCACACAAGTGCAGGGACACAGCAGAGTCCTCAGCCCTCCTCTGACGGCCACCACGAGGTAGCCCTGCTAACACCAGGGATGCTAAGAGCAGATCAGTCTCACCACGCAGCATAGAGCAGGACTGTGCCTCGAAGGACAGCTAATCTCTAGGGATGCTGGGCAGTTGGGCCAGCAGCAGCTGCACTCCCACTAGTGCCTCTCTCAGCATCACTTCCAACTTGTGTGAATTGAATGTGTTTGTCAAACTGAAGCCGGAGATACTACATGACGGATGATAGCCTGCAGCTCAGCTTCTCCGTCACTCCACACTGACCTAAGTTTGTTGTGCTGCCAGCGTGGCCGTGCATTCCTGCCCCATCTCCCACATCAGCACCGGTGGTCAGTCAGCCATCAGGGACCTCCATGAAGAAGCACACCCAGCTTGCTGTGCAGCCCCCTGTAGCTGATAAGGGGCCCCGGGGAGAGCATATGACCAGTGAAAGCAGGATGGTTGCTTTCAGACTTCTGTGTGTGGTCCTCAAATAGCCCCTGACAAATAATAGCTGCTCCTCTCATTGTAAATGCAATGATGGCTGTGAGAGGTGAGAGTCTACAATGGTAGATGGGGATGGTCTGAATCTCCATCTCCAGTGAATTTAAAGAGCAGATCATACAAACTTCCATTAAAAAAGGATTAGAGTGGAACTGACCCTGTCTTGGGACTCGAAATGAGACTGGATGTCTCTACTAGAAATTACTTCTGTGCTGGGGTTCACCAGAATGTTCCCATAGATAGGCAATAAAATTCCTGTACAAAAAACAGTACTGTGTTACTGTTTCCTTAAAAGCAGAGCTCCAAGAGAAGACTTAAACATAGCAGATTTGGGTTAATCAACTGAAGCTATGCCAGTCTCATACTTGACATATGCATGCACTCAGGCATGACTCACCCTTCAAACAATGATTAATCATTAGTTTTTCTTGTGGCTTTCTATGTCTTTTGTCCATCCTTTTCTCTTGCCATCATCTCACAGTGCAGTGGTGATTAAAACAACATTAAAATTAGACTTTTAATTAGGACTTGCTCTGCAGCACATGTGGTAAAGGGTGGAGAGGTCACATGCCTTTTATTCTGATGAGAGGGAAGCAGACTGTGGGTGATGTTAGTGAATGGGAGAGGGAGGGGAGGAAAGAGACTAAGGCGACTGTAAAAGTGTTGATTCTGTAAGGACAATGTTGCCAAGCAATATGATCATACATTTGGTTACTGTATAAGTAAGGAACTGCAATAGTTTTGTGAGCTTGGGAGGAGCTGCAAAAAGGCAATCTAAATTTTTCTCTACATTTTCTTTGCATTAGCACAAATTTTAAGGGCTGAGTTGTGCACCTGACCTCCAGTCCCCAGCCCAGCACAGCACTCAGCAGGGACATCCCAGGCTGTTTTTTGAGGATTTTCTCTGCAGGGCAGGAGACTGCTTAGACCGTGGCTTTGCCTCTTCCTTTTGGGTTTGGGAACTCTCTCCCCTACTGGAGCAAAGGCTCTGGAATCTCTACTCACCAGGACTGTCACCACCACATGCCCTTGCCCATGTCTTGCCAATTGTGTGTGCGCGCGCGCGCGTGTGTGTGTATGAGAGTCACACCCTCTGCACGCATGGTGCTCAGATCATGCCAAATAAGACAGTCCTGGGTATCTTGAAGTGCTTGGCTTGTTTCTTTCCCTGCACAGCATAGTTTACAGCTCTGGTGCAGTGCATGCAAGGGATGAGCAAGCAGCCCTCCAGGAAGCTGTCTGGAGGCTGTGCTGGGAAGAAGCAGCTCTTCCACACCACCTTATCACTTGAAAAAGAAAGTACTCTCTGCCAAATTGTTTGGTAATCTTCCACATGCTATATAATGGTAGTAAACGGAATACAATACCTCATAATAGTGGAGAAATGAAATAAAATTATTTTCTTTTTACACAGACACTGCTGCCCAGCGTTTTAACCACTTGTCATTTGGGAAGTGAAATTTGGCCAGGAGACCGATGGCCTTCACATGAAATGGAAGAAAGTGAAAGAAGTCTCTTGTTATTTCAAGCATTCAGGTCTGTTTGTGTAAGCAGAGGGTAAGAGTTTACAGTGGATTACAGGTCATCATTTGTAATGGCATTTGCTCTCAGTCACCAGCTTTATTATCTGCACCCATTAAAATGGATTTGAACAGCAATACCAGACTGTACATATGTTTCATTTCATACTGTACAGTTCTAAAGAGAGAAATAAGCACAGCAATAATTATTTAATCCAACTTCTATGTTTAATAATATTTTAAAACTATGTTGCATGCCCTGTTGCCTTTTGTTCCACCTGCTTTCTTTTCCCCCTTTATTTTCTTTTGCTCTCTATTACAGTTTATGTCTCTGCTTTTGTGTGTCAAGCTTGTAATGTATTTCTTCAGATTTCAGTACTTTCTCCCCTTAGAATCAGCTTGCTCTCACCTTTCTTTCTCAGCAAGGAAGTATTCTCTTTCTGATTGTGGCTTTCTTTAGCTCCTTGTTCCCTATTTCTTTCCTATTTAATATATTGTTAAGACTTTCTTTTTCTTCCCTTTGTTATATGCCTCTCTTAAGTTAGTGCTCCTCTTCTCTTTCCCATCTCAGCTCGCTCCCTCATTTACCTGCTTTTTCAAATGCTCAGGGCTTCTTCCCTTTGTTCTCTGCTTTCCATCCCTTCCACTCTTCACCTCTCCTTGTTCTCTCCTCACCACAGTATCTCCCTGTTCTCACCCTCCTCTTGTCTCTTCAGCATTGCACACACTTTTTTTGCCCATTTCTGTACATTTTTCCCCCTCAAAGAGATGATCAAAGCCTGAGAACACCTTTTCTGACTTCCCAAGGGTTGTTGGGGAATTTATCTCTGTTTCCAGAAGACCCAAAAAAAGGAATGTCAGGAGAGTGGATGTGATCTTGCTCATATTTCCTAGGACCCTGGGGAAGGATAAAACCCTCACGAGTTACTGAAAAAGTTTGTTCTCAAGGTTTGTGGTCTGTAAGGATGAGTGTGGCCAAAGGCTTCTTTGGGATCACTGCATAGCCTCAGCAAGTGTCCCCTTTCACCTGCCAGACACAGATCCAGCCCTGGCCATCTCCTTCATGCTTCCCAGTGGGAGAGGTCGGGTGGTGGGACATACCAGGGACAGTAATTCCACCACTTGTTTTGTGACTTTTGCTGCAAAGGATACCCTCCCATCCCCTCAGCCCTGGAGAGGCAGAGACCAGATGGAGTTGAAATTCTTCCTCATGTTCCACTTCCAGGAGACTGTTGAGGTCCCAGGTTTGTCACCTGAGGAGACCACAGTTTGCTTTGTGTTTATGTAACTGAGATTTCAAACTAAAATCAGCAAGTGTCTGGGTGACAAGATCCTGGGACGCAGATATGGGCTCCCGCTGTTTATGTTGTGCAGCACCACACACATGATGTAAGCAAAGTTTGGAAAAATTTCTGTAACAATAGTGAGTAGTAATAAACTAATGGTGCTGAAATGAGCCACAGAGCACTGCAGAAGGGTCTCGTCATACTTTATACTCCCTGTGAACTGCTCCCTAGGAGGGTATTCCCATTCAGCCAAGGCATATAAGTAAAGGCTGAGCAATTACTGCAGGACTGAGCCAAGTGTGCCATGAAATTTAATTAAGGCCAACAGGCTCTGGTGTCTGGTGGGGCCTGAGGAAAGCCCTTTCACTGCCTGTGCAAACCAGGCTGTCATTATCAGTGTCCTAGAGCAAACAGCCCATTAAAAGTCACTGGAAATGCTCCTGTACCCTCAGTGGCTTTCTATCAGGCCTCGTGTGAATATTACAAATTAAGCAGAAACATACAACAAGATTCCCTACAGACTCCTAATTAACCTTATCACGGTGGCATTTCTCATCGGCAGTTCTGCTAGTTGCGGTGGCAGTGCCTGTGTAGGGGGAGGGAATGCCAAAAATGTCTTTTGGGAGGGATCCTCTGCCAGCATGGTGGCACAGCAACTTGAGGACATCAAGAGCCATGCTCTGTGGAGCCAGCAACCATGACCACTGCGGGTTTCATGGCAACGCAGCGTAATGGGCAGCACCAGAGCAATATTCCTGCCCTCAAAATATCACTTTGGCACTGCCACCTGGGAGCAGATCCCACAGGAGGCCGTTCTACGTCTGTAATACCCTTTCTTCACAGGGAACGCTGCAGCCATAGCTTCCAGAGCCATCAGTTCTACCTGTGGAGGGGCAGGATCTGTTCACTTGTCTTCCCCTTTGCTGTGCCTACTGCCCCCTTCCAGATCAGGTATAGTGGGCAGCCTGGAGCTGGTCCACTGCAAACAGTACGATGGAGGCAAGCAAACTGTGAGACAGGTCAGACAGCTGAAGGAAAAAAATCCAGATTCTTCTGAGTCTTTTTAACTTACAGGATAAATATTTGTGTAATATTCATGTCATAGGACTAAATATTTGCTATAGGATTAAGTATTTCTGTGCTGCTCTAGTGACTTCACTACCTCCAGTGCCTGCGGCTGCTGGTAATGAGCTGGAGTCACATACCAAACTGAGTTATTATTACTAACACGTTTAGATGCAGCCTCATACCTGATGAATGACACCTGCTGTGAAAAATGAGTGATGCTATTTTTGGAAGGTATTTATCTGGTGTTTAGAAGGTAGCTTTAGACGTATGCAATTCAAATGCATTTCTTCAGGTAGGATAATGATTCTTACATTATCATATTCAATGAATGTATGTCTACAAGTACATGTTCTCTACATGCTGCATGTGTGCAAAATGTGTATCCTAGATACCTAATGGCAATGACAGATCTAAACTGTAAATAAATTGATAAGTCAAATGTGCATTACTGGGCCCAGATCACTAAAATCAGTAGGAACTTAGTCTGGAAAGGAGTGTAAGATTGAATCAAACATAATAAAGACAAACATTATTATTTCATTTTTGGAGATTAATCAACATTGCAGATTTAAACTTGGATGACATTTTGCACACCACCTGGAAAATCACATTACAGATTTGCCAAGGCACTTATTGCTTAAAACTGCCTTATGGAAAAGTTCTTGACACTTCTTTCGAAAACCACAGGTACATTCCCCCTCCTTCTCCCTCCTTCTTCTATTGCCCTTGCTTTTTCTAGTCATGCTCCACAAGAAAAACAAAATAAACTGATAAAATATTTACAGACAACATTTACACAAGCAGGGTTTTTTAATTGGTATCTTTTTCACTATTCCTGACTTGCAGGTGAAAGTGGGAATTAATAGAGGGAACAGGTGTGTTGGCACAGTTGTCTTGCTTGATCCCTATTGATACAGACATTACATGGACAGTGTTTAGAATAGGCTTGAAGTGTGATTATTAATGTGGATTTTATAATTGCTTTTTTCTTGAGACACCACCTTGTCCCAGTAGTGTCACTTGGATGTTCAAAACAAACCACTGAAAACCTCTTCCTCTGTTTCTCCCAGTAAAAATCCCCCAACATTACCAAATGCCCAAGTTTGGATTTTCCCAATGTTTTATAACAGGCACATACATCGCTCTCACTGGAAATATCAATGGTGCTGCCATCAATGGTGTTCTGGTCAAGGATGGACCCATGAAAGAAATCAGACCTGCTGTATTAAATAAACACTTTCAGGACTGTAGGCTGGCAGATCTATGAACTAAGATAGATGAAAACCAAAGACTAGCACGATTCTAAAACCTGTATTTACTGTTTTCTGTGTTTGTCCTGTTGTGGCTCAAAAGCAGGTCATTTCTTGAGCGGACACCTGTGCACTAGGCTGTCTACTAGGAAGAGCCGGACCCATAACAAGCTAGGTCTCGATGAAGTACTTGTGCTCCTCTGTCCCTCTGACATCAGGCACACCAGAGCCCCCACCACTGGGGACAGGAGGGAGGCAGCCATGCCTTTACTTGGAATTCTACAAGAGTGGACCCCTGCCTTTCCAACTACAGCTGCCTGTCAGCTGCAGTCCTGAGGGCAGGCAGAGTCCTTCTGCCCATAAAGCTCACATCCTAATTTTATCAGAACCTGTATTCCTATGCTAGTAGACCATGGGTTTATTCTCAGTATCTTACTTGGTAGCCCATTTGACATGGGTTGGAGTTTTTGAAGGGCTGACATTCACCAGCATGCTTTTGAGGAGCACATGGTACGCCTGCAAATGTGCTTTCATTTTGTTCCCCTCCAAAAGACAACTAGACTCATCCCCAGGGGTTTTTTCATCAGCATAGCTCAACACAATAATTTTTCTTCTTAATTAGCAAATTGCTTATCAGCAAATAAAAAAAATTGTTTTACTTCATTGTATTTCACAATTTCTTCTTCTTAGCTTCCAAACTAAATACCTTGCTTCACAAAATTCTTTTTCACAATATCATAATAGTCTGTTACGTGATCTCAGACTTCTCTAAACAGCCTTAGATGCTTAACACATATTTTTTTTTTTAAACAGTGTAATTTTACTTCTCATGGTGGGAGGCAGACATCATTCATAAGCTCCTACTTCCTCAGAAGATCAGCATTGACTAATGCTCTGCAAAATTAAGAATTTTAATTTAACTGTATATGTGATATCTTGAACCAGGCCCTTTTTCCAGACCAAGCCATGCTTTGAAAAACTATAAGAAAGGCAGGTGTTTCAGCAAGCTAATTTCTTTAAAATGGTTCATTTCCTCATTCAACTCAAAATTTATCATATAATACATCATCTCCTCAAAAAAACATGTTCAGGGAAAAACTGTGATTCCATGATAGATTGGACACATACACAGAGCCAGGAGACACGTGACATAAACAAGCCTTTTAAGCCAGCACCCAAAATTTGAGATCCAGAGCTTTAATTCAGAGATGATGAAAAATCTTTGCTCTACAGGAGATAGAGTTGTCTGTAATTCATGCTGTGTTTATTGGTACTAATTTCTCATGCACCTCTACAAGTTTCCAATCTTCCTCTCAGTAATAGGCACTCAATTTTTCAGTATTCCTGTTAACTGTTGAAATTGACTCTTGTAAGCACTGATCAGTAAATCTATTAAATGCATTAAAAGCATTTACTGTAAAATTCACCAGAAATTTGTGTAGTTAATTTCCCCAGTTTGCTTTAAGTAATGTGTGAACAATAAAACAAAGGAAATAGTCTATCTTTTCACTAAATAGCACACTTACCTACCAAAATGACCTAAAGTAGATCTTCCTCGGCATCTGAACCAAGACATGTACACTTCTATCTAGAATTGCAAGTTAATGAATATCAGGGTTCTGCATTTTATTATGACTGTATTAAAACTTGATATTACAACATGATATCCTGCGGTGACTGAAACTTGTTAAGCTTTAAGTTAATGTAAATAACATACATGCTTTACCTAAACTAGTGGTTTGTAATAGGCATTTACAAATATTTATCACTTCTTCGTTCCTTGGAAATGAAAACTTAAGATACCACTAGTAATGCATTCAGCTTGAGGGGATTTTGAGAACAGGTAAGGATTCCATGCATTGGATATCATGTGAGATTAAATGAAGAAACTGCACCAACAGTCATCCTCCATCTTGTTGTCTCACAGGAACCAACAACTCAAGTACTAAAAATGTATGGCCAAATCCAGTATTAAATCCCTGAAGGTAATTTTTTCCCCTCGAGATATTTTATATTAATTAGGAGGATCTTTCTACAGTAAGCTCTTGCTTAGGTTCCTAGAACTCATTATCATACAAACTGGTGTCTCTTCAAACACTTGCAGCTATTATAAACAGCATTTGTTCTGGCAGAGGCAGACTACAACAGCCATCTGTAAAAACCGAAAAGCGATGGAGAAGGTGAGTGGAGAAAGGCAATTTGCAATTTTACCTGATGAAAGGACAATGGGGCACCTCTGAGAAACATAACTGAAGAAAACCAATGGAATGCCAATTTCACACAGAGCGTATTTAAACTGTGGCGCTTACTGCCACAACAGTGAATTTACTGCCATAACTGAATTTTTCATGCAGAAAAAGTGCATATTGAGGAGTTCCAAGACAGAAGTAGATTCCAAAAGAGTTTGAATGACTTCACAGAGGACAGAGCCAACAGGGACACAACAAAACATTCAAAATATTGTCTGGGTACATTCTCCATCATAAGAAGTGTTCATGTGGTTGTTGATTGCTGGCACAGATGGGGAAGGATCACACTTTTTTAGACTGTCTCCTGAGTGGCTTCATTGAAAACTGCGTTTGAGGCTGGATAGACCTTGACTCTGGTCTAGTTCAGCCTCTATGGTAAGTGTTGGTGGCAATCAGATCCACTATTTAAAGATAGCTATTTTTGAATGGTGCATTTAGGTGTTCTTTAAGGCATTTAATTTTAGTTCTCAGGAATCTGAAAGTTCAAATACATTTCATCTATATAAAGCACATTCTGAAGAAATTTATTCTGTTTTCAGACCTGTCACTTCAATGTTCAATCTTGACAATATGAGAAGTTCTGCACTGAAGTAATGCACGTAGAACAGAAGGATACTCACCTGCCCAGATGAGTCTAACTTAATAAGCTTTACAGAGAGGGATTTAGCTGCTGATAGGCATGCCTAAACTTGAATGCAACATAGATATCTGTGTTTGAGCTACATGTCTAAGGTTCCATTAGAGTAAATGAAATTCGGTAATTGGGAATGGAGTTGAGAGACAATTCATATTGTTAGAAGCTAAACTCCATCATTCACTTAGCTGAACTATCCCTAGCTCCACTGACTACAGTCTTCAGATCTCCAGTGACTGGTGCAGAAGTTTACACACTCAGCTGACATGCAGACACCCAAATTTGGATTAATTGAATGGGAAGCTGCACTCATGCATAATATCAGTTAAAACCTATAGAGTTATATATAATTAGTCTATGCTAGATGGATTTGGTATTTTTAGGAGTCTCAGCTCTCCTCTACACCAGTCCATAGCTCTCCCTTCTGTGGAAGGAATGATTCCTCAGGAGAGCTCGGCGCTTTAAGATACATACAGTTCATTGCATTTCCTTTGTAACGTTAGCTAGTAGCTCAGATAAAACTAGCCCTTCTTGGTACAGAGAGGGACTGTACCTTGGCATTTGGAAGCCTGACTAGTAGTTGACAACCAAGTGAGTTCCTAAGGTTTCAAATAAGTCTTTTTTTCTGACCTCAGAAGATTTTTAAAATCCTGAATACTGCTTTTCTGAAAGGAGATACACCATGACGGTATCTACATAGACAGCTTGCAATTTCTAGATGTTTTGGAGTCATTGTCTGAAAGTCTCTAACACTGATTAAAACTTGAGTCCTGGCATTGGCATCTGGCTCTGAGGGGGCATGGGTGCAGCACCCAGGACTGGAGTGCTAGTGGTACCATTTGAATGGAGAAAGGAAAGAGGATCCAAAGCTCAGACTTCAGTGCTTCCTCACTGTGCTGGGTTCATATGACACTCAGCCTCTTAAGCCAAGCTTGTGTAAACAAACTAATCCACAAGTACATGATAAGATGTATCATCACATACATGAGAACTGAAAACAAACTTGACTACATCTATGATGACATAGCCTATCTGATTTTGATTATTAAAAACCAAAACAAACACAAAGCAGCACCAGCACGTGTCTCTCCCTGAGTACTATTAAAGAATCAGTTTAGCTCATTGTGCTCTGCACCATCACACAGGAGGAGTTTCTGAATGCCACATCCTTCTTTAGCAGCCAAAGACCAAGAGAGATGGGCTTTATGTAATTTGGCTGTGCTACATTTATCTCTACCTGGCAACGATTTTTTCATGCTGGCTGCATGCTGCACGTTCTGTACCTCATCCCCAGCATCATATCTCCGCATTTAGAGCTGAGAACATAACAATGTCAGATCTTCTGAAGGGAGCTAATGTCACCTCATCCTAAACCACACAGAATCACGTCATCTTTTGACTCAGGCTCCATGTCCTCATCTTTATGTTACAGCACAATTTATCTTTCTTTTCCCCCTGTCTTGACAATTCTTTGTTGATGCAGATCTAATAATCAGGAAGAGATGAAGGGAGAATATGAGAGGTGAGGAGAGGGGAGGTGAAGTGACTTTCCAGAGGCAATAAGGCAGCTCACTGAACTTTGGATTCATGCTAATGTCTCCAGGGTCTTAGCAAAGTGCTCACATCACCAGGTCACACCAAATCCCTGCAACAGCCCACATCTCCCATCAGACTTCTGTACATCTCACCTCAGCTTCTTGTACTCTCCTTTTCTCAGTGCCCCACATGTTTGCCAATGGCCTCTTCACCTTCACTTCATGCCTTGCCAACATACTGTCAATACTCTTTTCTCTACCTGCCTCCTTCTTTGCCAGGTAGGAATGAATGGCTGCATGCCATCTTTCCATGTCGGTCTCATTTTGTTGGAATTGTACAACACACTCGGATTTCTGTTTGAATAGCAAACTGTTACTCAGCTTCCACTGTGAATAGTGGCTGCCTAGGGCAGTCGTGCTCACAGAAAAGATCTTTGCTCTCTATCTTTCTAAAAAAAAATAATCAAAGAAAGGCAAAAGTCAAAAGCTCATCATGCCCCAAAGAAATGTCTATATCTCTGTGGAAGAATTCCAAGTATATAAGCCAAACTAGAGTGGTAAGGGTAGGAAATTTGCAGATCAAAGGTTTTGAAAATATGAAGCTCTGTTTGTGTGATGCAGACCAGAGCTGTTTGCTCTTCTCAGAAGTAGTGAACAGGCCAGCACACTGCTGCCAATACTGCATTAACATCAGCTTTTGAAAGTTGAATGCCAGTGCTGATTGTTGCAAGAAGACCTAGAGCAGAGCTTATTTTAATTGAAATCAAGCTTTCAGACCATTTCACTCACTCTCATAAAGCAGCTGGATATACTTAGGCACAATTTTGAAAAGACTTTTTAAGCCATGGGTTCAATATTTGCAGCCAAAGGCACTTGGCTTGTGGTTGTCCAACTAATCCCAGGGTGGTAGCAGGGAGGACGAGCCAGCACTGCAGGAGGAAGTGGTGGAAAACCTGAGGGTGGGCATCAGCTGGGGACTTTGGTGGTTTTGGTGGTTTGCTTGGTGGTTCCAAATGGGAAATAGGAATAGGTTACCCTGGAAGGAGGAAACATTGTTCTTAAAGCTGGATCATCACTACTGGTTTTCTACAGTGCCATATCAGTCAGACTTGGTAGCACCAGCACAGACTAGATCAAATTTGTAGGCGTTATAATAGTATACCTAAAAAGGATTGCAAAATGAGAAAGGAACTTGGAAATTATGGTATTTACAACAGATTTCAAGTAAGGCAAACATCTGACTATATCTTTAATGGCAGGGAGGATGTTTTTAAATTAACTGTCTTCCTTCCTGCAAGTAATAGACTGCAATAGCAACTGGCAGGATTTATCTATTTTAGTTGTTTTTATGGTTTCATTGGTTTTAGCTGTAACAAAAATATTTAAAAGAAGGGAGGACATTATATTGCAGGGAAATTGTCAGAGGGTTTCTTTGTATCATTCTATTGTATCCTGTCACACTTTTATTTTCACAAGCTTAGAATATTTTGAAATATTTTCTTTTGCAGTTGAAGTTTTCTGTGGTTGATCCTTCTTCCCCCTCCAGCATGGCTGCTTTTTGCACGAGTAGCCCCTCCAGAAGTGTCGGAAGTTACAATTTTCATTTTAGTAATATTCTACCCAGTCCTTTCTTTCAATAGAGCTAAATCTGTAAATATCTTAAGAAAAATTTTATTATTTTGGGTTGCATTCAGCAGGGTTATTAAAACGGGGGGGGGGGAAGGGAAGGAACAATTCTTTAACTCATGTAACTGAACTGTACCATTTCAGAACGGCTTGAAGACACAAGAGCCATTCCACTATGTTACCAATTATTAGGGAAAGAAAAGCAAGAACACCATCATGCATCTATACAGATTTAGTTTGTGTGCATTTGGATTGCCTGTTGAATATAAAATGCAGTCCTGCTCCTTGCCTTAAAGGAAATATAGTGGAAAACATTCAGAGAAGAGCCACAGGGATGATTAAAACCATGGAACAGCTCCCATACTAGATTTCTTCAACTTGGAAAAGTGATGACTATTTTATAGGCACATACCTATAAAATCATAAATAGCATAAAGAGGGTGTAGAGACTGATTGACCTCTTTCTCCTCCAATCCAAGAACAAAAAGGTAACAAATAATGTCAGAAGGTTCAAGATGAGCAAAGCCAGATGGCTCTTCATAAAGTGTATAGTTAAGCTGTGGGGTTCCCTGCAGGAAGATGTTGCCTATGGTAGTTACATAGGCATTTGGGGAGTTGCTGAGTATAAACTACTGATGGCTGAGAAAGCACTCCAAGGATGTGCATGCTTGTGCTATTCACTTCCTCAGACTTCTCTTTCTGGACACAGTTAGAGGCACCATACTTTGGTCTGGCCCTTTATTTCTGTTCTTATTTTCGTGATTGCTTACTGATAAAATCACCTGAGTCCCTTTCATTGCCCCAGATACATCCCCAAACTCAGGTAGGAATAGGACTGTAATTGCAGACATGTCTGTTTGTAAAGAGGTGCTGAAATAAATGATTTACAGAAATACATGCTGCAAAACTAATCAGCAAACTGTGTTAGCATCAAGAACAGGAAAAGATGATAAGAGTGTCAAGAATGAAGGAATAATTCAGTTATTTTAGGGTCTTGCAACAACTGGCACTACAAAAACACAGCCTGTGAAACTCTTGTTTTTAAAAGAAAAAGTGTTTTTCCACATGAAGTGGCAGCCATTATATATGATAACAGATCACTATTATGCACAATAGATGATGGGCTGCTGTCGTCTTCGATCCAGCCTGGCAGAAATATATGCTTGACCAATGTTAGGATTAAGATGGCTGACATTCACTCCTCATCCAAATCACAAAGGTGCAAATTTCCCCTTGGAGACATACTTCCCACACAGAGTCTATAAATAGCTCTTGGGGAAATATTTTTCTCTATTTAGCATTTTATTAAAAGCATTGTGTAAAATGAATTCTCCATTACTCTGCGCTGTTCATCTGCATGTAATATTGGTGGTAATTGATTTTCTGATGGTGCATGAACTGCTAACATATAATGTCTGAAGAACCCCTAAAGGTGAAATCTATTTTCCCTGAAGGAAGCCTATATAATCTCGTTTTATGCAGGAGAAATACATATTAAAGGAATCAGAGAGCAATGCAGTTGCTGCAATCCCTGTTACTGCTCCAACCTGTAGCTGCAGAGGTGGCAGCACCAGCTAGACACTGTTGATAATTTAAATATTTTTTATTCAGTATTAAATTGCTAACACAGTTTTGCACTAGCGGCTCTAAGGAATACGTATTTTTCCACTTAAGCCGTGTGTTTGCACCCACACATGCTACTGTATATTTGTCTCTGCACCCACCACTTCCATTCCCTGCAAACCTTCTGACTGATTCCAGTGGCATAGAGAGAGAGGACATCAGCTGCCTCACTGGGCTTATGGCTGTGTGCAATCAGTGCCACTACTTCAAGATCCGGCCCTGCAGGCTAAAACAACTCTCCTTCTTCTCTGCAAACGGAGATGAGGGCAAATATTGTCTACAGTGTCTGCTGATGCTGGAACACTGCAATTACTTCTGAAATCTAACCTAATTACAGTTGCTGGAGAATTTTTCTCCATCCTGTCTGGCTCATTTACAGTTCTCCCACTTTCTCCTTTATGTCTCCTTTCTTTGAGTCAATATTTACCTTTTTAACACTTTCTCTTCCTTTGCTTCCTTACTTCCTGCAATGCTTCGTGCAAGAAGAATACCACAGCCTCTGCTAACCTCTGCATCTGTGCACAGCCTGCTCTAGTGATGGAAGCCAAATGCACCTTCCAAGTTCTTTCCACCAAAGCTCTGCCAGTGCAAAAGCAACAGAACACCTCACTTGATTTTGTGTTAGTGAAATGGTTTTCAAGAGGCTTTTTTGTATTTGACACTCTCCCAGGGTGGTAATAATGAAATTGGAACCACATTTGCATTGACATCAGGGTGAGCAGCTGACAGCCACAAAAAAAAAGAGCAGCCCATGAAGTAGCTATTCTCATTGACAACATAGCAAGGAAATAATCTAGCTCAAAGGAAAAAACTTTTCTGAACTTTTTTTTATTGTTACCAGGAATTTAGTATCTCTTTGGACAGGAATGAGCACTTGGCAGAACACTCCTAAGGCCTCATTGACATCTAGCACCTCCAGACTTCTGCAATTTAAAAAAGATTGAAAGATACAATAAAGAGATGAATCTCTTAACAGCAGATAAATTCAAACTTATACATTGTCTTGATATTGATAGTTGCTTACTGCTTTGAAAATCATAGATGGCAGGCCTTAATATGTGCAGACGGATTCATATACTCCCTGGTTTTAAGATTTTTTTTTATATTTCTTTTGTTATTCATTTTCACATTTAAATTCTTCATATATCTACTAGCAAGTGTCACGAGTCGTAATAGCACCACGAGCTTAAGGTAGGTGCAAGAGTAGTGTTGCACAGAATCAAAGTAAGCTGAGAAGAATTTGAAAGAGCAAGTGTGTGGTGGTGAGTAGTATAACTCCAGAGATGTGAACAAGAACAGTACTCAGGAAAAAAAAAGAAAGAAGGGAGAGCAATTAGCAAAGAATTTGGAAAATTCTGGAATCCTGACAGTGATGGTGGACTCCGGGCCTAATCCAGTTCCTGTTGAAGTCAGTGGAGAGGGAGATCAGAATGTCTCTTGAAAGAGAGAGGCAATGGTTCACTCCACCTTCCTGCTGTTCATCAAGAGCTTCATGAAGAAGATGAAGGCCTCTGTGAAATGTGCCAGGAATTAAAATATTTGTACACATCCATATGAATATATACCTGCCAAAAAGGTACTACCATAGTGCAATAGTAATGTAAAATGTAATAAAAATTAGTAATAGTCTTTTTTCTCAGCCAAGGTAGAGACAAAGATGTTGCATTTGTGTTCAGACTCCTCCCAGCTGTTCTTAATTCAGTTGTGGCACTACAACCCCTTATTACCTTCCATTTTGCTGGGAAATCCAGAATAAAAATAGCAGATCCCTTACTCCTGGGTTTGAATTTGACCTTTATTTTTTTGAACAGCTCTCAAAGCTGAACAAGATCCATCAGCCTGATTTCAGACCAGAGCCCTTTCCCAAGTACAGAAACACCATAGTTCTTTATTCCTATCAACCAGTGCAGTCCCACTGAAATTGGATTTTGTCATGAGATGTAATCCCATCTTGCTATGAATGAACTAAAGGTCTTGTAGGGGTCAAGATGTGCACTGGCACAAAGACCACTGTCAGCCAAAGGATGAGTGGATCATCTCTTTCCCACACAAGAAGGAATTATTCCCACAGCCTTGAGCTTTGGCTGACCAGGCTGACACGTATGCTTCGTGGCATTGAATGCGTATGTACAGCTCATGCTGCAGAAGTTTTGCTTCCCAGAAAAGCTGTAAATGCTAAGCCACAAGGTTGCAAGGTAGCAAGATTTAGGGCTTTCTGGGCACCCAGCAGCAATTTCAGCCCTTCCAGACAGTAAGTCTATTCAACCCATATTTCAACCCATGCCTTCTCTCTTCCTTCCCACTCTGTACATTAATCACTTAAAGGAAACCTACAACCCCTTTTTTTTTTGAATAAGCTGGAAAAGCCAAAGCCTCAGGTAAGTTGTATACCTGGCAAAGGTCTTCCATGAAAACCCTGGCAGGGAATTTTTCTTTCTTCAAACCAAATCGGACTAAAGTAAATTCAAATCAGCAATTTGGCTCTTCTCTTGTAATAAACATGCAGAAAAACAAGGAGTTTGGTTTTCTAGGTGAAGAAATCCTGAACACCCATCAGACATCCTACTCCAGCACTTGGGGCAGCACCAGTAGGATGCATCTGAAGTCCATTTTACTGTGGCATCTCTCTGCCTTCCTCTGATTTGGAAGCTGTGCTGCTGGTTGATAATTATGCGCTGTCTCTCCCTCTCTCAGGAAGCTGTAAGCTGCAGAACAAAAAGAAATGCTGATCCCCGGAAGACTGTTCCTCTGCAGAAATTTCTGACAAAATTGGTGTATTGGCCCGACCTTGGTCAGCAGCGGACCCAGCCTGGAGCCAGCTGGCTTTGGCTTTGCTGGACATGGGGAAGCTTCCAGCAGCTTCTCGAAGAAGCCTCCCCCTCAGCCCCCCCACTGCTACCAAACCCTGGCCACAGAGAAACCAACACAATTGGTAACAGAAGTATGTTACCCAAAGAAGAATCTCCTCACATCTGTCCTTGTGCTCCCATGCTCACCTGCCCCAGCCTGCAGACACAGCTTGTGTGACTCCTGAAACTATGAGCCACTAGATTTATTTGCCATTTCTTTGTGTCCTTTGTTCTCTCAGCATGGAAGGTAAGAAAGCAAGTGGCCCAAGGTCTGTTCTGCCCCTTAATTAATATTGATCAAATTAATCCCTGTCCATCTCCTTCTTACTTCCTTGAAAACTAAAGAGAACGGTTTCATATTCAATGCAATTTGATCAGTTCTTTGAGGTTCCTTTATTTTTTTCCATCATGCTCATCTCTCCCACAGTACCATCCCTGTTGTCATTTATGTTGATTAGAGGATGATTATTTGGAGGAACCCCTTTTACTTCTACACAAATGCTAATACAAATGTAGGCTTCACATTTAAAATAACAGCTGCACATGGCATCTTATTTTTCCCACAACATATATTGGTGTCTGCCAAATGTTAAAAGCATTTATATAGCACAGGTAATCATAGAATCATCACAGAATGTTTGGGGTTGGAAAGGATCTTAAAGACCATCTACCTCCAGCCCCTCCGCCATGGGCAGGGACACCTTGCACTCGACCAGGCTGATCAAACCCCTATCCAATCTGGCCTTGAACACTTCCAGGGACGGGGCATCCACAGCTTCTCGGGGCAACCTCTTCCAGTGCCTCACCACCCTCACAGTAAACAATTTCACCTAACAACTAATCTAAACCTATGGTCTTTCAGTTTAAAGCCATTACCCCTTGTCCTATCGCTACACAGTCTTGTGAAAAGTCCCTCTCCAGCTCTTCTGTACACCCTCTCTAGGTACTTGGAAGGCCTGTGCTTCCAGGTTGTGGTAGCCAGGCTCTGTCGTCAAGGCTCTGGCTCTGGAGCCAAAGGACACCCAAAGTAGCTCCTTTGCCAAGGGTTAAATCTTGCAGTGGCACCTCAAAATGTAAATCCCTGGCAGCAAGAGAAAGCAAACCAGCAGAGTTAAACACAGTATGCCTGGAGTGAACTCACATTCAACCCCATATCCCTCCCACGGTCTTGCCACAGTGGAGCAGCAGGGTCCCTGGGGAGCTGCCGTCCTCTACCACTCCTCCCCTTGGCCCTCCACCGTGGGGGACACCTAGCCTGTGGTTCATGGCCCATTGAAAACCCTGCTGTATCATTTCTGGGCCACAAAGTTTGGCCAGCCTATTCTGGTTGAAACAAAAGGGATTGCGGCTTTGGATCACAGGCTCCTGGTGTCTGAAAAGTTGCTTACTAATATTTCATTATTATAAAAAGATTTAATTCTTTTAAATTGAACACTGGGCTCCTTGCCTAAAGTTCTTCCATGTAGCATCTAGTGTAACTTCTTGGTTCACTTCCAAACCAAATTCTGTATTGACAGTATTTGGTTATTTTCCATGTGTCACTGGCCTGAGAGAAAGGCTGTGTGCTCTGAATAGCTGGTATTTCACAACAGGGTTCAGGTATGGGCTGGATAAAGCCTGCCTCACCCTCAGCTTCTCTGCTCTTTGTTGCCCTAATTAAAGTTTACACCGGTAACCTAGGGAATGAATTAAGAAACAAACCTCAACCAGTCTCACTTGTTCACTTGTGCAATGGAGTCCTTTGAAATTCACAGGGAGAGTGTTAAACCACGGTATAGTTGTAATTTTGTACATGTGCCCTATGTCTCTGATTGCCTTTCTCAACATGGTATTTTCCTCAAGGTACTTGGTTTCCCACCTTCTGAAAAGACAGAGTCGTGTTTGGGGCAGGATTTTGGTAGGCTTTCAAAAGGACTGGAATATAAAATCATGTGGCTGTACATAATCATGGGAAGTTCCTTTTCTCTAACCTTAGAAGGCTTGGAGATTTCATGTTATACTTCATTGTGCAACACAAGAAAAGTACCTCAGGAACAGAAATGTCTTTTATTCCACTCCCCATGTATCTGATGCTTTTTTCCCTCAGGCACTACTTGTTTGCCAAAGGATTGTTTAACCACTGTTTGACAATTTCCAAATGGGAAAAAATGCTGGGTTTCATCCAAAGGAAGGGAGGAGCTTTTCAAAGTTTTGTATTTAATCTTGGTTAAAAGTAAACAACTTTACCCTTTCAGCATTAGTCATGCCTGTTGTATAAAGTACGGTGTAAAAGTGCTCAGAAAAGGAGCGCAACATTTTTCTATATTTTGTAGTTATTAACTTTTGCATAGGGGATTGAATTGGATCAAATAACTGGCTGGATGTGGTGTGAGCGGGTAGACAGACATCACAGCAGGATAACTGGGTGAGCTGGCTGGTGGGGGTATGGGGAGAAGCAGCACGGCTCCTCGCTGGAGACAGGTAGCTGGAGCAACCATCAGACCACATTCTGTGCCCACACACGCACACCCGACATGGGCAGAGAGGTCCCTGCTGACGGATATTTTGCGAGGATTAACGTATTTTTAAAAGAGGAGGCAGGATGCACCGAGGGAGATATGGAAACATTCTCTGACCCACCATACAAACTGCTGGCACAGATAGGCTGTGCAGTCAGGCCTTTTGGTGGGGACAAAGCTTGCACCAGCTACAGAGGCTTTCCCCTCCTCAACAAATGCTTCCTCTGAACAAAACACAACTGTTCTGAAAACAAATTCTGTACCTCGGGGGAAGACCTCTTCTGCGGGTGGAAGAGGTGCCTGCCAGCAGTGCCAGCAAGCCCCGGGTGCAGAAGAGGTACGAGGGCAACAGCGAGCAGGGGGCAGAAGCTGGAGCGGCCCGGGGCAGGAAGAGCCCGGGGCTGTCGCCGGCGGGAGGCGCGGGGAGCGGCGGGGAGAGCAGCGGCTCCGCCTGAGACGGGCCCCCGCTCCCCGTCCATTTCTGCCCTCCTTGGGGAGGAAGGGCAACTGCTGGCCCCACTGGAGCCGCCGACAGAAGCTGGCAGGAGTGCCCGTCGGAGCGAGAGCAAGGCTTCGATCACCAGCCTGTCCCCGGCTCCAGCACACCGCCTTCTCTCTTACTGGCCACTTTGTAGGAGGATTATTAGGGAAAAAAAAAAAAAAGGCAAAATAGGGAATAAAAAGAATGACCTACTTTGAAACAAGAAAAAAAAAAAAGCGCTCTCTGTCAAGGTTTTGCTCCAATTGCCTGTGCGCCGTTGCATAACCAGATCGAGAGTTCCTGCCTGTGCCCGGCGAGGCCGGGAACCTGCCCCGGGGTAGCGCGGTGCCGTGCCCCCTCCGTCCCGGCTCCCCCCGCCACCGCCGCCGGCGGGGCAGCGAAAACGGGCAGGACGCGGGGTTACCCCCAGGGCGGCGGCCGAACCGGGGGGCCGTCTCCAGCCCGCCGAGCGGAGCCGAGCCGGGATCCCGACTGATCGCCCCGGGAGCCGGCGGCCAGGCACCTGGGCGCTGTCCTGCCCGGCGGAGCCGGCGGCGTCGGCGGGGGCTCCCGAGGTCAGGCCACCGGGGCGGCCGCTGGTGTAGCGCGAGGATGTCGCTACAGACATATGTAAACGTGGGCACGCCGGGGTTTGCTCGCGGCGGCGGTGTGAAACCATCCTTGATGCGGGGCTGGCTTTTTTGTTGAGCTTTTTATTTTTTTCCCTGCTTCCCCTTTCGTTCTCTTTCCAG
>VXBA01005127.1:288850-437439 GCA_013399895.1 Serilophus lunatus | reverse complement strand
GCACCGGAAAAGCGGCGGCGTCCAGCTCGGCGGTACCGGCACCAGCACCAGCACCGGCGGCGGTTCCCGCGCCCAGGTGGCCACCGCGGACAGCAGCAGCAGCAGCAGCGGCGGCGGCGGCGGCGGCGGCTGGGGCTTCCCCGCCGCGCTCTCGCAGCACCGGCACCCCAGGTAACGCGCGGCCCTGCGGCCCCGACCCTCCCTCCGCTCTGCGGGGCGCCCACTCGCGACACCCGCCTCAGGCACCCACGCGGGATGCTCGGCCACCCGTGACCCCCCCGCGGCGGCGACCAGGTCACTTCCTCTCTGCCCCACGCACTGCGGGGGTGACGGACCCCCCGGTGGCGCGGGGTGACATCGCCTCTGCCGCGGGAAAGTTTCCGTGGGCAGCAGCACACCGTGCGCCGTGTCTGTCCCGGCGGGGTCCGGCCGGGTGGGCCCTTCCTTTTGGAAAAATAAGTTCCTCCCCAAGCTGTCCTTCTTCCCCGTCTCGGTTTGGTGTGGCTGGAGGTTTCTTGACTTTGGGGGTTCATATAAGCTAGGCTGGAACTGGATCTGCGATGCAACCGGGCAGTGTTTGGCCAAGGAAAACTTCCAGTAAGATCAGTGGGGTTTTGGAGTGGGCGAGGGCTCCTGGTGGGAGCAGAGGTTGTGTCATGTGCTGGGAGAGCCTTGCAGCTGCAGCCGCCCTGCGCTGTGTTCCCGGGTGTTTCCATCCCCGTATGGAACGGGGTAAACGTTAAATCCACGGCTGGACGGCAACAGCGGATTCACAGAGTTGTGCTGTGGTGTTTTCCTTTATGGTCACTAGCCTGATTCGTCAATTAACAAGCACGGTCATCCAGAAACTTTGCTCCGTGGTCCTTAACAGTCTACAGGATGGCAGCTTACTTTCACTCAAGTGACTCAGAAATAATTAGCGGTTATAAGCGTTGCAGCCAGTAGAGGAACTTGGGTCTTTTCATGGCGCTAAATCTCCAGGAGGGCTGTAGGGATCTCTCGGATGAGCGTAGCTAACCTGAGCATTCAGTTCAACAAGTGGCTGCCTCTTGAAGTGGAAAATTATCTCTTCTCTTACTCTGGTGCGAGATGTTGATACACTAACATGTGGGTTTAGTTTGTTTGGTGGTACCAGATAATTAGTGTTCACAGTGTCCAGATGCAGCCAGCTCATCTGCTGATCCGTGTCTGATTCTGAGAGCTGTCATCTGGTTGAGGGCCCAATCCTGCATACATTTCTGTAGATGAATATGCACACATAGCTGCTCTGCAAAGATGGCCTGGAAGCAGAAGTATTTTGAGAACTTAATTCCCAAGCTGTGCACTCTCTCACTGACCGTGTGAAAATGAAGATTTTCCAGAAGCAGGTATGTGACAGCAGGGTGATTCCCCAAGCTGGCAACACTTCTGTGCCCTGCTCCAAAGCCTGGAGGCCATAGGCTTGTCTGAAATTTCTTTCCCTCAAAAATAAAGGTGCCGCCCTGCATACCTGCAGGGTTGAGCCCACAGACTGTACTTTGTAGAATTAAAATTTTTGCCAAAGTCTCTGCCCTGGAGCATGCAAGAGCATTTGAAGGAGTTGTTATTTTATCATAGGCAACAATGTTGTCAACAGTTAAAATAGTTTCTAGTACAATGCTCTGTTACCAGGTGCTTATGCATTTGCTAAACTTAAACCTAGGCTGACATTTTCCAGGTTGAGTGTCCACTGAAGACAGACTGTCTTTGGGAAGTTTCAGGTGAAATGGTTCAGTTGAACATCGTTGGAGGGAAATGTATTCTTTGGCCATATATCTGATGAAGATCGTTTAGGTGTACATCATCCTGCATTAGGAGACCTTGATCTTTTCTGTGAATCTGTATTCTTTGGCAATATTGAGAAACATTTTCATCTAGACTGTAGAACTCTTGTGGCTTCATGTTTTGGATGAGAGGAAAGATACTTGACTTGAAATCAGTCTTATAATGGGGGTGTGCCTTATGCTGAGCCTCTGAGAAGCTTCTAGAATGTTTCTTAGTTATAATTTTGTCACTATGCTCAGGTTAGGTGCTTCTTCCAGTAGAGGAAGTTGAGGGTTTGATCATTGAATTTGCAGAAGATGCTCTCAGCACAAGGCATGCTGAACACCCCAGTGTTGTCAGGAGCTGAGCAGCTGCCCATCTTCCTGGGAAGGATGAGAGAGCTCCACTTGGGTGAAGGGCTGAGTGGATTTTCCCTCGCAGTTATTCTTTCCAGATGTTGCTGCTGCAGTGAACACCGTAAGGAGGGAGCATTAAAGACTGTCTCAACTGTGTCTTTGGTGGCAGAGTGTGTCTGGTGATGCCAAAGCAGGGCTGATGCTGAATTCACATGCAAGGTGACAAGCTATTGTGGGACTAGAATTGAGAAGAAGTATTGGTGATGGAGACATTGAGAAATTGAAGAGCAGAGATCTTGAATTAAGACAAAGGATTTGGTAGGGTCATAGATTACAAAACTTGGGAACAAAATGCAAGGAATAGAGGTGGTAAATCTAGACCAAAAGAAGCAACGGTGGGAACAACAGAAGCTTAGACTTTTTTTGTCCTGTACAGGGACGGGAGATCCGAGCAAAAGCAGTGCTTTCCAGTCTTTCAATGACTGGGGTCATGGTACTACTGCTGTTTCATCCTTCCCGTCTTCCTCCCCACACTGCCTGCTGTGTTTTTCAGCCTCTGCTTCTTTGCCCCTCCCCTGGGTTGGTAAATGACACACAGTTAAAAATAACAGTTAAATATACATTTTATGTGCATTTAGTTGCTTTTCTTTCTTAGATGAATTTAAGCAGCTTCCATTTGTGTTTATTGTTTTGTTTTCAGGTTCTTAGGGCAGATGCACTTGAGTTGCAGATTTTGTAGAGAGATCACTATGTGTATAAAAAAGTCATTTTCCTATATTTAGCTTAACTTTCTGTCATTGATCTTTATTTTTTGTTCTTGAAAAAGTAGGCTGAAGCCATGCAAATATTTGTATTTTAGCTAATTTAATTCAATCAGAAATCAACATCGTCTGATAATTTTATGAGTCTTGACTACTGAAGTTTGAAAAGGAAACACCATGTAGCACTATTTCAGCAGAATGCATGGAGGGTGGTGGATTTGTTTACGTAGTGGTGCTTTTGGTATTGCACATTTTTTTGGAGGAATTAAAGCCGTTACTCTTTATTATGACTTGCTGTGGGCCACACAATATGTATGCTGGTATATTGCCTGCTGAATTCAGAAATAGAAGAGTTGTGGGGCAGGAAAGGCAAGGGGGTGAAAAGGGATGTGGTCATGTAGGCCATGCTCTGAATAAGGAGCTGAGAAACTGCAGACGTGCTTCATTCTCCGCTCCTTGTATTTACCTTGTGGTGGCACAAGGATGTTGGTACATCAGATTGAGGGATATGACAGCATGGCTTTCTTGGCCTCGTACATATAAATTTTGAGGATGGAGGGGTAAGTACTCTTTTGTATGCTTCTCTTCCGGTACCTCTTCCCCCTGAAGGCAAACCATGGAGCACAGCTCAGTCCAACCAAAATGTTTTTAATTACACTTTGGTAAAGACATCTCTGATTCTCTGTCCAAGGACCGTGGCAGAAATCAGTGTTTCTTGCATGCTGCCTGCCACTTTTGGGAGGAGTAGTCTTATGCATCCCCAGTGCTAAGTGTTTTAATCCTGATTCAGTTTGAAAATTCACCTGTGACTTCAGAAAAATAAAACTTACAAAAGTTAGATCACTGGTGAGCTTGGATTTTTGTCACTAGGGAATAGTATTGCTACACACTTTGCCCAGTACTCTCTCAGTACCTGCCTGCTCTTCACTGTCCTCTCCTTTGCCTGCAAGCTCTCTGATGCGATGCCATCTCTTTCTCCTGTGTCTGTCAGGGCAGGTAGCATGCCCAGAGCTCCAAGATATTCCAAAATTGACCACATTAGTGGTGGGAGCAGGCAGTTATCTAACCACCTCCTGCTTGGACACAAGTCAGTGTAAAACAGCCGGTCTGCTGCTGGCCTGATTATGACAGAAGATGTTTCTCAGCTGTTTTGCTACTGGTTTTAGGGTGCCAAGTGAAATGATGATACGGAAAAAAATGTAGAGGATGTGTACGTACACTTCAGATCAGAATGGAAATTTGGAAGTTCAGGTATGAAAGCTCTGTTGTGTCAAAATGTACAAGAAGTGCTGGCATGACAGAACATCGTGTACTGGCACATTTCAGTCATCCTTTTTCTTTGAGTATCTTCATGTGAGATGAATATAATCAAAGAAATTAATTGCTACAGGTCACTGAAGGTGCAAAAGCTTTGATAAAATCTTCCATGGACAACTCAGGGAAAAAAATCAATGCAATGTGCAGACGTGAGTTGAAAACTAAAGGGAAATAGAACATTAAAATTATTTTCAAAAGGATGGAAAATAATTTTAAAAATCCTCATTATTTCACTGTAGAAGCTATGATGTGCCCATATCTTTAGTATCTTGACCTGTTGATTACCCCACCTCAAAGGTGTATGATGGCAAGGAGGAGGTTCACAGGGACAGAGGAACAGTGTGTCTCCTGTCTGAGGACTGACAACAATAAAACAATAAAACAATTCAACAGAAATCTGTAAAATTAAGCAAAGCATGGGGAAGGCAAACCAGGGTCACAGCAACAGCAGCAGAGGGCACCAGGGTAAAGCAGGCAGTTGCAGGAATGAAAACAAAGGGAGATGGCTCTTCACTTGGTGTGGTCAGACTGCTGAGCTCCTCACCACAGGATGTGGATGCTGCGAGGTTACATCAGCTAATGAGGTGACTGGATGAGTTCATGGAAGAGAAATCCATCAAGGGCTATTAAACTTAAAACCACTACCTCTGGCTTAGGATGTTTTGAGCTGCACATTCTTGGAAGCTTGGTGAGTATCCCGAATAAATACCACCATTAGTTTGCTGTGTTCTTCTGCTTGCATTTCTGCACCTGTGTCTCACCATGGCTGAGAGAGTGTGTTGAGCCAAGTGGTCTCCCAGTGTCTGCTGTGCAAAGTGAAATGGGCAAGCATCTGTCACCCCTCAGCTCCCAAGGTTAAGAGGCTCCTGGTGGCTTGTGCCTTCACTGCTCAGGGCTGGCCCCGTTATAACACATCTGCCATGGAATGGGCTAATGTGAGAAGCTAGTTGAAATGCTCCAAAGCAGAGCCAAGGCATGAGCCAAATCTGTTCAAGACTGCAATAAGGTCTCCCCTCTCTCTCCTCCAGGCTGAACAGACAAAGTGACCTCAGCTGCTGCCCATAAGGCCTTCCTTCTAGACTCTTCATCATCCTCCTGGCCCTCCTTTGGACACTCTCTAATACCCTAATGTCTTTTTTATATTTTGGTGCCCCAAACTGCCCACAATATTCAAGGTGAGGCTGCCCCAGTGCAGAGCAGAACAGGACAATCTCCACCCTCGACCAGCTGGCGTTGCTTTGCCTGATGCCCCTCAGGACACAGTTGGCCCTTCTGGTTGCCGGAGCACTGCTGACTCACATTGAATTTGCCAGTGACCAGGACCCCCAGGTCGCTTTCTGCAGTGCTTCTCTCGAGTCTCTCATTCCCTAGTCTATACACACAACCAGGATTGCCCCATCCCAGGTGCAGAATCCAGCACTTGCCCTTGTTCGACTTTATATGGTTGATGATTGCCCATGCAGGGCTAAGAGATAGAGTCGATGATCCTTGTGGGTCCCTTCCAACTCAGGATATTCTATAATTCTGTGATTCTCTGTACCCCAAAAAGCAGGATATAGTCCTTGAGCCTACTCCCTGGTGTCCTGTTATGGAGCTGTGCAGTTATGGTGAGGATAGACAGCCTTATCTTCATGAGTTCAAGTATGTTCAGAAAGCAGTTCATTCAGGGAAGCAATCCCACCAAAAGGCATTGAATACTGAGATACAATGCCTGGCTGAAGAAGTCTCCTCTGGGAGACTGGGATTGCTCCATGCCTGCTCTGCTGATGCAGACTTCCCCAGTCTTCGCTGCTGACTGGTGTCAGCAAAAGGATTTGGGCCAAAGTGGTCACCTTCCCTGACATTGTGTTGCTGTAGTTACAATTTTATCTATCTGTACAAGACGAGGCTTTGAAATTCTGAACTGAGAATGAGAGAGTTGGAAATTAAATTTCTTCAGCTATCTGTTGCATTTAAGCACTATAGTTAAAATAATTATGTTGTGTTGACTGCTGTTTACTAAACCAGACAATTTGCTTAATCATCTGAAAGACAGATTTTAGAGCCATGGATTGCAGTTTCCACAACTCTGGTAAACCAGAGACCGTATTGCTGTTCACTTAAGCAATGGTCAAAGCACAATGTATTCAAATGCAGCTCATGCTGATGGTATTTGCTGTTTTTTGGACAAGATCTATTGCTATTAAAACAACAGCACCAATCCCAAATTCAGCCATGTCCTAAGTCCTTCCAATCGTTTCTTCAAATTTCCAGATGCTAACTGATACAGAAATTCTAATGCAGCAGTTAATGGAGCTCACAACTGCCTAGCTGTATATTTTTGGGCTACCTTATGTAATAAAATGGCAGGCCCTTGCACTATCTGCGCAAACAAGGTTGCATAAGCAGCCTGGGGAAACAACTGGAGCTCCAAGAGCCCTCCTGAATCCTGCACGTCTTGTTTGATCTCATTTAACATTATTTAATAAGCAGTATTAATCTTTTCCCCCTTCCTTCCCCCCTCCTCTTCCCCGGCGTTGTCTGAGACCAGTAATACTGATTTAATTTCATGCACAGACCTCACTTTTTAGAGAAGTCATCAAACTTCTCAGTCAATTGAGCAGCCTGATGTCCGGGTAGCCTTGAATTTTCTGTAATCAGCACTCAATCTAGTTAAAAATAAAAACACATTAAAAACAAAGCCTTGAACAGGAAAGTACTTGTTTTTCAGTCTCTGTTCTAATTTGGTAACCATTCTTAAAGTTCATCACTATGGTTTGTTCTACCATGGGATAAACAACTTATTATTCAAGCAGCTTTGGGTTTTTTTCCTTTAAAAATAGACAATGCTGTTCAACCATTGGGAAGAAAAAACAGCACAAGAAAATTATAATCTTTAACAGGCTTACAGATGACCATGAATATCTTTAAGCATAATTTTAGCCCCTGCAAACAATAATAATTAAGTTTGATTATTTATTATCCTTTTATCATTGATGAGCAGACCAGACTATTTTTCTCTTGATTCCCTCTGTTAGGCGTGTCAAACTTTTAAGATGGAAAACAATTTTAATAAGGCAGCTTCCACCTGTAATCTCTAAATCAACAGGTGGATGTAACCATGCAAAACCTGAAAATTACTGATTATCTGATGGAGTCTGAACGAGCCTGACTTTGAGCATGTCCTGGTTTGGGTGGGACACCTCTCATTAATACTTCGCGGAGAACTGACATACTTCCCAGATTATGGGCAAGAACGGTATGCTTGCAAAATCTAGCCAATAATATCGTGTGCAATGTGATCGTGTAGAGACGGTATATTTTTCAGTTATTCCTAGTTTTCACTCAGAATATCTACCCTGGTATTTTATGAATTTTACTTGTGGTATTTTGTCTGTTCCTGGTTTTGATACCTAAAACAGGAAAAAGTTTGGAAGTTGGAGGCTTTACATTAGACATACACACATTCTAGTTACACTTCCAGTGAAGGTTCCTTTAATTTATGATGTATAAAGGGCAAAACATTTTATGATTTCTATGTGGACAATTAAGGCCACTACTTGGTTAGGCAGAGTCTTCATCCTGTTCATCAAATAAACATGGAATTGTTTAAATTTGCATTTTCTTTGCCTAACAAGAAGAGTATTTTATTCTCCAATCTATTTATTTAATTCTTTTTTTTCAGTATATTAAAGACTGATTCACACAAACAGCCTAATCAAACAATAGTTCTGTGAAGCAGCTGGATGCATTTACAACAATTTCAGCAAGAGGAAAACTGATGAAAAATAAATAGGTCACTCATAATCACTCTTGTATTTATATTCTTTTTACAAGAAGGACTGAAGAATCTTGCTTGTTTCTGGGTGATCACTGCAGTCAGTAAAAAGTTTTCTGGAATAATTCTAGACCTTTAGTTTGATTGTTTGTAGGGTGGCACAAGTAATTTTTTTCGTCTTTTTTCTTTCTTTCCAGCACAAAGAACCATATTGTGAGCTGATGCACATTGATGTAACTGAGCAAACTGTGGCAATTATATTTATACTGGTTGGTCTCTAATATTCATATTTCTTAAAAAATGCATTGTCTTTTTCTACAACAGAATACCTTGCTATATCTTGCTGTTATTCAAGTACAATAATTAAAGCTGTGTTTGGTGTCTATCCTGCTGCCCTCATTAAGGCAAAACTCCCACTGAAATCAAGGAGAGTTTGGCTGACAAAGAATTACGGACTCGAGTTTCTGAGAGGTCTAAACTTTCTCTGTTACTTTTTGGGTTTGATTTTTTTTTTTTAATCTCACCTTATATTCTAGCTCTTCTCGCTCCCTCTTTTATATTTCTGGTTTTGAATCTTTAGCTTCCTTCACTGGGATCTTTTTTCTTTTTACTTTAATCAGGTCTTAGGACCTTCTACTTCTCACCTTGCCCTCTCCTCCTTTCTTCTCTCCTCTTACTGTCTCACACTCTCAGTTATCTTTCTGTTATCCTAACCTTCACTGACTACAGCACTGTAAAAAGTTGATAAACATCATGCGGGTTTCCAGGAATTTAATTTAGCTTGTTTAGGCCCTTCATATGTACAGGTGCATATTTGAAGGTACTTGCCTTAGGGCAAAGAAGCAGGTTGTAAGATTTGGTATACCGGCAGAGATTTATTTGCACAATATTCATCTCTGTAATCTTTCCTCTTCTTCTGGGTAGAATCTTAGAATTTCCTCTGAAGTATTGATGCAGGGTTTCAGCAGTAAATTGAGTTTTGGACTGATAAAATAACTATTTGGCATAGTATTGCAGTCAGGAGAAAATATGTATTTTGAAATCTGTGTAAAAGGGGTTTTGTTGAGGGTGACAAAATGGGAACTCTCCAGAGAAATGGGTTTTATTCATAATTCTTCTACTGTGCAGTGTTATGAGCTTAGACCACGTACATAATGCTTTTTGTGCATCACTTCTCTGATCCGTAAACTAGGGCAGCTTTACAGAGTATTGTAGGGTATGATCAATTCTGGGTGCCATTCATAACCAGGTGTCAGAGTTGGGCATGAAGCAGGGGCCTCTGGAATGCTAAATATACCATTGAGGAGCTACAGTGATGGCTTGTTTGGGCGTTGATCCTTCTCTGTGGTAAGATTACATCAGTCAGTGCCTTGTTGCCGCAGGCACTTTGCTTCCAGCTGTGCAACACCTGATGGCGTTGGAGCTTTCCCTGGATGTCCTGGCTCCGTTGGTGTCCTGCACAATGGCTCAGTCGGCCCTGCTACCTCTTAATTGTTTGCATTTTTCAGATGGGAAGCATTTTGAGAGTGCCAAGTATTGTTATACTTTTGCGAGTCTGACTGAAATTTCTGTTCTTTTTCAGAAGACCTAATTCATGCTTGTGGAATAAATAGTAGGTGTATGGCTTCTTAATGTGTAGTGTAGCATTTCAAACTGAAGTCATGAGCTCAGTGTTTCTTAGCCCCTGGATCCCTGCAGACATACTTCTTGAAGTAAAAGACATAACACTAAACTCACTTATTCTCCCTTAAACAAGAAAACACAATTTTTCTTACTGTAAAGGTTGCAAATAATTTTTCACTGTGTCTAATTGCCTATTACTTTGGCAAACCTAAAATTAATCAAAAACGGGAGGCTATATATACAGAGTAATGACAGCTAAAGAAGCATTTCTTCTTTAATGCAATTTCTATTTGATTTTCTCAAAACCCTCCTCTTCCAAAGACCCATTTAAACCACATCTGAACAATAGATTTATTGTTGTCAACTGAATGAGAAACTTGATAAAGACAGCTTTTCTATTTTCATTAAAAATAAATTATTTTTTCAGAGGACTGAAGGATATAAGTTCACTTTTTAACTTTGAATTTCACATTTCATTTGACCAGTCTATAATATATATATATTTTCAAAGTCCTAATTGGCATTAGGCTTGACATATTTCTCTGCACATTTTTTCTCTGCATATTTTTTTTCTCAGTGTGAAACTATTAGAGGGTCATTGCACTGGTTAATGACAGAGGAATGACTTTATAAATTTAGAGTATTTAAATACTCCTCTATGGAAATTTTCCATTTTTGTGAAAAAAAGTTTAAAGAGACACCTTAAGTTCTTTAGAAGTGTTGAAAAATGCAGGTTACATTCATTCAAAATCTACGATATCCAGTGGTGGGAGGTGATGACACATTTCAAATTTGCTGCTGTATAATTAAGAGGGGATTCTGTGTAGGAGATGTAAGCATAAAAATTGGGTATGGCTCTTCACAATGCTGCTGCGTTTGCCGCTGAATTCTTCAGTAGTTTTCTTAGAGTGTATAATCAGTTACGCTTGTGCTGATTTAATCAATTATACTTGTGCACAAACAAACAAACACAAACAAAACCCAGCTAATTTCAGACTGTCTTTGAAACACCAGAACTAGAGATTTCACTTACAATGGAAGAAGTACTATTTTAAAGCCTCTAGAATTACTTTAAAAAAGGCAACGATATATTTGGGAACTATCGTACTTTTGGGTACCAGCAGCTGTGTATCCTTATGCAAAAGTGGATTTGGCTGAAAGACCAATTCATAAATATTGTATCCAAAGATTGCAGCAAGCTTTCCTATTTGCAAGAGATAATGTAAAATGTGCAACATTTTTTTCTTCACTCCAGGAAGTTTGAGCTTAAATAGCTCAGTCTCCCAAATCTAGTGACTGATAGCCAACGAACAAAAGTATCCATGGCTTCTTGAATCACAGGGGCTGGACACCATTCTGTCTGTGGAAGCGGAAAGGTCAGCCTGCTGTGGTGAATCTGAACACCCTCCTGTGCACTGCCAAGCTGTGAAATGACTTGGAGGCAGGAGATGTCAATAAATAACTTGACACTGGCGCTCTCTGACTTCCCATCTCACACTCTATGAGCTTCCATGCAAGCAACAGCCTGCTCCTAGCTGCATTGCTTGGAGAAACCAAGTGGGAGTTGGGATAACCTCTTATTTCTCTGTTAGGAAAAAAAATATTATTTTTTCCCTTTATTTAGCCCTCTTCTGCCTTGATATGCCATTTGGGGAAGTGAGGGCTGCAGCGGAGGAGGTAAGACTTTCCTTTGATCTGATGGCTCCTTTAGTTCTGGGCTGCTTTCCAGGAAAAACTTTTCCCCTCTTGGGGACACAGCATTTTTCATGGCAAAGGCTCTGCAAACTGGGAGTGCTGCTGAAGATCCTGGGTTTGCCTGACATGCACTTGACATTTTAGCGCAGATTCAGCAGAGCAGCTTTATTCAGGTAAACACTTAGACACATGCTTTTCATTACATTTCATATGAGTTTCTTTCCTGAATATGGAAAGACTTAAGCACATATTTAGTGGCTGAATAGGTCTCCATGCTGACTCATGTATAGAGTGGTGAGGATGGGTTGCAAGGAAAGGGAGCAGTCATCATGGTAGCACAGCAGCTGTGGAGTAGGATGTACTGTCTGAAAATCAGCATGCTGCAAAGAGGCCTCCTGGGAGGCAGCTTTTTGTCTACATGATCTCAAGAAGAGGAGCAGGCCTGGACTTTTTACTTTCATCCACCATTCGTTCTTTTGTTTCTCCTTTTTTTTAATTACTCTGCATACAGCTTGGATGATCTGAAGTAGATTTATAATTAAAATTAGTTTGGTTGCTCTGCAACCTCATGCTTGGCAGTTTTAAGATGCACTCAACTGGCACCCCAAAAAGAGGACAGCATTCTTTTGCAGAACACTTCTGTTTATCTGTGTGAAGGTGGTGCTGTATGCTATGTCTTTTGAGAATTTCTCACAACAACATCACAATTTCTCACATCAACCACAGAAGGTTTCTGAAATTAATAAATTTGTCAGCAGTGAACACATACCCAAACCTTTTGGCTCCTTCTAGCTACTTCATTCATAAAAAATGTTGGTTCACAATTTTATGTGCAAAACTTAGAAACTGATTCAAGCACTTGATGTAACCTTATTTGCTTCTTTTGAGGATCTGAATTATGAATCTGGATTAATGTTTTGCAACACAGAGAAGGAAAGAGAAAGACACTGCAGGGCAAGCTCAGAAATGCTTCTGCAGGAAGGTCATTTTGGTGAGCCAGATCTTGCCTGTGTTTAAAGGTCTTTGCTGTCAATAGCACATATAGGGGCATAGTGGTAACTTTCTCTAACAGATATGTGTTGTGTGTAGTTCCTTTACAGGCAAAACTAAACTGTATAAGCCATCCCAGCAAAAAGAGTTCTTCCACATTCCTCTCTGACAAGATCACCCAAAATGTGAACACAGACTACATGTAAATAAAATATGCATAATGGGTTCCAAAACCTCATCTGATGAATGTCCTTAATTATTACACTTCTTGCACTTTGCACCAGGAGTGCAACTACTGTGGAAGTTGCATGATTTTCAGGGATTATAACATAGGAAGTGCCTCACTTCAGGCCAGCCTTTTTTCCTGCATTTTATTCTGAAGTTAATAACTTTTTGTATGTTTCTCTCTAGTTTTGTTTCCTTGATAGTCTACAGGTTTCTTTTGGAGAATTTTATTTGATATGAAACTCCTCTCACTCTGTCAAAGCATGACACCTCCTGAAAGACAACTGTCTTAAAGAACAAAGCAATAGCTGGGGAGTTGTGAGATGTTTCTGGCATGAACTTAGGCATCACTGCCCCCATGGTGTCTTCTTCCATGTAAGACTGATTTCTCATCGCTTCCTCAAATCTTGTCTATTTTTGCTAAAGCCATAACTGCAAGGCTGCTTTAATGCACTGCATTGTGTTTGAGTGGTGTGGTTCTGGTAAGAGTGGGGCTTCTCTGAGAAGCTGCTGTAAGCTTCCCCCATGTCCAAGTGAGCCAAAGCCAGTCGGCTCCACTGCTGGCCAAGATCGACCCATCCGTGACAGTAGCCATGACTTGGCATAGCATGTTTAAGAAGGAAGTTATGAGCAGCCAGAGAAGAGAGGAGTGAAAACGTGTGACAGCAGCAGCTATGCAGACACCAAAGTCAGTGAAGAAGAAAGGGGAGGATGTGCTCCAGGGACAAAAGATGAGATTCCCCTGAGATTCCAAATGAGATTCTGTGGTGAAGACCATGGGGTGGCAGGCCATTCCCCAGCAGCTTATGGAGATCAGCAGAGGAGCATATATCCACCTGTATCCCATGGAGGATCCCCTGCTAGAGCAGGTGGATGTCCAAAAGAAGGCTGTGACCCTGTAGGAAACCGGCGCTGGAGCAGGCTCCTGGCAGGACCTATGGCCTCCTGGAGAGAGGAGCCCACAATGGAGCAGGTTTGCTGGTGGGACTTGTGACCCTACAGGGGACCCACACTGGAACAGTGTGACCCTGTAGGACTGCCCCCTGTGGAAAAGGAACCCATGCTGGAGTGGATTGTGGAGAACTGTAACCTATGAGAAGGACTCAGGTTGGAGTCCTCTACACACTGTCTCTTGTGGGAAAGACCCCATGCTGGAGCAGGGAGAGGACTTCATTCTCTGAGGAGGAAGCAGTGGTAGAAATTATGTATGGTGAACTGACTACATCCCCCATTCCCTGTCTCCCTGCACTACTGGTGGGTAGAAAGCAGAGTATTGGCAATAAAGTTGAGCCCGAGAAGGAGGGAGAGGTATGGGGAAGGTGTTTACAAGATTTGTTTTACTTCTTGTTATCCTACTCTGATTTGATTAGTAATAAATTCAGTTAACTTCCCCAAGTTGAGTATGTTTTGCCCGTGACAGTAACTGGTAAGTGATCTCTCCTCACCTTAACTCATGAAACTTTTGTTAAATTTTCCATCCAGCTGAGGAGGGGAGTGATACAGTAGCTTTGGTGGGCTCCTGGCATCCAGCCCAGGTCTAACAGTGAACTCATCATTATGCCAGAGCAGGAAGCTGATATTGCTGAAATTTAACCTTTTCTTTGTGTGAACGGGTTAATTTTCAGCTGTTGCATTCTCCTAAGCTGTGTCACTGTGCAGATACACAAGTTCCAGGGTGAGAGGGATTTGTAGGAGGAAAACAGAATCTCCTTTGGAATCAGTGTGAGTGTAAATCAGTTTACAGTAACTGCTGAACTTTCTCCATTTCTGGGTGAGAAGTAGGACTTGAGTTTTTCTTGAGGGGAACTGGTGAATGAAGAAGTAGAAGCAAGGCTGAGACTGAAGGAAGTTGTACAGGTCAGGCAAGGAGATAGTGTGCTGTGGGGTGAAAAATGGGCCAGCAGGAGAGGGGACACAGAGTGGATGGACTCAGAAATGATGAGCTGTAGGAGAAGGAACATGGGCAGTGTAAGAGGAGCAAGGGAGACAAGGAAATTTCAGCAATAATCCATGACAGTGAGGAAAAAGAAGAGATGGAAAAGAAGCCCCTAGTACAAACTTGGATAAGGAGTAGGTGATGTGGATAACTGGAAAAAGAGGATGTCATGAACATGGAGCTGAGCCTGTAACAGGGAGATCAGGGTGGCAACCTGGGAAAAGGAGGACGGAGAGGAAGCAAAGCAGGTCTTCAGCAAGTCTGAAAGTTGGGTTGGGAAGCAGGGGGTGATGCGCAAGAGTTTCTTGGGAGTAGCTGGAATTTATAAAGCCACAAATAGAGGTGAGCACATGCTCACCTGAAGCGTGGAACTGGGGTGAGGAGTCGGAGGTACAGAAGGAAGCATCAGGCTGGAGATTAGGGAGGACAGGCAGGGACAATTGGCTCATGTGGGCTTCTGGGAGGGCATATTGGTGCTAGCAAACTTGGTGCTTCTCTGCTGCTTCAAAACCCAGCAGAAGAGCATCTTACCCCTACCTCTCACTGCTGCCCATTGTCCTCGCCTACAGTAGGACCCTATGGCCACTCCAGCTGACACAGCTTGTTAGCTGAAGTGACTGGAAGGCTGCTGGTATTTTGAAAATGTCACTACAATGTCAAGTAATGACGTTTTCCATTATTTGAAATACCTAGCAAAGTCACACACTCACAGAAACTGCTTTAAATGCTAACTGCTATGAATGAAAAGTTGAGCTCTCAAAAAATTAGGAAATAGTATAATTAAGTCTGCCTGTGTAATTTTGATTTACTTACTTCCCGCATACTCATTGTTATTCAGTACTTAATTGTTCAGAGTTTACACTATGATCAAAAATTTTTTTTTGTTTTGTTATTGCTGGCCATTTTAAGTCAGGTTACTTTATTGAGAGTTGACAGTCAGTTCACTAAGTCAATTCACAACTACTAGATTAAGCTGGGATGGACAGGGGAAGGATGTGACCACTTTTATGTCAGCAGTGCTTAGCCTCACCCAAATCAATTCTGAAATGACAACATTACTCTCCATGGAGTAGGATAAAAGCTTCAGTTTTATTAAACATTGGCAAATCCAAGACGACTTTTAAATGGGGATATCTTTGTTGCAAGAAGCCCACACACCTGCAAAGCAAACACTAACTCTTCTCATTTATGTGTCTTCTCTACTTCTTAACTCTTATGGCTGAAAATAGGAATAATTAAAAGTCCCAGGCAGACATGCATGTCCCAGACGGACTGCAGAATTTCAACCCAAGTGGTTTGATCATGGAAATAATCTGTGTAACCAAAAAAGATTCTTGAAACTGGAAGAATCAGGCAAGGTTTCTTGGCAGGTGCTGTCCCCAGGCTACTGCCTAGAAAGGCAAGAGCTAAGGGAGCTCAAATGACACCAGCCCTGAGTAAAATCTATATCTCCTGCAAATTTTCTTGCTTGTTTTCAGGTGTTTCTGCTGCTATGACATTTGTTCTGTAATGACTAAATCAGCTTTTTGAGATTTTAAATCAAAAATTCTATCTGGTTTAAATAGATTAATAAAGAATTATTCTTACTAATAACTACTTATTTTTATGACTACTTTAATGATAAAATTTTCATTTTAAAGGCCTGTGCACCATTTTTATAAAAAAATGTCTGTTTTATAAGTTCTTTCTGATACAAATTATTTCAAGATTGTTGGTATGTAACCAAACTCTTGAGATCAAACAGACTTTCTAATTAGTTTTTTGATCTTCTAATTACATCTTTTAGGAGCAGATTGACAAGCATTAATGAAACTTTTAATGTATATTTATAATTTACTCTCTCTACAAAACCTTGTGCAAAAGGACTTTCCCTATCTGTTCACATACTCCTTAAGCTAAGGAGATACAAATTTTAATAATCTTGCTGTGATCATGTTTGCTAAGCTAGAATTGCATGTGCTGTTTTGTTTTATACCTTTGATTCAACAAGATGTTAAAACTTGTGCTCAAGTTTGAAGTATTTTTATTGTTGAAGTGACTTGATTACTCTCACGCATCAATGTCTTCAGGAGAGTCATAGGTCATAGGAGGTTTTGGCTTGATATTAGGAAAAGATTTTTCACCAAGAGGGTGATTTGTCATTGGAATGGGCTGCCCGGGGAGGTGGTGGAGTCACCATCCCTTGAGGTGTTTAAGAGAGGACTGGATGAGGCACTTGGTGTCATGGTTTAGATGATGAGTTGGTGTTGGGTTATGGGTTGGACTCGATGATCTCAAAGGTCTCTTCTAACCTTGAATACTGTGATACTGTCCTATTTCTGTCACATTTTTATGCTCCAAGCCTATATGTATGCAAAATAGCATCCTTTAGTTGGAGCTGTTTAAAAACTAAGTTTACACATTTCTCTTCTGCTATGCAAGGCTGGAAAGCTCTGAAAAGTAGAATAATGGAAACAGTAACAATAAAAACCTTTGTGGTGTCCGTACGTCATGTCCTGTCAGATTGATGCATTAGCTGGTTGGATTAGAGGTTTCAGTCAGCAAAAAGCAAAGCAAAGTGGTAAATAAAAATTTGGCTTAGTTTTCCATATAATTAAAATAGTCAGTAGATTTAAACTGATGGAAGGCAGTGAACTTCACTGAAACAGCAGGCAGAAATTGAAAGCAAATATAAGTTACCTGTGAAACAGCTCTTCAGGAGTCATTCTTTCATTTATCCTGGTATATGGAGACCAAAAGCTCCCCTGTGAACTTTTGAGGGATCCAGTTAACATCTGAAGTCCATCTATTATAACTATAGTAAATACATTGTTGTCATGGTAATGCAATACTCAAAGTCTGAGTGAAAAACTCCAGCATTTCTCTAGTTCTTTAAACCTGCCTTCACAGGAGAGGTGCTCAAGCCCTTGGATTATCATCATGGCCCTTGTGTACTCCCTCCACGTCCTTGTTATGTTGCAGAGCTGAACTCACTCAGGGTCCCAGACCTGAACTGATTGTTCTGGAGCTGAATGACAGAATCACCTCACTTGCCTGCTGGTCACACTTTTTTTTGGTGCAGCCTAGAATACAATTGACTTTCAGGCCTGTGAGCACCCGAGTCTTTTTCCTCAGGGGTACTTTCAATCCATTCTCCACCTAGCTTGTGTTTGTGTCACCCAAACCTGGTGAAGTCCCACGATCTTGACCTTGGCCTTGTTGAACTTCATGAGGTTCACACAGGCCCAGTTCTCAAGCCTGTCCAGTCCCTCTAGATGGCATCCCTTCCCTTCAGTGTGTGACCACACCACACAGCTTGGTGTTGGCAAACTTGCTGAGTGTGCACTCAATCCCACTATCCATGTCAGTGACAAAGACGTTGAACAGCTCTGGTCCCAACACCAACTCCTGAGGAGCACCATTTGTCACTGATCTCCACTTGGACATCGAGCTGCTGACCGCAACTCTTTGAGTGCCACCATTCAGCCAATTCCTTATCCACTGAGTGGTCCATCTGTCAAATACATGTCTAACTCAAGGATGTTGTGCGGGTCAATGCCAAATGCTTTGCACAAGCTCAGGTAGATGACTGCAGTGGCTTTTCCCTCATTTGCCACTGCTGTAACCCTCTTGTAGAAGGCCACTGAATTTGTCAGGCATGATTTGCCCTTAGTGAGATTTTGTTGACCATCAACAGTCACTCCCTCATTTTTCATATGCTTTGGCATAGTTTCCAGGCTGATCTGCTCCATGATCTTGCCAGTCACAGAGATGAGACTGACTGGCCTGTAGTTTCCTGAGTTCTCCTTTTTTTCCTTTTTAATAAATAGGACCCTTCCAGAAAGATGTTATGAATTTTAATTTAAAATTAAACTACTTCAATTTGATAGTATAATTTTGCATAGTTATACTGATACTCTGAATAATGCTGTCATTGTTGCCTGGGAAAGGAGATGGTTTTCTTTCCCAGCTCAGTTTCTAATTTTTCATGACAAAATTGACACAAATTGACCCAATTGAATCATAGAATCATCAAGATTGGAAAAGACCTTTAAGATCATCAAGTCTAACTGTCAACCCAGCATTATCACTGTAACCTCTAAACCAATAAACCAGCACCAGATCCAGATGCCTCTTGAACACCTCCAAGAATGCTGACTTTACTACCTCCCTGGGCAAGCTATTCCAATGGCTGACCACCCTAACAGTGGAAAACCTTTTTCTGCTATCTAATCTGAATCTGTCGTCTCAGCTTAAAGCCATTTCCTCTGGTCCTCTCACTGCAGGTACAGTAAAAGAGACCGGCCCCCACCTTGCTACAACCTCTTTTCCAGTAGTTGTAGAGACCTATGAAGTCCTCTCTTTTCAAGGTGAAACAAACCCAAACTGGGCCCCCTGCAAGGCCAGGCAGGCAAGTTCCTATGGTGGACTGAAAGGATTCACAGTCACGTCTACTGAGGCTTGAAAGATGAGGTTTCACAACAGACTACAACTTAAATTAAGTCCACTCTACAACCAAGCGCACTTTAACAGTGGAGGACCCATTCCATTTAGAGATGCCAGCTTTCCACCCCTTGTTCTGGGCTCCTAGCTGTGCACTTCTGCCGGTTGCCTTCTGCCATCCAACCTAGCGCAGCTCCTTCTGAAGTCCTGTCAGCATTCTACTTCAGAAAATAAAAGAAAAAAAGGAAAAGACGGCTGTAGTTTTTGCCAAAATTAAAGAATTGAGCCAGCTCACAGAAGGAGCACAGAGCAGCAGTAAGGATGAGAAGTGCAGGAAAAGCAGAATGATCAATCTCCTCTGTTAGATGGCCATAAACCACTTGGCTAGCCCACTTGCTGTGGGCTTGAGCATTCAAGATGCAGAGCCTGAACTGCTTGTTCACTAAGCAGGTAAAATGCATGTCACCAAGGAAGTGAAGGGTAGAAGGGATGCTTGAAACCCTGTCTTCCTCTGCTACTTCAGTGCCTTGCTGAGGTAAGGCTGTACTTGGGGCCATCTCTGAGACAGAACTATAAAGCCCCAGACCCTTATGGGTTTATGCAGCAAATCATTCCCCCTGGGTTGTGACTCCTACAGGAAATTACCCAGCTGAGATTACTTTTCAGAGAATTGTCTCCTTTGCCAATATGCTCACATTGTGTTTCTAGCCCAGTCTAATATTACTTGCTCACAGTGAATACCTCATTATTCCAAAGCAGTGTCCTTCACTTCAGTGGTGTAGCCGAATGGGGTATACACATTCATGGCCATAAATCCTAATAGATCAAGCTGTGCAAGCTTGAAAGGGGATGACTCACCTGATGAAGTGCTCACTAGTCAAAGCAAGAGTGTCACAAAGGAAATCTTAAGTGTTAAAATAATCTTTTGTCAACAGGGACAGATTCTGACCTCCTTGATCACAGTGACCGCATCTTACAAGTGGTCCCAATGAATGAGCTGAAACTACTTGCAGAGTAATAAAGTAGCTCTCCTAGGAGAATGGGCACTGAATTCCAACTCTTTAAGTCATCAAATTTGTGTTAAAGTCTCAGTCCATTTTGTTGATATCTCACGGTTAATGTTCCATGACAGCCCTTTAATACACAAGAAAACAGCTTAATTTGAGAGTGTCCTCCTGACATGTTATAAATTTCATCAGTATCGACAGGACCATTGAAATTACAACTACAAAAAAAAAGATGTGAAACGTCACACAGCATGGTGATGATCAAATACTGAACACTCTTAGCTTATTTGCTGGACACTGGAGTAGGGGAAACAGCCCTTTGCCTGAGACCCTGAGACAAAGGCATAAATATGGAGGAAAAGGCAAACACAAGGGGAAATTCAAAGAGAAAAGTGCAAAAAAGAAAATATTAAATGAAAATTTCACTTCTAAAGTGCTTGATTGTCTGAACAGAATTGATGAGAATGTGGAAAACACAAGGGTGGTCTCCATGCAGGACTGAGATTGCTTTCACTGTATTTTTTTAAGCATAAGCAGTACAAAAAATTGAGTGCATGTGAGCCATCATTCATAAAATCTGTATAAACACTGTGACAACTAATCTGGAGCCATCCATTGATTTTTAAGAAAATCCTTGCCAGAAAAGGACTGGCAATCTTAATATTATTTTATTCAATAGTTACTGTGTCAAAAAGCAATTTAACTTTGCCGACCTAAATAATAAGGAAATACTTGTCTTGAGGATATTATTGCCTCATGCACTTTTCAACCTAAACAAAGTAAATAGAAAAGTGGTTTTGTCTGAGTAAGGACCTCATGATATGCCCCAGGGGAATTAAAGCTCCAGGAAAGGAAATGTAAAAATCTAGAAAATTAAGAAAAAAAAGCAATGCAATTTAATAGCGTATTTAAAGCACATGCCTATTTTAGAACATGAGCTCAACATCTTTCCTTACTGAGATTTTAAGATGTAAAAGTAAGTACCAGATGATGCACAATATTAAATCACAATGCAAAGATCAATAAACATATCTGCAAAACTTTCATTTTTCCTGGACTCCAGCCTGGGTCTGAAAAAAAATTAAAATAGGACAAGGAAATGAAAGTATCAAATGAACTTTTTTACCTCCAAATAGACTGTAAATCAACCTACATAGTTTTCATCAGCCTTAAAGCAGCACTTACCTGTATAGAATATCAAGCATCTTAAGGAAAGACCACCATTTCTGAGATGCACTCACTGTTCTAATTTGTAATTTATTCTGTAAATATATAGCAGTACAATGCTAATGCTCTTTGCTTAGGTTTTTAAAACACAAGAAACATCAAAGGGACACGCTCAGTCTGACAGTCTGATAATTTTTTAAGAGTGAACTCAAAGTAATTTCAGAGACTCCATACTCCTAAATCCTCACCTTTTGCTTTTGCAATTCTGCTCCTGAGTGCTTAAGACATTATTTTGTCTTTCCGTGTTCTGATAGGGCCATTCAAGCAGAGGACAAGCTACCAAATGCCAGGCTACCTGTCTGAAAGAATAATAAAATAATAGATTATTGTATAAACAAAGGGGTTTTTAAGCAAGACAAAGGTTTCTTTCTTTTCCTTCAGATCTTAGAATCATAGAATGGTTTCAGTTGGAAGGGACCTTAAAGATCATCTAGTTCCAATCCCTCTGCCATGGTCAGGGGGCACCTTCCAGTAGACCAGGCCTTGAACACTTCTAGTGTTAGGGTATCCACAATTTCTCTGGGCAACCTGTTCCAGTGTCTCACCACCCTCACAGTAAAGAATTCTTTCAAATATCTAATCTAATCTCCCGTCTTTCAGTTTAAAGCCATTCCTGCTCATCCCATCACTCCATGCCCTTGTGAAAAGTCCCTCTCCAGCTCTTGTCAGCCCATTTTAGGCACTGGAAGGTGCTGAAAGGTCTCCCTGGAGCCTTCTGTTCTTTAGGCTGAACAACCCCAAATTTCTTAGCCTTTTCTTCATAGGAGAGATTCTCTAGCCCTCTGATCATCTTCATGGCCTTCTGAACTTGCTCCAGCAGGTCTACATCCTTATGCTGTGGGCTCCAGACCTGGTTGCAGTACTTCATTCTGATGGGGTTTTTTCAGAGTGGGGTAGAAGGACAGAATCACCTCCCTTGACCTGCTGATCAGAGATGGTTGTCCTTGTACATTTTTGGAGGGGAAGAGAAGGCTTGCTAGTCCAGGTGAAGAGGCTGAGGCCTGAAAGAGGAAAGAAGAGGAATCTGAGGAAGGCAGTGAAGGGTGGATGTAAACAGGAGGAATGGGGTCTTCTGAGACCCTGGAGAATTAAGGAGAGGAAGAAGGAGCTTAGCTCGAGCGTGAACCTTTACTGTCAGCTGGCACATCTCAAGCAAAAAGTGTTTGCTTTTGATAACTCTAAACAAGGTTAATTGTGTTCAAAGAGTTTCTGTTTCTCTACAAAGGCAGATCTGACAGTTCCCATGGCTGCCAGTGAGAAGAATCACGTTTCAGAAGTTACAAAAGTTAGACACTTCTACCTCTACTTTACTGCTTTGTTAATCCTTAGAGAATCCAGTCCTATTAATATAACAACAATGATTTTCTTGAGGAAATAAGGATTATTTAGTCATGTTGTCTGTGTGTGTGCGGTTGTGTGCAGAACTGTCTGTCTTTTGAACCTGTTCGCCAATTTCTCAAGTTTGAGAGAAAGTTAAAGATCTCAAAACTTCTGAATTTCCTCAACTTTTGTGACAATAGATACCTGTCCCTCCAGACACTGAAGAACCTACATGAGAACCTTCTGACAGAAAACAGTAGGACATCAGCTAGTATTGAATCGGGATGCAGTGGAGTATTAAGTGGTTCACATCTGAAGTGACATGGTTTTGGTTTAAAAAAAATAAACATTTTCAAAAGAAAAAGTCAACAACCAATCAAGAATGGGGGAAGGTGGATGGGCTTTGGGCCAAGTTTCTTGAATTCATGGTGGTATCCATTTTGGCAGATGAAGTGTTATAGTAGTGGTTTTTCTGGAGAGGCTTTTGTGTGGTGACAGCACACTTTGCCTCCTCTGGCCGCAGAAAGAGAAATCACAAGTGAGAGGGCTCATTAATGAGAAATACTGTATTATTTTCATAAGTCTGATAGTGTGAAAAAGCAAATTGTCAGAGAAAGCCAAAATCACTCTGAACACTGCGGCATTTAAACCTGCTCTTGGCTAATTGTTATTCTAGAGATGTACAAAACAAAAAAGCTGGAAGATGTTGTGCTGTTGATTTGATCAGTAGGATCCACTGATCTGAGCATTCACACGCATCCAGCTGGCTTCTCCTTGAACTTTGTGAGGCCAGCCTTGATTGTTCACGTGAGCTGAGTGCAACAGGAGAAGAAGGCAATCACCATGGAAAGCTGGAGGATAAAGAAACTGCCCTGTGAGCTTGCTGCTCACAAAGCCACCAATAAATATCACAGGTTTTATCTGGAAAGTCTGAGGTTTTCCTCATCATGAATTTGTAATTTTTCTCTTCCTCCATGCCTTAACATTTCAGAGCAAGCAGGAGCTGGCTACTCTGCTTGCCCTAGATGAGTCACTCCTAGATAAGCCTGACTGACTTCAAAACTCAAGTTACTCTGCACTGAGTTGAGAGAGAAAAAAGCAGACTGCAAATATGGAAATGCTCCTGCCAAATTCCAGTCCTCATCACTTAAAGTAACGCTATTTCATGTATGAGGTGACATGCTGTTTTGAACTGACTTCAGCTGATCATAAAACAAAAATGATGTTGTAATTGTCACATAAAGGCTCTTGACACAGCAGAGGAGAAGACTTCAATCTGTCACAACCTGTTCTCTTTGGGGAAGAAAAGGTGACTGAGAAAGTGTTATTTGGCACAGAACAGTGAATCAGAAGCAGAAATATAGTCTTCTTTCATTTTTTTGGATGCGTTTACACTTGCTAATATGCCACTTGGTACTCTTAAAAACTCAACTATTTGTTCCTACCTGGCAGCAAACTGAGAATCTACTTTCCTAGGAATGTGCCAGAAAAATGCAACTTCTTCAGATCCGAAAGTTTCAATCAAATGTGCAATACAACAGTTAAAACAGAGAATGTTTCACTGACCTGCAGACAGGCTGCTCTCTGTTTCAGATGTCCCACTTGCAGAATCCCTGCACAACCCCAAGGCAGGATGATTGCCTTTGTGCTTTCCTATCTCTACACTTCTGAAAGTACCCAGCACACTTCTAGAAAACTTATTAGTGTGGAGACAGGGCTCAAGCAAGTTATAAAGGTGGGTATTCAGACCTTCAGCCATTGGTTGGAACACCTGCTTTATCATAGAGGAGGCTGTAGGGAGTGGGAGAATGTCAGTGTAGGACTAATAGCGAACCTTCCTCCATAGCAGCCTCCTGACGCAGAGCAAAACAGCTTTGTGGCAATGCAGTCAGGCAGCCATAAAGGATATGAGCCAGGGCTTTTTCAAAAGAATGCTCCAATGAGTCAAAAACTGTCAAAAAACACTTACTGGGTATTTTTGTAGAGAAGGAAGAGAAAGGTCCTGTATAACAATGTTGAAAAACTCTTTAATATTCTAATAAGCATAGCCATAACCAGACAGTATATCATCCTAGAACAGAACAACTTGCAGGACATAGTAGTAAATTCTGCTTTTCCAGTCTTTGCTTTTCTTAATCCTGACCATGGGCACACCTGGTTCATTTGCTAAATGGCCCTTACCCAGCAGAGACTGTAATTCACGCATCATGAATGTCTTAAAAGCACCCATTGGTGAACATAATCCCCCGGACTAAGGTAAGATGGGCCCAAGTCATTAAGGAATGTCAGGCTCAAAGCTACTCTTGGGCCTTTACTCAACATAGACCAGCTGCTTCTGCTTGGCCTTGAGGTAGAGAAAATTAAAACTAAGATTAACTTTCCCCTGTGATTGCTAGCTGTCATAGGGGCAGGAAAATTCAGTTTGTTTCAACCAGAGATCACTGAGATCACTTCAATACTAGATAGTGAAAGAAAAACCTGGGTTTATTGCCTATTGAAGCCCAGCTTTCAGAGCTGTAGTTGCAGAGGCTGACAGCCAGCTCTGGAAGAAAGGAAGAGATACTAGGCAACTATTAGACAGTGTTTGGGATAAGATATATGGTTATATTTTAGATGTGGAAATACTGAAAAAAGAAGAACTATTCCTGAGTTGCACAAAACCAGAAGGCTAGTGTGAAGTGACAACTGACAGGACCAAACCTGTAAGTGGAATTTTGGCCCCGTAAGGGTATGTGCAGGATGGGTAAGGAAGCCTGGTATTGTCTAAGGCCCAGTGTGGTATGGTGGCAGCAGGTTCCCCCAAGGAGCTTAGGGAACATTAGTTTTCATTTGGGGTTAGGAGGGACTGCAGAAACCGAAGCACTTCAAATTTAGAATCACAATTACCGCAGTCATTGCCTTACAGTACTCTGGGCCTTGTCCCAGCTCTACATAGCCAACCGAGACGCTTATCAGTCGCATCTCTAAACCTAACTGGCACATCAGAAGAACTTCATGTGCCTTTCCTCACAGGTCAAATATCTACCTGCTCTTAAGCCTCAGCACCAGCTGCCCTCATCCAGCCCCACTGGACTTGCAAGGCCAATGCTTTTGACACTCCTGGAGCCAATGCTACCCAGTACCCCAATCCTGCAAACCTAGCTCTAACACTGATCTTATCCTTGCTATGCTCTAGCAGCCCATATCTTGGTTATACAAAAGCCAGTTGTTCTGCTGACATTTGTTCTCAGTCCATCTCAGTAGGTCTCTGAGGCTTTCTAGTATTGCTCACAGTCATTCCCATTGCAATCTGGACACTTGTGCAGGAACCAAGACAAGAAAGTTTTTCCCAGTATGTGTAATGTTCCAGCCAAAGGAATTTTTTATAATGGGACTGAGACAATGGCAGAAGATAGGCAAGAACCCTAAAAATATTTGCCAATGAACATGTCACATACAAATATAATGAAGGATACAAAGCCATAAGCTGCTTGATTCCTCAAATCTGTGATTGATGATCCTGCTTTCTTGTTTACTCATAAAGAACAAGTCACTGAGCAGATGCTGTTCTTTTCAGCAGCAGAGACAAGGGCCTCAAGAAATACATCCTTTCTAAGCTTTCTTAATATGGGCCTGCTGCCTTTAATGGTATGATTCCCAAGCTACCTGCATGTAAGTGATGCATGGTAGGCCTTGAGATAATTTGGCAAGACTGTGAAACCATACTTGTGTTCAGGTCACTTTGTCCTGCTTTTGTATGAAAACTTTTCATGTCAACAGTTTCATTTCAGTAAGCTAATAGTACCCCTCAAATAATTTGAAGTATCAGCATAAAAGCTTCCCATGGATGAAAATCAGATTTGAAAATTTATGATGCCCCAGGGTGAGCAGTGAGCTGACATGTTGGCCTAGGCATTTGCACAGGGAGGCCTGTGGCAAGGTTTTAATGTTATCTTTAGCTGGATCATCAGTTAAGTCCTGTGAGATCCAGTAATTAAGTCAGTTCTTTAGGTCCAAACTTTAGTTCCATTCCAAGCCGTTATGCCCCAGACTAACATTAATTAAAGCACATCATTCCCACCCAGCCCTTACAGCTGGCCATGCTTTACTGCACTTAGGCGCTTCTGAGCTTTATAAGCTTTGGTCTTCCCAGCAATAGCACCTGCTTTTCATGTCCATCCATCCTTAGCCCCAATCTCAGCTCTAGCCAGACCAATTAGAGCTTAGAGTCTCCAGAGTTTCAAGTCTCCAAAATTAATAAATACCAACATAGATTAAATCACAGCCTTGTGATCTGGAGGAGCCAGCTAGAAATATTCAGCTCCAGCTTTTTCATAGCCAGACACTAGCTGATGCCATTCCTAAACTTGTGTTAGTGGACATGTGCTGTCTTTTAGCTATGAACCCATAAGGCAGAACAATGCTCTGGGAAGCCGCTCAGCAGCAGAAGTTAGCTTTGTTGTGAGATCAAACTTGTTCTTTGAAAATGCCAGCACAAGGTACATTTTAGTTTTCCTTTTAACTGCAGCCCAAGCACACACTTGAGCAGTGTCCTGCGTTATTTTTTAGTTTTCTTTATGCAGAAGTACAGCAGTAACTGCACATTGGAGTCAAGAAATGTTTGTGGATAAAGATCGCTTTTCTAAGTGCCTAATTGTAAAACAGCACCTCAAAACACAGATATCTACATCATGCTATTGTTGGTGTTTTGGCACTGCTTTTGAGAAGGCTGGAGTGCAGTCAGGCTAGTCAAGGTCATGAGAGCAGTTCCACTAGGATGAAGCACATTTTCCTGGGTGAATAATCATAGTACTTATGGTTATCTCCAAGCTGTGTTTTCACAATGGAGCAAAATCAATGTATCTGACTCCAGTTCACATACATTCATTTTACTTACCAGTGAACATTGGTATTACTGGTCTTTGATAAGCATTTAAATTAATTCCTTCTAGACATTTCATTTAATGCCTTTCAGACTGATGGAGTTAAATTAGAAGGACTAACTACTTAAGAGAACTGAAAACAAAAGTTAAACATTTTGGGGATCACATATTTGAGACAGGTTTACACATTTAGCATATTAAATCCATACAATGCAGATGTTGAAGAGGGCTTCAGTTACTCCCTAATTAGAAGCAAACCTTTGATAAGAGCAGTGTGTGTGCATCTGTGGGCTTCCCTGTGGATGGGAGAACAGCATTGATATGCAGCTGCACACTATGCTGCCACTATGTATCTTAAATAGCGCTGTGATACCACTTCTTTCAGAGAAGGTTGCATTCTCAATGTAAGTGGTAATGTAAAGGTGTTGTTTTCTTCAGTTTGTTTAAGAATAGTATTCAGAGCTGCAGTCCTGCTTTCACTCAGAAGGACCATATTCTTGCTTGAAACCAGGAATCGAGGTCTCCAGTCATGCCAGAGGAGGTCAGGTGTGAAGCAGCACCACTACATGGCTTTACTTTGACCCTCTAACTGGAAATTGCAAATCTGTTGGCACCTTGGTATCTCCTACCACTTTGTGGGAGGAGACCCTTAAAAGCTTTCTGACTGAAAGGCATGAACCACCATCCTTTGCTGGTCTGACAAAATGGGAAACCTCCGTGGGCCGTTCATGTCCTGCCCACATCACCTTCTGGGTAAGAGTCTCAAGGTGATGACTACTCAATGTGGAGGAGAGAAGCAACAGGTCATTTCTGAGTTTTTATTCTGAAAAACACCTGTACCAGTGGATACTGCCTGCAAATAGCTTATGAACTATGTACTAAAAAGACACTTCTAGTAAGAAAATCTGGAATATTTAAGTATCTTCCTGGTTGCCACTTTTTACTGAAAAGGTCTGAAAATCTGAATTATTCCATTAAAGAGAAGATGTATTCCAGTTTTCTATAAAACCAGTGTCCCAAGTGTTTCTAATGTTGGGGTTTTTTCATAAAAAAATGTCATATTTCAGATAGAAAATGCTATCACCTTTTGGTCAATTGTCTACTTAGTTCATATTCCATAAATAACACTTCACACTCAACTTTGTTTAAATGTGAAAGGCCTAGATATGTAAGGATCTGAAAATAGTTACTGAAACTGTTCTTTTGTCAGAAAAAGCAGAAGAATGCACTGTTCAAAGTAAGTGCTGAAATGTTACCCTTCGAAATATTTTCCATACAATAAAATATTTCCAGTTAAGTCACTGTGAAGTCACTATACTGTGTTACCTATGTCATGCATATGGATGTTTGTTTTCCAAGCATTTCTTCTAGGAATATGAGTTTGTGCTGTAAGGCTTTGTGCATTATAGCCTCAAGTCTGTTTATAGCACATCTCTCTGAATCTTATGGAACCCTCTTGTTAATGGCTCTGTAATAGAGGTACTCTCGATTTCCATCTTTCTAGTTATTTACTTAATCATTTTATTGCTTGAGTGATATGTCAGCTAGCAAGAATGTCAGTAAGTACCTCGTGTGTATCACATCTCTGTCTTTAATACTGGGCATTTTTGATGGCATTCACAAGCCAAGATTTTTTTTCCTTTTTCTCAGAGATGTATCTGGCAGAAGTCTCTATGTGCTAATAAAATTTGGCATAATAGACTTTCTATTCAGAAAGAAGTAAATAAAAATTAGTTCTAAAGTGAAACTGCAGATATTTCAGTGTTTCCCTAATGGAAAAAAAAGGCATTTCCAAAACATTTAAATCTCTAGTTAGGCTACACTTTTAGCAGAAGTCAGTGATATTTCCTTGACTCGGGACTGCAGGTGTAAAGTAACTGTGAAATTAGGAAGGAAAGTTTGTGAACATAGTATTGCTTCTGTCTTTCACTTGTTTACTCCTCCTTGTACTGAGAACCAAAACAACGAGAGTAGGGAAGGTCAGAGGGAGGAGATGGAGAAAGTGAGTCTCAGGTTTTCTTTAGCTTTGTCTGCTGCTCCAGAAAAAGCTTTTGCAATTGAAAGAGCACACACTGAAGCAAAGAGGCAGGCCACCAGTCCCCCAAGCTCATATCTTAGCTCTGAAAGGTGCTGTGATAGGTGTGTGCCGTATGGTGTAATGTAACTGTCCTCATTTTAGTAATGCCAAAGTGAAAGTTCCTATACTGGAGCAACCTGCTTGTGTGTGTGTGCGGGGAGAGCTGGGTGGGGCCAGTAAAACTCGACGTGGCTGGTGTGAGAGTGCTCATTTGGACTGTGAAGGGGTGGCAGCCATGGTGAATAGAGGCGAGGGAAATAAAGCACTTTTGGAAACATTTTGGTTTGGAAATATTTTGCCCAAATGTTCAAGATAACATATTTTTTTAAAAAAAACCCCAAAACCAAACAGAAGACGTTTGCATTTGTGTGACTTGAGTTAGGTCTAATGTTGTGTTCTCTTAGGCATCTATCTCTGCTATCCTGCAGAAACAGAATGTACCTATTTGAGCTCTTTGTTGTGTTCTCTCTTTTCTGACTTGTTTGTTGAGAGTAATTCTCCCTAATCTTCTAAAGTGTGATGAATGCATGTCAGCATTGCATAGCAGGCTAAAGGAAATTGAGAGGTAAAGGGAAAATAATTGCTTGTGTGGCAGCTTTGTCTTGCAGGAACCCTAAATTAAACAAGTATAAAAACCAGGCGAGATTGGGGGAAATGGTACAATATCAAAGCACTTAGTTTCCTATTCCTTCTTGAGCTTTTTACTCTTCTGCTCTTTCTGTTGAGAACAAGTCATCTCTCAGATTTGTTTCTTTCTGAGAAGTCATGTTCGCATTTGTAGCTAAGGAGTATCCAACTTGGTTGGCCTAATCAGAGGATCAGAGTAATACAAATGTTGCTTCAGTGGTCTCTAGTGCACAAAACAGCTATCTTAAATGGGCTTTTACACCAGAAGAACAGACACCCAGAAGGAACCCAGGCTATGCTGCCTCTGTCCTGGTTTTGTTTTCTTCCTGTGCCCCTTGGTGGTTGGCTCAGGAGCCACAGGCTGCTCTGAAATCCAAGGGCTTCCTTGCTCACCTTGCTGTGTCTCAGCCTGGTGATGACAAGCAGAGGCGATGTCTCCATAAGGTCTGCACCATGAATCACAGGCCTCAGAAAGCAGGATGGGTGAAGGGGACTCACTCTCTCTCCCTTTTGTCTTACTGTTTTCTTTAAAATTTCACATTCCAAAATGGGACAAAATAACTCATGATTTCCCAGCTCTACAGAGGTTGCATGTTCCAATGATGGCATTTACCACCCACATGACAGGAGAGAAGATTCAGGCAAGGGATGCAGTGCTTGGATTAGCTATTGCAGCAACCAAAGTACTGAAGTTGCTTGTGCATGCTTAAGTAATGACAATGTGAGGATAGTGGAGAAGAATCCCCCAGGAGCAGAACATGAACATTAATTATAGGGGGGAAAATATATTATTAACATCAGACAGCACACGACAGGAGATCCCAGTGTGACTATTAAAGGAAATTAATTACCATCTCCCTTTACCTTTCAGATCAACTCTTCTTTATAATGAGAAAAATTCTTTCGTTGTTACTACTAGTATTATCAACTGTAAAAGAATAATTTTGCCCAGTATTCCATTAACTACTATTGTGCATCTATATGTTTTGAAAATAAGTATTTCCAATGGATGCATTGCATCCCCTTCAAGGGGAAGTTCACCAGACTAGGCTCAGGCTCTGAAAAATGGAGAGATATGCTAAAACACTTGCTTCTCTGCACTGGTTAAAATGAAATAGCATTCTCTGTTTAAATTATTTTTCATGTAACCCACTCCCCTAAAATAGAGCAGCTAAGGAGATACCATTTTTTAGACTACTCCTGTTTCACAACCCCCATTTCCAGATCCCAGTTTATTTTCCAAATACGTCTTGCATGAACTCACATGAGAAATTTTTGCGGGTAAAGTCAGAATCGAGGTCAAAACTGGACTAAAAGAAAGCTCATTACAAGTTTAACATCTGTAATCCACCCTGAGGAGAGAAATGAATGCAGTAAGCAGGCTATGGAAGCATTGTTTCCATTGTACTCTTGATTAACTTATAATTCACAAGTGAGGGAGTGTGAAGGAGACTACTGACTGATGGAAGGTCACCAATTCCAAGAGGAAATAAATGATATATAGGCATCCCATTCATCACTTTATTTGTGTAACAGCACTTGGGATTCTGTCTCTCTAGAATAAAAGCCCATTTAAAGTCTTTTAATATTTTTGCAAAGGCAAGGATGGGAAACTTGTGTAATCTCAGTAACAACTGTATATAAAATCCACATCATCCTAGGGCATAAGTGACTTTTTCCTTGAGAGGGTGCTAATTCCTCAAATTCTTCATGATTGTCCTTGGATAGAGGCCAGTAATTATCATGATTTTTTCAATCCCACAAGATCTGCCATCACCCTATTATTTCTAGTGTAAAGCGATGCTAAGCTTTGGTGTAAGGTTCACCTTTGCATTACAAGGAGTGTGCGCTTCTTGGAAAATCCTTTATTATAGCTGTGGATCTAATTAGTGTCAGGTTCAAAAATTCTGTTTTACAGTGAAGAGACGACATCAGTTTCTCCCTTTCTTTGTAGAAAAGCAAATAGCCAAAAATCTGCAAACATGTGTCACGCTTCAGAACGTCTATCTCGCATTACCACATTGAAAGGGAAGCAGTGAAACAGTAACGAGTCTAAGCCTGTAAGCAGTAGGAAGAAATCAACATATTCCCCTTGTAGAGACAGTAGAGAGTTTGATTTAAGCAAGACTCGGAACCGGAAAGCGTTTGGTAGCACAGACATCAGGACCAGATGGAAAAAAAGCCCTCTGCAAATATATCCATTTTTACTTCTGCTAAGTAATACTGTGGCAATAGGGCAGCCAGACATGAATGACACTTTATTCTCTTGTACAATTTATTGCAGAAATAATAAATACTGTGCTGCACATAGTCAAATTGATGTATATGATCTTCTCTAGTTTTGATGGCTAACATGATTGCTTTGGAGCAGGTCAGTGCACCACCACGCTTTCAATTGCTTGGGACAAAAAAACTAAGTGTACCATAAAAAATGTCATCACATAACATGGCATCCAAAAGATGGTGTATGTCTTTACCATGATATTTTTATTATGCCACAGAGAAAACCCATTTTAATGCACAGCTGTAAAAAGAACCACAGGTCTTAGGGCAAAAAAAGACAGTAAGCAGTGTGGACTAGCATTTTCTGTCACATAAACTGGCAGAACTGCACAAATGCATGAGATGGGACATAAGCTGCATCTTTCTGAGTGTTTTGGGATTTTTTTTTCAGTGGAAGATTGGAATTTAATGAAGTCCTAATGCTGATTTTGTAATAATGCCTGTTTGAAAAGACTGAATTACTAGATAAAGAAACAACGAAAAGCTATGCCATGTCTGCAGAATCATGAGGTGTAGAGGAATCAAGACACAATACTAAAATAACTTCTTAAACTGCAGAGATTTTCTTTGTTAATCCTACTACACAACAGATATGACGTTCAGTGTGGCAAATATCTTCAGCCAAATTCTGGCTCTGTCACACCTGCAGCATGTAGTGTGACTGGAGCTATGCTGAGCAGGCAGACTCCTCACTCAAACCATGACTCTACATTAGCAGGAAGCCTCTTTATAAAAGAAGCAGCTGCTGTGCTTGGTCATTCCAGCTGCAGTTCAGTGACTCTGTGTGTGGTGCTGGATCACAGTTCTGGGTCAGTTTTACACCACTTTAGTTCCATGGATTTTTAAGGTCTTACTGACATTTCTCTCCGATGTGAGTGAGAAAAAAAACTTGTCCTCATTTCTCCATCCCAGCTGATATGTTGGAGGATGCCAGTAGGCAAATAGTATTTCCTGCATACACCTGAATGAGGCAGTGCTGTGGGAGGAGGTGGGATGTGAGCAGTCAGGAGGGCAGATTCATGCACTACAGGGAGGGACAAAACCCAGACTGAGCCCAAGGTAACTGGTTTAATAGTTTAAGTATAAAGAAACAGCAGATGTCTTTGAGTGCATGTTAAGAGCAACAGATTTGGTTTGTGGTGATTAGATTTTGAATGAGAGAAGAAGCAACCTGTCTTATGAAACATGGTTCAAAGCTTCAGTCTTTATTTGAACAAGTCTTTGGGATGACAACCTATGATCCTTTCTGATTTTTAAGGCTGGTGTTTTTCCACATGAGAGTGTCTGCTTCAGTCTGCAGTTTAGTTCCTCAGGTAGACTAGAGAAGCAAAAGTGCCTGCATCTGTAAAAAGGGGAATACAGGGGAAGGGGTCAGAGAACCTCTGTTTCCCAGGTAGCTTTCTTAATGTACCTCTCCACTGACTCAAAGATACATTGCAATCCATGGCATAATCAGTGCAATTCTTAGCAGCACCTGGATATTCTTTCAAGGTTTTTTATCCAAGCTTTTCCCAGTGTGTTATTGCTTATCTGTACAATTGAAAATCATCTCAGCAGCCAGGCTGGGATGCAACACAAAACAGTTGAAAGCTAGCTGTGAATTTAGGAGCTGTGCTAGATGTTCAGAGATATATTAACTTTTTTTTTTTTCTGGATAATGGGCAAGTTATAAACTTTCAATATTTCAGAAAGAGAGCAGCAGAAGAACTGAAGAAGATGACTGTCCCCTGAGGACAGGCTGCCTAAGCTCTGATCCTGTATCTGAAGTCCAGTATCAATGTTTTTTCTTGAGAACAAAGTAATTCATTCAGCTAAAAGAGAGTGACGTTAACTTTGAAAATTAAAATCAATGCTTTAATTCAATACACATACAATTACCAGCTGTCAAATGGCATGTAATGCACTTTTACTGAAAAAAAAACAACAGCACAAAAGACTGGAAAGGAGGCTTTGACAAATGTTAGGATTCTTATAATGATTTTGTGTGTGTGTGTGTGTGTGTTTAAAAGCAAGACTGCAAAGTTAAGCACTGTAGATGACAGGGCATTATGCAAAGGGCGTAAAAGGACCAATGATGTTCTTCAGAACACATATCATTGCTCTCTGTAATGTTCTGTTGTCACAAATATATGGTGATTAGCTATTTATCAGCATGAAAGCACATCATAAAACATTCTACATATCATTGAGTTTCTAATAATATGTGTCACTGTGAAGATTGATACATTAAGTCAGTCCACACAACTTCATGAAATAGCTTCCTTCTCCAAGATTTGTGTTGGATTTGGCAAATGGAGGATGAAACAGTGATGAAATGGGAACTTCTACTTTTCTTGATTAATCTATGAATTTGCTTTTTCACTCTGGGGTGAGTAGTAAGAGTGCCCCTGGTACCGCTGTCTGCTTCCAGAATATCTCATCTACCTATTCGTCTACCGTGGTCCTTCTTAGACTGTATTTTGGGCCATGGCTTACCTATATTGAACCCCTGAAGATCTTTTTACCATGTGAAGGCATAAAAAATACCAGAACTGCATATTAAGGTCAGTATTTTCAATTTCGAATGTCAAGAGATCAGCATTTAAATCTGTATTTACCCATCTGACTACCCTTCCAAATGTCCACGTCCAAACATCCTGTGTTTCCCCTTATACTTCCCCAGAGTGCCACTGTATCCAAGAATACCCTGAAAATCGTATTTTACCTAAAAGGTAACCAGTGTAATTACTGTTTCTGAAAACAAACAGAGAAACAAATCAACTTTAACACTGCAAAAGAGGAACGGCTTGAAATCACAGAAGACGTCTGAAAACTCATCCACATAATAAGACAGCTAAATATACTGCCATTACTAGTTTAAAACTCTGTGTTTGAAAATGTTGCCCTGAGCCCACTCAGAAACTTATGATTTGGAATTAGATGAATGATGAATCCAAGGGAAATATAGCCTTCCAGGTTAGAAGGTGACTGATGACACTAATCCCCAGCTCAGGGGGGAAGGTAGAAGTTCATTTAAATTGATTTATTCGTGTTTTGTCCAGAGTCAGTAAGATACTTGAAACCTAATGGCACAGAAATAAAGAGTTCAGCTGAATTCCTTCATAAATTAAAAGTATTTAATTTAATAGTAATTTAGAGAATTTTGCAAAGTGCCTGAGAAAGATAATTGCATTTGCAGACAAAGCAAGATTGAGAGAACTGTCTCCTGGACTGATGCAAGTAATGTATCTTTATAGCCATGCGAGTCAGAATTCAGTACAAGTATTACTATCCTTCACATCAATATTTGCATGAAGAAAGAGAGAGAAAATATATCAGGAAAACTCTTCTCTTGCATTTTACTCCTCTTAAGCTGCAAAAGAATTTACTGCATGCTTCACAATTTAGTTTAAGACTTCTCATTATTTCACAGGATAATGTCAGTTTTAAAATAGCTTAGAAAAAGACGGTGGAGCAACAGAAGCACAGCTGCAACTGTGTTGCAGTTCATTCCTTTAAAATATTTCCAAGTGATAAAGAGATAAGAGCAATTCTAAGGAATGCCAGCCTTTTAATGCATTTCTGTTCCAGCTTCCCATGCCTAACAATAGCTTAAACCCTTTTGCATACCCAAGCAGTGGCAGTCAGATGCCAATTCCTCATAGCCAACACATACATCAGACTTTAGCTATTGTAGCAGCACTCACATGCTTCCAGATATCCAGCTCCAACACACAAGATGTTATTTAAGGCAATGCAGAGCCTCTGACTTGGGCACTGGATCCAGTACAATGGAGGAGAGTGGGAATGGTTTGTGCTTTTGTGGGAGGAAGGCAGCAGAATGCCATGATCCCCAGAGTGGTTTTGCTTGAGAGGAGAGGGTCCTGGCCCAGAGTGCAATGGGCAGAGGGAGAAGCAGGGCAGGGAGAGGCTATTGCTACCCCAGGGACAGAAAGCCCGTAACTGGGTTCACAAGTATACATCTTGGCCCTATTGGCTTCCAGAAGTTGGACCAAGATAGCTGTTTTTTTGGAAAAACAGTTCAGTTAGACATTAATGGACCAACATTGAAATAGGTGATATAGATAGACTGCAGTATGCACTGCAAAAGTGCTTCTTGAATTTTCTGTGAAATTTTCCCAGGAGTTTAGGTAGTAAGGAGTATTTCTCCTAGGAAATGTAAGTTTTACTTTTTCCTATCCTATGTCCTTGAGAGTGAGGTGGTTAGAAACAGCAAGGTGATCATTTTCAAAGAAAGAGCTAAAGGGCTGCGGCTGAGATTTGGATGAGGATCTCCCTTTTTTTCTCATGCCCATTTGAAAAAGCCCTACTCTGCTTTGGGAGATTTGAGATTCCCTGCCACAGATTTTAGGACTGGAACATGTTCAATCGTGGTCAGAGAGGAGAAAGTGTACTTAATTCTCTGCTCTTTAGGTGGTTTACATTGGCACAGACTGAAAGGCTTGGAGTTCTGAAGTTTACACATTCACAAAGTCTTGGCGTTCAAATTTAACATGTACTTTTTTCACTTGAAGTAGGAAACAATGGGAACCAGCAGAAAAGTTTTCACGGGATCTTGCTTTTTGAAGTATCTAAAGGAAGGAGGATGAGGGGGGAAAAACACCCACAGGGAATCTAATATTTTTCTGTTTAAAAGCAAAAATCCCCAGATGTGAATAGCCCCAAAATAGTGTGGCAGTAGGATAAAGTATAATTTTTTCAAAGAGAACTGCCATGACATCCAATTTTACACTACCTTTGGCACAGTCTTTCCCACTACCTTTGGAATGTCTTTTCTGCGGACACTAAATTTGCTACAATTTCTATAGCCATCCTTGAGACTGCTTTAAACCCACCAAACAAGGACCAGCAATAGCATTCCTGCAAACAAACAACCCAATTCATCCAATGACAACAGCATTTTTCCTAGGGCCCCCCAAAATGCTTTTGAGATTTCTCTTTTTGTGTGGATTTTAGAAATGGGACATGGGACTTTCCCTTCTCTCCTTATCTCAACCCATAGCCCTACAATTTACCTCTCCCAGGTTCTTCACATGCACATGAGCCAGAGGACCCAACTCAGCCCCAGTCTCAGCTCCCTGACAACTGCTTCTCTTTCTTCTTTCTCTTTTTCCTTGCCCTTAAATTGAGTTGCCTTACACAAACTTTTTTGGTTACAATGGTTAAACATGTAAACTAGCAAACCTACAGTGAGCTGCATTGGTGCTTAACTATTCTCTACAGCCAGATTAGATAATATTTCAAGAGCTGCAGCCACAGTACTGGCTACAGAGTAGATAGGATGTAAAGTAACTCATTTTCTGAAGGATATTTGATCAAAACTTTTTAGATTTCCTGCAAAATTCAAGATGCATTGAGGGTTCAATTCCTGCTTTTCCATATGTGGTGCTCCAGTAATGGCCATGGGCCCCTGAAATAAAATGTGATTCAGCATGAGTTAAAGTCTAGAATTATGTCAGGTTTTTTTCCTCCTCCAGTTTTTACCTTGGTAATTATGCAAGACAGGTAACAGTGCACTACAACTGATGCCCTTTGGGACATAGACACACACTTAGTGTGCCTGTATGAATATTTGACACAGATGGCAAATAAAATAACAAGTCAACTTGACATTCTGACAGCAAATTTTCTTGCAAGTTGAAAGGGAAAATGCACATTCAGAATGGAAAGCAGCAGCCATCACAGCCAAAAGATGCTTTCCTACCAAAATTGTTTGGCACAGAAGAGAGATTATTTTGCAGTTCTAACTCGCGCAGTACATAAGCACGGAGTGAATCAGCACATCAGTATTTCACTGTGGTTTTCAGACTGTCTCTGTTCCTTTTCAAAGTTAATATCTGGCAGAGGCATAATTTGAGCTTTCGCTGTGGGGCTTTTAATGACTTCGCTGTTTCTGAAATGCTGCAGTTGAGTGAATATGCTAAAATCTAAGTGCACTTTACACTCTGTGGACTGTATCCTTCATTTAGCCTGTGCTCACGAGGACATTAGTCTGAGACTTCTTAAAACCTCTGCTTAATTTTGGTCAATAAGGGAGAGTTTAATGTACAATATAAAGTAGGAAGATATTGGTGTGTGAATAAAAAATATAAACAACAGCAGTTACAGTTCTTTCTCATTCCCCCATTTCATCAGTTTAAAGCTGTCTTTATGCTAATCACAGACAGATCACAGGAATGCACTATGGATAAAAAAATAAAGTTTTTCAATTTATTTCCTTGTATGTCATTCTTAGGAGAATATCTGAATTCTAGAACAAGGTCAGCTTTAACTGATTTGAAATAATCAGATTCCAGACCGACTATGTATTGATATTAATTATTTCAGGCTCTGCATTTAAATTGAACACACAGCTTAAGCTGTAAACTTCTGTTCTTCAGGATCCCCCTTTTCAAGTCACAACTCTCTAAAGGGATGGCTGGATTGGGGTTTGTACCCGGAGGACCAAGGGAGAGCAAGGCCAGCTGCCTTGCAAGCTCCCCACACAGAACTGCCACACACGTCATGTAAGACAGCAGTGTTCCACCACAAAAATAGAACATCTATCAATTACGGTTGAGGAGGCAAAAACCTCCCTATAAAATTCAGACAAAATCCCCTGAGAATGTTGAAGCCAATAGCAGAAAAAGGGACACAAGGTGCAGTAAGAACCAATGAATTAGAGAATTTCCCATGCAGGAAGGTAATATCGACCCTTAAAGCTGGCCTTCCACTGGAGAATAATTATGCAGAGATTTTTCCCGCTTCAGTATGGCTTTGGGTTTGTTTCTCCGTATCTTATTTTTTAATCCTGCTGATCCTTAAGAGTTACCATTACCTAAAACAGAGAACAGGAAATGCTATACGCTTGGTGCAGTAAAGGTTTGAATTTTCATCTCATAACATTTTGTTTTTCAAATCACTCTATTCCCAGTAGCACAGCAAAAATCATTTGCTTTAATGCAATTGCTAATAATGATGATACTAACACAAACCTCTGTTTGTTCATATGTTGAGCTCATTGAATAAAGAAGCTTATCATTCATCTGTGTAGAAGCTTTTAATTAGTTTTCTGAATTTACTCCAGAGATTAATGGGCAGATGATATTCAATATATGCTTTATTGTTTTAATTTCTTTATTGAGATATCTGAATTTGTATGCTCTTCCCTTACTCTCCCTCTCTCCCTCTGTTAGTAACTGTAAAATATTTGGCTACAAACAGACTCATAAAAAAATTCCACTAGGCCATTGCATATGGGTGGTGGTGGGTGGTTTAGAACATAGAACACAGCAGCAAATTCCACTCTCTCAGGGATTATAAACTCTAGTCAGAATACACCATTTATACTGGTGTCATTTGCTGGCGCTTTTCAAGATTTCTAGTAGTCACTTGGAGAAATGCCTTTTCCTGCTCAGATGGGATTAATAGTTTGTGGACTCAGGAATTTCTTTTTTATTGAGATTTCTATTGTGACAGAACAAGAGGGCACCATCTTAAGCTGTGTCAGGGAAGGTTTAGATTGGATGTTAGGAAAAACTTTTTCACAGAAAGAGTGATTTCCCATTGGAATGGGCTGCCCTGGCTGATTGTTGAGTCACCATCCTTGGATGTATTTAAGAAGAGATTGGATGAGGTACTTAGTGCCAGGATTTAGATGATGGGATGGTGTCAGGGAATAGGTTGGACTCGGTGATCTCAATGGTCCTTTCCAACCTTGTTAATTCTGTGATTCTGTGATTCTTTTGACCTTTTCCCCCAGCTGCCACCCTTTCCCCAGGCCCAGACCATCAACTACTGTTGGGCACCATGTCATGGCTCCTGTCACCCCCCAGTCTCACACTCACCTGTGGGACTGCTCTAGTATGGAAGAGCAATCCTGTGCAACTACCTGGTTTCTTCCACAGGTCTCTGTTTCACGCAGTGGGCCTCATCATCTGCCTATTCACATGGTGCACATGCTCTCGTTGAAGTCAACATGCAGACCCAAAGCAAATGAAGCCGAGCCCTTGTGGTGTTTAGGAAAAATGTGTACTTCTGAGGGAGCAGTGGTGTCACTGCCTTCCCTGATGGCAGCTAGTATCCCCAGGCAACTACCATCCTGGCGCAGAGACTGTGCCCTCTTGTTGCCAAGAAGGGAAATTGAACCCAAGCTGCTGAATTCATCTTTGCTCGTGCTAATTTCTTGTGTCGTGGGAGAAGGTGCAGATAAAAGGGAATGGAAACCCTAAGTAAACAGTGCATCATTTTTATTAAAAATAGTGCCCAGTGTAAATATAAATTTCAACATTATGACTTTGTTAGCCCAGTAGGAGAAGGATTAAAAATGCTCATTAATAGGATTTAAAAGCAGGAGTTCAGTTATATTAGCTACAAAAATATAATTATCATAATTAAGATTGCAAAGCACTAACGAAGCTCTTTAATAATTATCTTTTTTCCTTAGAGATTCATTTTGTAAAACCTGATTTGAATTTTACATCACACTGGAGAAACTTTATCATTGTAAAAATGGGAACCACCGATAGCATAGAGGGGCTGAGAAGAGCAGTACTTTGCAGATGGGTGGGGATGCACCACACCTGGAACACGTCTGTCTGAGACAGGAGGGTCTCAAGGGCATAAATATTTGAGATGACACAAAATACAGGTGCAGCCTTGGTCTGATGCTGTCGCTGAACTCTTGGCAGATTTATGGACTCGAACACAAAACTGGGAGACCACAAATAGAGAATATTCATCCCCATAGGGGATCAGGCAGACCCTGAGCTGACTGCAGCCTCCTGCCTTGCTCTGATCAGAAATGACCTTAAAACTCTGTAGGTTGCAATTCCCACAAGGGAGACAGAAAGTCATACAGAGCAATAGAATGTATGGTCACAGGCTTGTAAGGTCCCTTCTGAGAAGGGAGCGACAGGAAATTCTCAAAATTAAATGTGAATTGTCCATTTAAAGGTATCTCCCTCAAACAGCTTTTCATGATTCATCTCCTCAGATGATTAAATATTTAGTTCTGCTGACAGGAATATGATAGTTACTATAGAGCAGAAAATTTAGTGCAGTGTATGAGTTTTAAGCAGATATGTTATCAAGCTGTTAACACAAGAGTGATGGGATTACTGGTGTTGATATCTGTATTTATTTCTGTAATATTGTATAGGGATTTTTTTTCCTTTACAGCAGCAGATTTAGACCACAGCTTTGCCTCTTGCATGGGGCAGGGAAGTTGTTGCTTTTTGCAGGCCCTCTGTAGGGCCAGTCCCTTTTTCCCCCATGATTCCTACCTCCAACCCCCATCGATGGCAGAGCAGCTGAGCACCCATGAGTGTTACCATGCTGTGATGCTCATGAGGATGAGGAAGGCCAAGCAGAGAACTCGCTGCCTGGCTCAAGTCCTGATCAGCTCCTTGGAGCTTGGGTCTCCACTTCTTGCTAGCTGAAGAAGCAAACAAATCCTTTACAAGCAAGGAGTCTTAGCGGGGACAGTCCTTCACCCCAGGTCCTGTTTAATGGAGAAGGATGTGCCACATCAGTATAGGAGCTAAAACTATGAGGAAATTTGGCTTCATGTGTAGTTTCTGCTTTTCTGCTGAAATCTCCCCAGAAAAATGTAGCCTCTTATGTATGGAGGGGACAATCACAGCAGGCGTAAATTGTGACAATTAATTGACTAATACTGTCAAAAAATCAGACTTTCTTTCTGGATCAAAGTTTTCTGCTGTTAGCAAAATTAGACTCAGACCCAGAGCTTTTAAAAGAAGAGTAATTTGGATATGTGAGAGCCATCCATAAACACTTAACAAAAAAGTGAGGAGAATGATACCAACTTATGTCAGCTCCTGGACATCTTGCCTTACATTCCAGTGCCACCATAGACTGTTTAATTGTATGGAAATTAAAATGATCTTGTCAAGACTATTGCTGCCAGTAAAAAAAGATAACAACTGACAACAGTCACGTTGAAAGACTGATTTTCTGCTTGTGTTGGTGTTTCCCAGGTAGCTCATGACAAACAAAATAACAAATCTTGTGTTTTTGACAAACAGTATTATAGTATTGTACTTGCATATTCTGCCAGTTTTCCTGTATCAGCTGAGCATTTGACCATCAGAAGATTATAGGACAGATGTTGTATTATTCCACTTATTTAAATATTTGTAGAAGCACAAAAACTTTAACAGATTCTTACAACTGAGAGTACTTTATAACTGAGACCCTTTTCAAGGGAAGATTTCAGAGCTAATAATTGCAAAATAATCTGCAGCTGTAACACCACATTTAGACCTGGACTTTGCAAAGATACACATACATGAGGGACTTCTTACAGCACTGTAGAGTTAAGCACATGTTAAAGTCTTTGTAGATTCAGGACTTCTGATACTATGAGGATTAAAGTTTTATAAATATCTAAAACAGATTAAGAACATGAGAAGTAGAGAAAAAAACCCAGGTTTAACAGTCAAGGGCCATTCTCATGAGAGGCGTTCTTTTTTTTTTTTTTACTAATTGCATCATTAAGTGAATGTTTTTTTAAATCAGCATCTAAAAGTGGCATGACAAACACCTGACATCCAGACAATGTGAAGATATGTATCCAACATTCTTTTTTCCTAGACAGCAGATTTCTAAAGCAGGAGAGAATGTGTACGAGCTATTTCTAGCATAGAGACCAAAAGCATAACAAAATAGATTTCCAAAACATATATATGTATTATAGAACCAATTCAGGGGGGCTGATTTGTTCAAAATGTTTCCAGTGGTAGCCAGCTCCATAGATTCAGAATCAGTACAGTTCAGGTTGGAAAGGACCTCAGGAGGTTTCTAGTCCAACCTTCTGCTCAAAGCAGGGCCAGCTCTGAGGTCAGACCAGGCTATTCAGAGTTTTGCCAAGTCATGTCTTGAAAGCCTGCAAGGATGGAGGTGGCACAGCCTCTCCAGGCAGCCTGCTCCATTGCCTTGCTGTCCTCAAGGAGAAGTTTCTTCCCTCTTCTTTAAACTTATGCTCAGTATTTCTCACTCTTCTATCCCACACCACCATGAAGAGTCTGGCTCTGGTTCCTCATTGACCCCTTGTAGGCAAAGAAAGGCAAAGCCATCTCTTGTCGAGACTAGACCATGCCAGCTACACCAGCCCTTTCTCATGAGGCAAGTGCTCCAGTCTCTACCACACTGATGAAGCTCTCTGCAGAGCTTCCTCCTGTTAATCTATCTTTTCTGTCCTAAGAAGCCCCAAACCAGTCACATTACCCTATAAGTGCTGAGTCAAGGGACGCAATCCTTTCCTTTGATCAGGCTCTGCTCCTGTCCATGCAGTCCAGACCTTTCTGGCCATCCTTGTCACCAAGGCACACCACTGGCTCACGTACAGCATGCTGCCTGCTGCCTGCCAAGACTCCCAGGACCTTCCCTGGAGAGCTGCTCCCTGGTCAGTCCATCCCCAGCCTATATCAGAGTGCAAGGCTCTTCTTTCCCAGTGGCAGAGCTTGGCAGTTGTCCCCACTGAGTCTCAGGAAGGTTCATGTTTGTCCTTTACTCCAGCCTCTCAATCTCCCCCATAAAAACAGCCTTGCCTTTGAGCATGAAGCCAGGGATGAACGACATCCACTGCTCTCTCCCCATCCACAGATCTTATCATTTCATCGTAGCAGGCAGTCAGATTACTCTTGGTAAATCCACACTGGCTGTTTCTGATCACTTTCTCCTCCGTGTGCCCAGAGACGTGCTCCAACAGGACTTGCTCCATGATTTGTTAGGGGCTAAAGTGAGCCTGACTGTCCTGTTGCTCCCTGGATCACCCTTATGGCCTTTTTTTGAAGGTCGGCATTTGCCATTTGCGAGACTTAGAGACTGCCTCTATCTCCACAACCTCTCAAAGTTGAGAGAGATCAGCCTAGCAAGGACACCAGCAAGTCTTCCAGCACCCAAGGAGAGAGGTAGTCAGTCCTCATTGACTTGTAAAGGTCAACTTCTCTTAAGCTTCCTCAATTTCCCTGAACTGATCCTCACGTGTTGCTGCTGTTTCTGCTTCTCGCTGCCTCTACCTCCTACGTGGGGATCTGGGAGACCTTGCTGATGAAGACTGCTGCAAAGAAGGCATCAGTATCTCAGCCTTATCTATTTTACTGTCACTAATTTACCTCCTCACACACTCCTAATGCTGCAACAGTCCCGCAATGTCCTTGTTCAACCTTTTCCTACTGATGTAGCAGGAGAAGGTCTTCTATTGCCCTTGACATGCCCTGCAGGTGTCAACTTTAGGTGAGCTTTGGCTTTCCTGCCACCATCTCTACACACTCAATAAAGTCAATACAGAAAGACAATACCTCCGCAGGGTTATTTACCATCCCTTGCCACTTTGCTTATGCATAAGCTTTGACAAATATTTGGCTGTGCCCAAACTAGTAAAAACTATTTAGCTGCCCTGTGCCTCAGTTTTGTTGTTTAAATGCAACCAGTAACTCCAATGCATTAGTCAGGCTTTGCCAAACCCCTGGTCCTACAAATGTCAGGTGCCATCATGCAGGAACACAGGGGTCTGAACCACTTTGTGTGCCCCATGACAAGCCCAGATGCTTCATCTCCATGGCTCATACAGAAGGCAGTAGGGCTGCCAGCAGACCACTGCAGTCACATCCTCCTCCGTTCATCACACGCAGAGATGTTACCAAACTGACCTACTTTCCCCATCCGCCCACGGAAGGCTAATCCTGTTTAGCATTGCTGGAAGGGGACAGGCACGCGGAGAAGGGCTCTGAGTTATACAGATGGCAGTCTTTGCTGATTAATGTTAGTTTAATTTATTTGCCTTTCTGTTTCCAGCCGTGTGAGTGGAGAGCAGAGCAGCGGTTGAACATGGGGATTCACTTAGTCTGTTCACTGAAGTCTGAATGGCTTTAGTCATTCAGTAGTAATAATAGCAATAAGGAAGATAACAAGCATTCATGTACTGATCTTCATCAGAGGTCCCAAGCACTGCACAAACTTTACACGTTGCTCACAAGCTAGAGATAAAAGACGCCTCTCACATAGCCTGGCTACTCTCCAGCACGGCACTGCCAACATCAGCCATCTCACTCCTGGCTTAAACTGATGTGAACTACAGCACATCTACAGAGGGATTGCAGGCTGCACACCCCAAAATTCAGCTAGCACCAGGGCAGAGGTGGTAGCTGTCTAATAGCACATGGCAATAGGTGCAAGGTTTCTGATAAGCAGAAAATAATGCCTCTTCCCACTAAATGGAAATACTGTAAAGAATAAAACCAGAATATGCTCTGAGCCTTTACTTCTATTCATCATAATCTTACAATACTCAGCTCCATTACCTGTGAGCATCTTCCTATCATCCCCAGTTCAGAAGAGTGGAACATTAATTTATGTCAAATTTCATTATTTTAATTGTCTGTGTGTGGATTATTTTTAATGTCTGTTTTGCTTTAAGCCTGTTACCATGTAAAGATTCATTGTACGTTGAACATTGTACATTGTATGAAACATAAAGCAGTCCATGAGGTTCACAAAGTCCAATATTTTCTCAAAAAGTCTTCATCTTTTTGGGAAGCTCTAACAATCTCTTCCCTAGTGTAAACAAAATGTTGTAACCTACTGAATACAGGAAGACTATGCTACACTCTGTCAGGCCAAAATAGGTAACTCTAAAAGGACATAGGTAACTCTAAAGCTGAATACCTGTGATGTTACTAGATTTTTCCTTTACTCCTAAAAATAGTAATAATAATCTCAATATTACATGACCCATGGTAACTGCAAACTGCCATTCTCTCCCACTGAAAAGTCACATAGGTTTCTCAATTAACAACATATATCATCAAGAAAGTGATTTTTCACTATCTTTTCTGAAGTTTTCTTAAGGCAATTCTGTTTACTCCAGCATGTTCTTGTAACAGTTCATAGGTTTACATCTGAAAAAAAAAGAATGGAGGGGTGCAGTTCAGTTTGATGTATCTATGAATCTATTGATTTATTCTGATTTGTGTTTATACAAATTCATCTGCGGTGTGGTCATGCCATAGCCTTCATGGTGTAATATCCGTGTGCTTCATCCACATCACAGAAACTTGGAAAAAGGCATTGAGAATGGTCAGCCTGTCACTTCTTACCTGTCACCCTGTGGCCTTTCTTGCTGTTTCCCATTTGCTAATCTTTATCTCCCAGCAAGGCTTGGAAGGGAAATAGTTTACTTGCTAGTGTGTTGCATTTCAGAGCTCTGCTTAGCTGAGATGAAGCAGGTGGAACTGCCAGCCACAGAGGTGATCCCCAGTGTAGGAAAGTCCCCATCTAACCCTATGGAGCACCCATAGGACAATGCCACTGACAAACCATAATGTCCATCAGACCTTGTTCATTATCCCCAGGCTTGTTCACTATCCCCATGCCACACTATCCGCTATGCTAGTGAGTGGCCAGAAACTGTGTCCCTGGCGCATGCCCAGAGCCTGTACTCTATCTTCCTGCCTTCTTACTATGTCCTGGATCCTACACAGTATGCACAGGACGCCTTGCATGGCTGGATCTGGCCTTTAAATCCTGAATCCTGCCAAACACAGCCATGTATCTCCTTTATAACGCTGAGCTCCTCCCCTTTGAAGAGGGGACGGGAGCAACTCTCAGTTGAGGCAGCACAGAAGCAATGCTGAGCAAAGATGGGCACTGGAGGCTGTGGGAGCATGGCTACCCTATACTTTCTTGTTCTTTTCTTCCTGCCTTCCCAAGGATAACAGTTCTTGAGAAGGGTCTGCCAGAGGTCAGAAGGTAGTTCAAGGTGTTTCATCCCAGTTTCTCATCCCAATTTTCCATACAACCCTTGCCCATCCCCTGTCTTTGAGAGGATTGTTCTCCAAGAGCAATCTTTACCTAGGATGATTGTATTTACCAGCATCATAAGTGGTCTAAGGGTGAGGTCTAAGGTCTAAGGCTCAGGTATATCTTTAGTGGGTGGGAAGCAGCAGCAGTGGTGGGAAGCAACCCTCTCCCTATGGTTGAGCATACTTTATACAGGATAAATGGTCGAATACCCCATCTAGTCTGTGGCATGATGGAGGCAGACACCTGACCATGCTAGAGAAGGGAGAGGGAAGAAGAGCCCAGTCTTTTCCTTGGGCTGCCCAACATAATGGCCAGAGAAGCACAAGCACTGTGAGAAACAACACCTTCCCAGGCGTATCCCAAGGTCTCTGAAATTTACGTCTCTGATTTAATTCAGCTGAGTTAAATGACTGTGATTAAAAATCCTTGTTAAATATCAGGCTGATTTGTAGGAACTATTAGCTGGCCTTGCGGCTACTTAGTGGGAAATCGACATCTGATTACTTATGTTTGAGTGTCTATGGCATATCCTTATGAGCAGTATGACAGGAAGGAGGGAAACCAACTTCACCAACACAGAAGAGTAGTAGTTTAGCTCACTAAAATACATGTTTCTAGCATTGGATAAGATGTTTGGTGCCAGATGAATTTTTATAATGCAAGCCCTGTGTCCACTGGGAATAGACTGTATCAAAATAAACATGTGCAACCTTTCTTCTGGAGAGTCCCTGGAGCGAACTGGCACTCTGCCTGAACTACTTCTTTCCCAAGCAACTATTCATTGTATGAATGAATGTGGGGGGAATATTTGTGCTGTAATTCTCCATCTGATAACGAAGACAGGGGTACATGGTTAACAGTTTTAGCCAGTCTTCTGTTTCCAAAATATCACTCTTACCTACTTGTGGATATATGTCTTTCTGTGTGTTTGTCTGAGTACCACTCTGATGGGAGTATGTAAGCTTTCTCCTTCTTTTTCCAAGTGGTTCCCATCTTTTTGAACTATAGTCTTCATTCCCTGGTAACCTTCCTAGCTGAGAGACTGGGAGGATAACACAAAGGAAGCAGGTTGTACTAAGCACATACCTAAGCTACATGCCATGGGTTTCTCCATTAAGGTGTCAGCCAGCATTGGGTGGGGCCCAGGAGAGGGATGGCAATACCAGTTCACAGCAGTTGTATACTCTGATATATCTACTTTATTGAAAATAGTTTTAATTTCATATGGTACACATGTATTGTCAAACCCTGTCAGCAATTCAGCAATGCTTATGATGCTCTAGAGATTTTGCCATGTGAGCAAACAGAAGCAAAATGACAATTAGAAATTGTCTCACACTAGCAGCAGCACAGCAGGTCCAGAATTTCATGTCAGTCAGTGAGAAACCTTGTTTACTGGAAGTTGGCCATGAATTGCTTTACAGATCTAGCCAAATCCTTGGCAGAACAGACCAGTTAGATCTGTTGCTCTCTCTCAAGAGTAGAGGATTCCTGGCAGTGTAATTTCCTGATGGTTTACAGGGTACAGCTGTAGGAAGCTCCTTTCCTTTAGGTGTATTGTGCTTCTTCTAAAAAGCCAGAGCTAAGCAACACTGATGTTCACTGCCTCACCCACTCCCATCCTTCCTCACAGCCTCTCAGAGCTCTTGTCCCCATATTCCTGCTTTCTGTTGGGAAACACAGGAGGCCTCAGTGCAGAAGAGGGAGACCTTTAGGGATTCATGGAGAGCAACTTCTGCTGTCACTGGCCCATTTTGCTTGTCATACCCGAGATTCAAGAAGGGTGCATGCTACAGAGCATTTTATGCTCTCCTGTGGGGGTGGAACAGGTTTCCCAGGGAGATTGTGGCTGCCCCAACCTGAAGCCAGGTTGGATAAGGCCTTGAGCAACATGATCTAGCGGGTCCCTGCCCCTCTTGTGACTAAGTCACCTTTAAGGTCCCTTCCAACCCCTTATTGTTCTGTGATTCTATGATTTTGAGAAAAAGTTTAGCAAAGACTGCAAAATCCTAAATGCTGATCCTTGCCATATTGATAATGCCTTCTGTATTCTTGAATAGTATATGCAAACATTTTGCTTGCAAAAGGTGATCAAATAACAACAAAACCCACTGAATATTGTCACTACGTTTTAGCCTGAATTAGTTGAAAACAGACTTGTTGGGATAGCAGTTTCATTATGGGACAGAACAATTAACCACCTAAAGTATTTGTAAATAAAATTTAGCTGGGCCTATAAATTTTCCTAGTCCAAAATATGGATTATGATATAGCTGACCTGGCTGTTTTGAAAGTGCAAATAAATATCTGGAAAAAAAATTATGTGTTATTTTGTTCTGTACTATAGAATTCAGCAACTTAAATTTGCCAGCTAGTACTAAAAAAACACAGTCCTTTGGCCTTCATCTTTCCTATTTATGTTTGTCTATCAATGAGCTGAATGCCATGAAGTAGTAGCTTTGCCCTCCAGTGAGTGACTTGTGGCTTTAATTCCTTATAATACATTTCATAAAAAGCTACAGAATAGTTTTGTTTTCTTAGCTCACTGTTGAGTAATGACCAGGTAGAATTTTCCTGCAAGAGAACTAGCAGCAGAAGGAAGGAATTTACCCACTGTTCTTACTATCACTAAGTTTTAATTCTTTTTTTCATAAAATTTTCTTTAAACAGGCAAAATTATGTGACTTATATGTGGAAAATAACATGGGCTTCAATAAAGCCTAGTAATTAAGTTTTCTCCTCCCCCCTCTAATTTTATTCATATCTTACATATTGAGGACTCATTAAATGAGAAACACTGATTGCTGAAAACAGCTGTTATCATTGCCTGTCATTCCACCACTGCTTTGAAAACGATGCTTTGACAATATCCAGGGTTTGTACCAGCACTGTGCTGCTGTTTCAGAAAATATTTGTGTGGGATGCAGCACCATGCATCTTTTGTTTCCAACATGGGTGCCAGGTGCCATGAGAAACTGCAGCAGCACAGGGCTTCTTTCGCTGGCTGAAGTGGTTACAGCTCAAACATCAGTTTCTCATAAGGCCATGGAGCAAAGAAGGGGAGCAGTGAGCAGGTGACAAGTGTTTCTGAGGCACTCAACCTTCAGCTGGACCGCTCTTGTACTTTTCCCTTTGCCTTGCCTCCACAAACTCACTTAATTTACCCTTTTTTACTCTGTGGCTTTATGGACTTATCTTGTGCTCAGAGTACTTTTCCTTTACATCTCAAGCTGCTGGAGCAATTGGACTACAAAGCTGACAGCAGGACACAACAATTTGGTGAAGATTAGCAAAAAGAGTGATGGGGATGGCACTGCCCTCGCGTTCAGCGCTAGCACCGTTGGGCAGACGATCTGACTGGGTTGCAAAAGGGCTTTTTAACAGTGTGCCTTATGCAGCAGGATTTATGAGGACACTTTGAATATGGAGTGTATTTCAGCAGAGTTATTACCATCTCTTTTGGCTTTGGGAAAGGACTCACAGAGGAGGACCAAGAGCCTCCCAGTAGGAAGATCAACCTGGGAAGTCAAAGGCATCACTGATGCTGACTTTTGCACTGGAGATGGTTTCTGGGGGGGATGTGGGAGCACTGAAAATGTCTTTTCAATTTGGACAGACTCCAGGGTTCATCCAACCTACAAGTTTGCAGAGAGGAACCTCTATACGAAAAATTCCCCAAGAAGTGACTGTTTTTCTACTGTGCTGATGCACTGTGTGGTGCCTGGCAGCCTTGATCCCTGGCTAGAGCCCCTGAGGGTAGAATAATGCTCAGGAATAACACTACCCTCAATGGATGTTTCCTAAAATCAGGGACTGTGGCATAAAGCACTGCTGACACATTTATCTGACCTGGATATCATCACTCTGTTATTAAAATGAAATAGAGCGACTGTGAGATTAACCTGCAAGTAGAGCTAACAAAATGACAATTCATAATGATTCTCCCATTCCTTTAACAGAAAAAACTGCTTAGACAATCTAATGGATGAAGATGAGAAAGACAGGGCAAAGAGGTGAGCACCTTTTCTTTTATAACTCTCTGTGATTAGCTTGATATTGTTTGTTGCTACAGAAGCTGTTTTATCCATAATCGATTAATCAAAGAGAGAGAGAGTAAAACACAGTCAAGCACAACTTGAAAAACTCCCTTTTCACAGACTCCTACTCTTGGCTGCCCTGTAAGAAGAAAATAACATAGCAATATTTTCTGTGGGAAATGGTAAAACAACCAAAGCATTGATCATTTTCTTCACATTACTGCAGAACATCACAAACTGATGTACTAACAACATACTCCTGCTTCTATAATACATCATCTGAGCTTCCTGAGTGTACAAAAATGTGGGTTTTTTTAAAAAAATATATTTTGCAAAAGAAAAAGAACGGAAGGAGTGGGGTTTTTTCCCTATTAGGATGGTCATTTATTCATCAGTGCCTCTCTCACAGTAATGAAAACACCCAGAAGTTACCTTCAGAGCAGAGAAAGACCACAAAATGTCAGCCCTAAACTGGCACAAACCTATATTCACATGAATCCTGCACTCATTCGAGTCCCGGTTGGTGGGAATCCACCGTAAATTCTTTGTGAGGAGAGAAAAGGGGTGCTTCAAGGCAGAAGACCTGTGGCAATAAAACTCTTAATAACTGTCAGAGCTGACCGGCATCTGCAGAAAAGTGGTTTGGAAGCATTTGAGGTTATCAATGCCGCAGCCCGCAGTTTAATTACTTTAGAGAGAGCTGTGGGTTGCCCACATTTTTCCCCTTGGTTCCCTCTAATGAGAGTATTTCCAGTCCAGGCACAAGCAGTTGATCCAGTTTCATCTCTTTTGATTCCTTCTCCGCTTCTTTCCCTCCCTGCAGCTTTTTCTCACCAATATAGGTCAGTACGGGCTACAGCCAAGCTCAGCTGTTCCTTTTTGCTCCCATTCGGAGAGGGTGCAGAAGGGAGCCCACCTTGCAGAACTGCTTCACCCGCTTAAGTCCTGATTATCTTCAAGATATTTGTGTGCTAATTGTTTAATTAAAAGAAATGCGTTAAACAAATGAATATATGAAAAAAATAGGATAACATACCCTCGCTATCAGTGATTATCATCACCATCTGGTATGGTTTTCATGCTGTTTTTTCTCAGAGGAAATTTTTGTCATACCTTGGGGTGGGCCTCTATCAGGGTGCATAAAAAAAAATTGTACCTTGAAAATGACAAAAGAAAATTGCTTCCTCAAAGCATAATTGAAATTATTTTGCTTATTAGAAATAAAATTACATTTGAAATCAAGTTTGAAATCATGAGAGTCTTAATGAAGGTCTAAAGTTAATACATTATACTAAAACCATTTAGATTCATTTAAAAGCTACAAGTTTTCTTCCAAAGCTTTAAAGAGAGGTAAACTCCGGAAGAGCCGTTTGATGAACATTTTGCTGCCACTTGTTGAAAACTGAGGACTCCCATCTGTCCCGTGCCATGGGGGAAACACTTCCTTTTTTTTTCTTCTATAATAAGGGTTGGGTCCCTCAGCACTGAGAAACACGAGAGGGGATAAAAAAAGCCAAAAGATTTGTTCTCTCATTTTCTCTGTTAAAAGTAGATAAGACTGAAAATTTCTGGATCTACGTCTTTGGACGTGGACTCAAGCCAGGAACTGGGTTTCTCGGGCTAGAGATAACACATGCACACCATTTCTTTCTGCTACAATTTGTTAGGCACATACAGTTTGTATTATCCAGACATGAAAAGACAATCCATCCTCTCCTGAGAAGAGGTACTTGCATTCCCACCCTGTGGCAAGTGTTATTATTTGGCCAAGATTTATAGCTCTTTCTTTAGGACTGGTTAAACTGAGCTGAGTTCTGCGTCATCTGACTCCATAAGGCACAACTCCACTCCAAAGACCTGAGAACTAAAATATGGATATGATGACACCACACCTGGGAGCATTGAAGACCTATGTGGGGTATTCTGATCTTCTGGAGATCAGAAACCATAATTTCATTTTCAGTTCTTTGATGCTAGATGAGGTTTATTTTGTTTTGTGGATTTATTAATTCTAAATAAAAAGTGTGCTTTGTGCACTTTTTTCTCTATTTGCTCTTCATTCAGTTTGCTTCAATAGTAAATAATTTTAAATACTTTTTTTACAATTCAGTTGAATTCCAAATTCCAACCAAAACCAGCTTGAAGTGAACCTTGAGAAAGTGCTTAATCATGAAGACTACCACCTGCCATTTTCCACTGAAATAAAAAGTAAATTTAAGAATCTGAATGAAGGTATGTGGTAAAGTTACTTGCATTAATGCATATATAATATACTCACATGGACAGTAAAAAGAAATATGAAGTTTAGTGTAAAGTCACATTTCATTGTAAATCAGCAAAATGTAGTGATTACTAATCAATCAGTATCAGTCTCTCTTTAAGGCAACAAGCAGCAAATATGTAAGAGAACAAAAATGACTGTTTGTAACACATGTTGAATTGGTGATTTTGATCAATCTGAATTCAGGCTGTCCTGTATTGCCTTTAGCTGTATTCACTAAAGGTCCTGATTTTATTCATACTGCATCTCCTTCTTCCCCTTGAATATGCTGTAATATTTTTGGAGTAGCAAGAAGGAAGGAGAACTGGGACAAGTAGTTTGGAATTAAGACAAAAGTTGTTTGGGCTTACTGTAGTTGTATGCCCTGGCAGTGAATTAAGCCAGTCTAGGAAATAATCTTAAAGGGAAGTGATGAAAACTGTCTTATTTACCACATTTATAACTATACTAAACAAAATATTTCAAACTGTGCAGGGATAGGTTTTTATCAATTTTTTTTATGATTTTTTTCCTTTTCAAAATTTTACTGTAAACATCGATTCAGATCGTGGTAGAGTTATTTCCACTAGAGGAGTTTTTATATTTCCTTTGTGAATAAAATGTCAAGTGTTAAAAATAGATACTTTATATTTCTGTCAAGGCATATTTTCTTTTTTTTTTTTTTTTTTTTTTTTTTTTTTGAAAAAGCAACACTTTCCCTATCGACAGTTGGTGGTTTATTTCATTTTCAGGGAAATCTGGACTCTCTAAGCTTAAAATGAACTGAAGATTGAATTATGAGGAAGTAAAATGTTGATATTCTTAGCATCCCCTTGAATTGTAGAGAAATAGAAAAAGACTAGAGCTTTTCACATCTTGTTCTGACAGCCTTTTGCAATGTAATAAGAACAGGCTGAAATCAGTCAGGCAGTATCCACCCAATCTCTTGTGTTCAAAGCTGTAAAATAATCAAGTGTTGGCTTCCATCCAGTGTATCTCCAAGTGTGTTTAGGGTTGAGAGCAAGACAAACAAAAATTACCCTTCTGTCAGTAGTAACATCCAGAAGCCTCTATAGTGATTTCTCTGCAGAAAATGTTTGTTGCCATCCTGGCCCTTGGAGGGGATGTAGCTGCTGGGCTCAATTCTGCTCTGATTTTCAGCAGTGCATCCAGAGCTGCTGCTGAGGCACAGCAGAGTTAGCTGCGACTGAGAAATTCAGAGAACTGGCCTCTTGGCTTTTCTTTCCTAACTACATGTAACCAGATTTTCAGATCTTTATGTAATTGACAAGGCAAATCTTGTCTGCTGGAGGACCTTTCAGAGGAACATACAAACCTTCTGGATTATATTTATTTCAATTTTCACATGGCCACAGAAGTCCAGATGATAACCTCTAAGTTGAACGACTGTCATATTCATGGGAATGATTCCGAAAACACTTGCTTGTGTATAGATTGCTGTATAATTAAAGAAATACCTCGAAGTGCACATGCTGAAAAGATTATCAACAGCCTTAGTGACAGTATTATGATGGTGCCAAAACACCCCAAATGAAATCAGATCCTTTTTTCCTGTGAGCTCTTCAAACACAGCAGCAGAAGCAGGCCCTCTCTGAGGAATCTGCAAGCTTAATAGACAAGATTGGTGAAGCAAGCTGTAGTCTTCATTTTACGTCCGAAGACTAAGGACACCATGACATTAAGCAATTTTCCCAGTGGCACACAGAGATCAAGGGCAAGCACTTCTGGCACTTCTGAGATCTCAGGTCTGGAAACATAATCCAGTCTCAAACCCGGTCCATGCTTGTTTGAGCCATGCTAATACCCTCTCTCCTGCTTGCCCATGTGACCTTGGAAAGGAGAATAAACAAGGTGGCATATGAACTAAATGGGAGCTGCAGCAACTTCTAAGGTCCCTGTTTTTAGTGACTGGAAGACAATGGCCTGAGGTGGCAGCCTGGAGGTAGGCAGAGCACCTGTGACCAAAGTAGGAGATCCCTCTAGGTGAATCCAGCTCCAGTGCAACAGCTGCAGGACTGGGGTCCCTGTCTTCTGCTAAGTCCGCACAGATGGCTATAATTCAGTCTGCACTCTTCTTTATGGACAATTTTACTGCTGTCACAGTATTCCTATTTCTTCTCGCTCTGAGTGCCTCTTCCTCAGAGGCTGCATGAACTTTCAAGGTCCTACATGTGTCTAGGAGATGGGCAGGGCAGAGCTTGGTCAACTATAGGTTCAATGCTGACCTGATAAGCTCAACCAGGGTGTCCAGAGGCAGCAGAAAAGAGTGAGTAAAGCCTCTATCTTCCCGCTGGTCTCTAAAAGTGACTTGAAGATAAAAACAGGAGGTGGGAACTGTTGTGTCCTACATGCTTCTGCAGTTTTTCTAGAATCCGGTGTCAGTCTTCACATGCTGAGACATGCAGCAAGCTAATTGCTTTGTGTCCACATTGCAAAGAGCAGGTACATGACAATTTTTCCTCTTGGTCTGCTCATCCTTTTTTCTTTTCCCTTGTCTACAGGGCTTCACGTAATAAGTCTGAGAAAAAAAGACGCGATCAGTTCAATGTTCTCATCAAAGAGCTCAGCTCCATGCTTCCAGGCAACACTCGCAAAATGGACAAAACCACTGTGCTGGAAAAAGTCATTGGCTTTCTGCAGAAACACAATGGTAAGATTTGCTGCAGCTCTTCATGCACTTGCCCAACGGTTACTATAATATCCTATTTCCTTCAGTGGTTATCAGAATGGCTTGAGGGACCTAAAAGTGCCAATATAAGGTGTTCGAGGTTTTTTTCTATCTCATCAGGAAAGATCATTTGCAAACACTGTGCTGCTAAATCCATTTTCTTGTTTTCTCTATAGTTGAAGATGACTCTTAACCTGCTAGAGAAGGGGATGAATGGCAGGAACCAAGGGAAAGAGGGCAACAGTGCCCTGCAGCACACATGAAGAAGAGAGGTGCTTTGAACAAGAGAGATTTGGGGCCAGAGGGAAGATTCCTTTCCTTGAAATTTGCAATATTCTGAGCAGAAGAACAAAGCATTCGCCTCAGCTTCTCTGAATACAAATGCAGGGAAGCAATCTGTTCAGCACCCCTGCTCCTCAGTGGACTGTGTATGACTCAATTTTCCACATTAAGCCGAAAACTGAGACCAGAAAGTGCCTCAGTTTCTGAAACTGGCTTCACCAAATTGCATCCACAGATAGCTGATGTGCTTCACATGGTTTGCACAAGCGGAAGCTACATCGCATTTGCACAGCATCCAGTTGTAGTAGTAAAGTTCAGCCTCAGAAAGCCAGGAGTTTATTTTTTAAAATGCTCACATCAGTGACAGTTAAGTCCCTTAGAAATGTACATTCACACAGGGCAGAGGAGATTTCTGACTCTGCTAATCTAGTCTGTTTGGTCTAGTTTCAACTCAGTGAGAGGAATGTGCACTGTAGTCTTCCTGGTGCATGGACATCCACCAGCAGCAGTCAGTTGAAATATTTCTCCCTTATAAATCTGGATAGTGGTTTAAAATGGGACCCTCTTGCTCTGCCCCTGTGAGGAAAAGTCTACAGTGGGAGACTGTGAGAATGTCCCTGGCCCCGCGAAGCAAAAATGCGTCTCATGAGCTGATGCACCGCATCACCTGGCTTACCTTTGCTCATCCAGCACCTCCCTGCTGTGCTCCTGGAGAACTCTAGGTGAAACAGAAAAGATTGTAAAATGTCATATATCATGACTCCCAACATAATGTCAGCCTTACCGAGGAAATAATTATAACAGTTCTGTTGTTAGAGTGCAATTTCTCCTTAAATGATTTTTTGCCACAGACATGATAGAATCATAGAATTGTTTAGGTTGGAAAAGACCATTAAGACCATTGAGTCCAACCGTTAACCTATGGTTTTATACAGGAGGGGATGGCTAGGATGTCAAAGTTTGATAGTTGCATATACTTTTTACAAAGTGACAGTAATAACTTTTCTTTTTAGCTGCGCAAGGCAGAGTAAAGGATGATATGAATATGCTCAATTATAAAGCCAAGCAAAGAACAATCACACAAGATTTGAATAAAAGTAGATAGGTGTAGCTGATGGCCCAGATAGTTTACTCTAAACTGTTTATGTTTATGTTCTCTTCATGTTTCATGAAGAACAACTAGGTAAAAGAAAACTAACAGTTACAAATCCTTCCACAGCAATTGGGTCAAAATGTGATTGAGTTTTGTGCACTTGCTAAAAAAAGCAAATGTTATCTATTTTTAAACCAGATTAGTAGTCACACAATATAGTACAAAGCATCAGCATTTAAAAATGTTTATTATTTTCAGCATACTTTGGATCTGGTTTATTCAATCGTATTTCACTTTCATTTAATAGGCTAAGCCAAGATTTTTGTCATAATGGACAAAGAGGTCAATTTTCAGATTTTTTTTCTTTTATAAATAGCCTCCTTCTTCATAATCTGCAGAATCTCCCAAATCTTAAGTAGTTCTCCAATAGTTGCTGTTTTATGTCCAAGATACAGATCTGAAAATATCCTATATTATTACAAACACAGAATTAACAAGGCTGGAAAAGACCGTAGAGGTCATCAGGTCCAAGCTTTTACGTAACTTAACAACCCATCCAACACCAACCCATCATCTAAACCATCTAAATCATGTCACTAAGTTCATCACCAACCTATCCTTAAACACAGCCAGGGATGGTGACTCCACCACCTCCCTGGGAAGCCCATTCCAATGGGAAATCACTCTCACTGTGAAAAAGTTTTTCCTAATATCCAACCTAAATCTCCCCTGACACAGCCTAAGACTGTGTCCTCTTGTCCTGTCATTGGGAGCCTGAGAGAAGAGACCAACTCCTGCCTGACTACAACCTCCTTTCAGGTAGTTATAGACAGCGATAAGGTCACCCCTGAGCCTCCTCTTCTCCAGGCTGAACAATCCCAGCTCCCTCAGCTGCTCCTCACAGGGCTTGTGCTCCAGCCCCTTCACCATCCTCGTTGCCCTTCTCTGGATACATTCCAGCAACTCAACATCTTTCTTAAACTGAGGGGCCCAGAACCAGACACAGTACTCAAGGAGCGGCCTAACCAGTGCCAAGTACAAGGGAAGGATAACTTCCCTGGTCCTACTGGCAACACTGTTCTTGATGCAGGCCAGGATGCCATTGGCCTTCTTGGCCGCCTGAGCACACTGCTGGCTCATATTCAGTTTCCTATCAACCAGCACTCCCAAGTCCCTCTCTGCCTGGGCATCCTCCAGCCACACCGACCCCAGCCCATAACTCTGCATGGGGTTATTGCGGCCAAAGTGTAAAACCTGGCACTTGGATTTATTAAACCTCATACTATTGGACTCAGCCCATCTATCCAGCCTGTCAAGGTCTCTCTGCAGAGCCCTCCTACCCTCTAACAGATCAACACTCATTCCAAGCTTGGTGTCATCCACAAACTTAGTGATAATGGATTCCATCCCCTCATCCAGGTCATCAGTAAAGATATTGAACAAAACCGGCCCCAACACTGAACACTGGGGGACCCCACTGGTGACCGGCCCCAACTGGATGTGACTCCATTCACCACCACTCTCTGAGCTCGGCCATCCAGCCAATTCTTAACCCAGGACAGAGTAAACCTGTCTAGGTCACAACCCACCAGTTTCACCAAGAGTTTACTGTGGGAGATGGTGTCAAAGGCTTTGCTAAAATCTAGGTACACTACATCCACAGGTTTTCCCTTATTGATCAGATGAGTTACCTGATCATAAAAGGAAACTATCTGATAAAAATTGGATGGACTCTTTTTCCTTAGACTGGTTTTCGAACCTGTGTAAAACCACAGGAGCTGTGGAGAGCTGCTGTGCTACCTGCGACAGCCCTCAGGAGTGCAGGAAGCAAGTCGAATGATCTGGTAGAAACAGACGGCTGCATATCCACTAGTAAAGCTTGAACAGAGCTTTGATTTCTCTCTAGGTGACAAAATGCACAGGCACTCATATAAATTTACTGTCTTTAGTACCATTTATCCATTTACATTTCTCTAGCCAGTTTGCCTATGTGCTCTGAATATGGAGCATTGGGTGTTACATGCTCTGGAAATGTTAATCAATAGGATTAATTAGCAGGTGGTGCAGAAAGGAGAAGACAGTCTGTGCTCAATAACCCCTCACTACTAGAGCTGAATGAGAGAGCACACCTAGAGAAGCAGAGCAAGCAGCAAACTAAACCAGCTGAACTCTCTGAATTCTAAGATCTGTCCACCATAACCCAGCCTGTCTCAGGCAGAGCTAAAAGTGAGCGATTGTTTTCCAAAGGAAAGAGCTTACTGCAGTGCAACAAGCTACCCCTAGTATGGTCCCCAGTTTCAGTGCAAAATTACTTGTTACCCACGTGTGCCTGCAGCCCTCCACAGAAAGCTCTCAGGGAGCGAGCCCTCTGCAGGCTGCTGTGGGGCCAAGATTGTCCAACAGCAGGGCAGACCTCCCCTTGGTGTCTCTTGGGCTGACAGCACAGGAAACCCTGCCATCCAGACAGGATTTGGGATGAGACACTGATGCTCTGTTCCCTCTCCTGGGCTGCCCTGCACTGTGGGACTGGAGTTAGGCATGACAGAGAGTGGTGGCAGTAGCACCCTGTAAAGGTACTGCAAATGCTGATGTTTGCCTCACATTTTGGAAAACAGAACAACAGCTCTGCTGAGCGCGGTCATGGCTCTTTGGCACTCCTCTGAAGGAGTTTTCGGTGCTCCCTATTTGGCAAATAAGCCGTAGGCTGAACTGTCTCCAGCATCCTAATTTTGAACTGTGAATCGTAAATGGCAATTGGGCACGTACTGATCCTTGCCTTGATTTTAATTTCATGCAAAGTAGTTTTATCTTTTGATCAATACCCCAGTAATGCTGCTGGAGGCCAATGGCCTTGTGAATACAGACTTCCCACTGATGTCGGTACAAGTTGACCTGAGTAAAAAATGAGGAAAACATTTCAGGGTTGGAACCAATTTGGATAGTCATTATTGTCTCTGTATGCAAAACCCATGCTTGAAAACCACAATTTTTGAATATAAAGGTGATTGCTCTCTTTTCGTAGCAATTCATATATAGTATTGCAAGATTGAAGTTAATTTGAATTTTAAAGATGTAAATGTTTTATTTGTCTAGAAGTCTCAGCACAGACGGAGATTTCTGAAATTCAGCAGGACTGGAAGCCTTCATTTCTCAGCAATGAAGAATTCACCCAGCTGATGTTGGAGGTGAACATGAATATATGTACCTTTCCTAATTTTGTCTAGCAGTCATGGAAACACCCATGCATCTAGAATAAAATGTCATCTGCAGTTCCAAAAGAGGAGGTTTCAGGTACTGCTGTATTTGACCATCAAGCAGAGCTATCACTGGAACAAGGAACTGAAGTCCCCACTTGTTGCTGTTCACTCTCACCGTGCTGTTGCAGCCTCCTAAGCTATGCAGGGACTCACAAGAAATGCAATCCAGGAGAAAGAGTCAAATCCCAGGTTATATTTTATTTTTACAAACAGAAGTGAGGTAAAAGGCGTGTGGCAGTCTTTCTCCTGTTCTTGGAAGGCATTATTATTATCTAGTATTTATACAAGGCTAGCACCTAAAAAGCAGTGGTGGCACATCCCTCTAGTGCTAGGTGCTGTACTAGCAGATAAAGCCTGACAGCTCTTCATGGTTTGATCCTTCTGCTCTGATTTGCAAGGCCCTTATAATACACTTTTTATTCTAACATTTTGCAATGATAGTTTTTAAATTATACCATAAATTCTTTTAATGCTAGCTGGATCTTAAAGGGAGGTGGCTTAATGGTGGTTAGGTAGATTCAAAATTAAATGCAAATGAGTTGCTAAAATTTATTTTTCTCTCTCAGTAACAGCTAGAATTGTCTTTAGCCAGGATCTCCTGTACTAGGCACATAGAGGTTTTATGGCCGGTGTCCTTTGAGAACAAGTTTCTCTTCCTCCCACAAATTATGTGAATATGCGACGTAATCCAGGCTCTGGTGATGGAGAGGGAAGGATGTTGAGGAGCACCTTCACCCACCAAAGCTGGGGCGCACTGTTGGCTCCCAGGGGCTGGCAATCCCTTGGCCATTGCAGTTTGTTGTGATGAGACTCCCCTGGTCCAGTTTTGTGAGGCACTTTGCTCCTATTGCTCTGACAACCACACATCGCCATCTCAATGCACAGGAACTTAACATATATAACTCATTCAGTCTGCATTGAAATATGTCCCTCAGATAGCAATAAATTGGCAGTTGTTTTGATAGGCTGGGCCTTTTCTGATTCTACTTGTATGCTGCAAAATTTTAGATTAAAACAATCACTTTTAGCTTCCCGACTTATAAATCACCTCCTTGCAATTCTGATTTTCCATGCCCTTCAAGATAACATTGGGTATTGGGATGTCCTGTTGTGCCAGATGTTCATCACTCCCTGTTATTTTGCCTTTCTACTAAGCTTATTTTATTAGTGCTTGGACAAGACTGCTTGAAGTTTTTCCCATCCTGTTATCAAAAGATGGGAAAGGTATTTCCAAGCACTAATTCAAAATAATCAGAGCACAATTGACTCCAGTAATACATCAGCTTTCCTGAAAATGGCCTTTTCTTACCCCATTGAAAAAGCTGTCATCAAATTACAGAAGAGTGGGCATCAGGATCTGTTTGTCCATCTAGGAGTGTTGAAGCAGTGAAATCTTTGAAGAACGATATGTCCTCTTAATGTTGGAGGGTCCAGCTGCAAGTAAATAAAAATAGAATTATGTATGCATACATTAATTTGATTTTGCCACAAAATTCTGATATGAGTCACTGTGTATAATTGGCATTGGATGTGAAATAAAGACTTGATTTTTTAAAAGCTAACAACCTTCACCATAGTAACATGCACAATCCATGCCTTGTAAAATCACTGCTCTCTTCTGCAGGTTAACAGTTATCATGCTTTTTTAGCAAACAGCTTGAATGTACCACACTGAAGAAAAACATATTCTCTGTACTTAGATTAACAAAATCAAACTAACTATAGCAGCTGGAGGGTTTTCAAAGATGCTAAACACACATTCGTGTACTGGGGTATAAGTTACTGACTTGCTTTTCAAAGGATTGAAGCACCATCAGATTCCCATTGACTTAAATAGTTGTGGGTGCTCAGCATTCTCTGGAAAAAGGAACATATGTTTGTATGTCTATTCAAGGCTTTGTGTTTCCATTTTTTTTTAAACAATTAGCATTTTCCAGTGTTCTCAGAATTTTTTCCCTTATTGAAGTCAGCAGGGGGTTAGGAAGTGCTGTGGCTTACAAGATCAACTGCTAGTCTGGCTCGGAGGCAGGCCTGGATTTGCAGTATGGTTTTATAATGCTGTGGCACCCTGATCAGGCTGTTTGCAGTACACCTGACTCCGGAGCAGTATTCCCACTTGAGTATAGTCAAACTACTTTGATTCAGTCATGCTTGCAGTCAGTGCCTTTGCTGCTCAAATACTGCTGGCAACACTGACTCCGGAACACCAGGGAACTGTCAGGAAAGACCCAGACTTGCTCCATTTGAAGGATTGGAAGCTTCACCAGTGACTCCCTGATGACAATGGGAAAATTTATATATATTTTCTGAGCACCTACTATTGGGATGTGCTTCTCAGAGCAATCTAAAACTGATCTTGCTTTAGATCACTCTGAGGAGAATCCCCCCCAAAATTAAGTCAATCTTGCTTTAGATCTTGAAGTCTTCCTAGATTTAACTTTGAACAACACTTATCTCAAAGCTTGGCAGCTCAGACTAAAGAAGAGACTAATTTTGAAGGTGAAATTCCTCCTGTGCAGAGGGTGGGGATAAGGCTGACATTTCCCTTCAGTCTTAGGAGCGAAGCGGCTTATTGTAAGGTGGGACCAAAGCGAGGAAGAAACTCTGCAGAAGAGTGAATTTCTCTTGAAATGAGTAATCTAATACCATGACCTTTAAAATAAATCACTCAATTAAAACTCAGTCTAAGGATTATTTGATAATTTGCATTGCTTTTACTTACATGAAAGCCGAGTAATATATAACGTTACATTAATACAAACCGAGATTTATGGAGTTTGCAGAGAAGTACCATTTTGAGATAGGACTGCATCCTTTCATCGTCCTTTGATATTTACACAGAGCTCAAATGTTCATTTTAATAACTTCCAAGGGATCCAGTCTTAGTCATTTTGCATTATTAAAATGTGTGATTAATTTAAAAACTGAGACATGAAATGTTCCTGTGAGCCCTTTGTTGCTTCAATAGTGGGTTTTACTAGACTACAAAGAGTCTCGTAAAAGTTAAATCAGACTAAAATCAGAGAATTACTGTTCTGCAACTTGAGATAACATTTCTACAACTTGATAACAATATGCTGCTGAAGTCAAACTGTTTTGATCAACACATGGTGAGATGTCTCTTTACACCACTCATTCCTATTAAAGCACTCTCCACTTGTTTTCCTTAGGCATTAGATGGCTTCATTATAGCAGTAACCACAGGTGGAAGCATCATCTATGTGTCTGACAGCATCACACCTCTTCTAGGGCATTTACCGGTGAGTAATTCTGGTATTGGCTTTTCTGCTACACATCACAGAATCAGGCCCTACATCTTTAGAAACAGATGTGAAAGGGTGCTGGGGGTGGTGTTTTCCTGAAAATGTGGTGAGGGAGTTTGTCCCTGTGTTATGTTGGCTGCTGCTCTTGCTCAGCTCTGTTCTTTCTCTGTCTGATTCATACCCTTCAGGTTTTTGTTGCTATGAGGCTCTTCAGCTTGAATGGAAAAAGCTCTGCAGGAATAGTCTGGCCAGGAGAGGGACATGGTGACCTGGATGATCTTTTCCATCTCTGATTTCTAAGCTAGCAGAGAATAGCACCAATGCTGCTGGCAGCCCAGCAAGGAGCTTGTTAAGGGCCTTATTCTGCTCCCAGGGTGGTAGAGGACAAAAACGCCATTGAATTCAGAGTTAGCCGGAGGCTGCTGATGAGGTTTCCCTGCAGCTCCACTGTGTTTGCCCAGGAGGAGTGCACCCTGCTCCCAGGAGGTGCTGGTGGAGATGATGCCAGGTGCATGTTGCACCCATACGTCAGTCGAGCTGATGCTTGGTCCAACAAGAGCAGCTTATTTTATCTGTGGGCTGCTGGATCCTGCTGTGGGAGACACTTCGGTGTGCACTGACATGGGCTGGAGGAGCAGGCGACAGGAACTGCTCCAAACCCGGCTCCTGTTGCTAAGGCTGCTGTAGGAGAAATGGTATGATAATTCAGGATTAATCGTTGTGCTCATTCTTATATCCTGGTCTCAAATAAATAGATGCCCAGGAGAAAAAAAGAGCCGCCAAATCATTATTGTACTACTACCAACCATGTTCTTAAGAAAATTAGAATTTTTTTCTCTTGTTTATTTTTTCACCAAATATGTATTATGTTTTCCATCCAGTCAAATGTATTTCACACACACTACCTTTCTGTAATGTGGATAAAAATTATTTTCTTCTGAGACAAAAGGAACTTGATGAAAGGCAGCAGCTCCTGGTAAATGCAAGACTATTGCTATGCAACAATAGATTGAACTGAATCTATCTATTTCAGTTTTCTTTCATCCTCAGCAGTTGAGTAGACTAGTAGTTGACTATTTTCCGACATTTGCCTTCACTTCAAAGATGGGGAGAGCTCTGTCCTGCATACAGGTTGTGGGGTCTTCATACACTTACTGATTTCAATGAAATTTCTTTGTCTTTCATCGTCTGGGGGTTTCATTCGTATCCCTTCAAAATACTAATTCTTAGTGGAGACAGTAGATCTGCTGGGGGAAAGTATACCTCCTCAGGAAAATGCATTTCAGACCGTTTGCCTGAAATCTGAAGGCCTGACTGAACATGGGTAGATTAAGATTCACAATTCCTGAGTTAGACCATCAGAAACTAAATCAATTTTCTCTCCTAAAGACGTGCCTTGTGTGATAACCTTACACAATATCCAGCCCAAAATAAGGATAAAGACAAACATTACTTTTTATTCACATAAAAACAGCACATGGCAGCCCAAGTCAGGGACCAACCTGGCAGAGCTAGAGGTGGAGCAGACCTTCTTGGAGCTGTTGGAGTGGTAATGGTTAACAACTACGTCCCCAGCCCACACATGCAGAGGGGCTGGGTGCATCCCAGAGACTGAAAACAGGCAATAAAGGCTTCTGCCTGCCCCAGGTCAGCCATGGGCAGGGGCCCAGCTGAGGGTGAAGTTTGGTGCACATTGGGTATTTTAGTCCTCTGTTGCCCTTTCAATATGTTTGTTTAAAGTTTTAAAACTGATCTGAGTGCTATCTGGAAAATCTATATGGCTTATTTTGTTTACCTCCAGGATCTGTTTTTAAGCAAAATGCAGTCACTATTTGAGGGACAAAATACCAATTCTTTCTCCTCTGTGACAACAGAGAAAAAAGACTCTGCAAATCTTCTGCTTTGAGCAATGAAAGGAAAGCAAAACTGGGCAGAATGCAGAGCAGGGCTCTCTGAGGGCCCCTATCAAGAAATCAGATGTTATTTCCTTTCATTAACATTATGAAAGTCTCTGATGCTGACAACAAATATATCCAATTCTCTTTAATACAGCTTCCCTAAGTTCCATGGAACATTTTCAAACACAAACTTCCCCTGTTGTAATTCCAAATAATTTGTTTTAGCAAGATCTGGGACTACTTCTAGGGTCTGTTGAGGTAGAGAGGTGTAGCTCACATGGTAAGGTTGACTCTGGTTGAAGTCCAGGAAATCTAGTCAAAACTCATTTGCCAGTCAGATGGTACAGTATGGCTTCAAGAATACACAATCTCTTTAGAAGGGTCCTCCCTGTCTCTTCTTGCCTGCTTTACCAGCAGGTCCCTGGTAGGGCTTCTCCACATAAGGGATATTCAAGTAATGAGTACATTTAATAAAAACTAATAACTGAATTATCTAAAGTGACATATTATCACATCGAGGTAAGTATATAAATCATAGCACACTGATTTTTAAGTATACTCCATAAATGTTACTACTGTAAACAGAAATTCCATATAGAACAGCAGGCATTGATAGAAAGCAGAGGAAAACCAAAGTGCAATCTTACATAAATAAATTATGATTAGTAATTAATTGCCAGTCTCATACAGAGCTTCCATGTTTTCTACAAGACTACACAGTCTGATAGCAGCTGCCATGTCAGTATGCTAGCTCAGCCTGAGGTAATCTCAAGTGGGATGGATGTCAGTTAATACCATTTAGAGGGTCACTTTATCTCAGATTTCTTTTCAGATATGCTCTTCTAGTGATAGGTTAGTTGCCATGATGAGCACAGTGAGACCTTCTTCTTGGCAGCCCTGTGACAGACTCTGTCTTCTCCAGACTGGGCCAGCCGTAGTTTTTTGTACAAATCCATCTCCTCTTTCCATTCCCAAGTCTCAGTACCTAGATTTTGGAGGGATTTCAGGGTCATGCCAGCTAATATTGGGGCTGGACATACATGGACATTCAGCCCATGGCTTTCCAGAGGGCTTGTGCTGGTCTCCCTCCCCAGGAACTAACTTCTGCTGCTGTAAAGTGATGTCCAGACTAGGGAGTCTCCTTCTCCCTGGTTCCACCTGCCAGGATGCAGGAAGTGTAGAGCAAGGTCTGCCACGCCAAGGGCATTTCTCAGGATCTGAGAGGATACCCCTATGAAAGGACTGGATGTGGGACTGACCCAGCTCTTAGGATCAGTGGCTCAGAGCTTCACTGCTCCCACCAGTCAGAGAGAACCTACCGGGGGAGAACAAGGTCCGATGATCCACAACAGGCCTATGCATGCAGTTGCTGAGCAGTCTGGGGAGCCCTGCACCCATTTTCCATCTCACTTGCAGGTCTCATCATTTAATTGCATAGACATACCTAATGCATCTGATGGTCTCTGAGAAACATTAAATATTGCTGAGTGCTGAGAATTAATCTGAGAACCAGCTCCCAGAGAAGTGGCCACTTGGTTTGCCCAGCAGTTTCTCCCCCCTGATTTTGAGTTTGTCAGGAGTCTCTGGAAATCAGTGAGGAAACTCCTGTTGAATCTCACAGCCTTTGTATCCACCTTGCTGCGCATCTCTGCAAGTGTTGCTCATTGTGATATTTCTGTTTGTCTCAAAAGTTCTTTTTTGGTTTTGCAGTGTGATGTCTTGGATCAGAATTTGTTAAATTTCCTCCCAGAACAAGAACATTCAGAAATTTATAAGATGTTATCTTCTTGTATGCTTATGACAGATTCTGCCTCATCAGATTATCTAAAAAGTAAGTTTTATTTTATCTTGTCTAGTAAATGAAAAAGCATGTCCAAGACAAAAATTCTCTCTCAGAAAGAGTTTTTCATATGAAGTGCAATAAAAAAAATCTTAGCCTTTTAAAAATATTTTGCCACCTGGAATGACCCTTTTGTTCTATTTTTAAGTGAAACTCATTTCCTTTATTTTACTAGGCTAAGACTACTTGCAGTTATGTTAATTATTCAATATCATACCTTTTGAGACAGCTAAGGAAAATAGGTTAGCCTGTGGAAACTGAGAGTTCACCTGAGACAAATCATGTCTTAATTGATATTTCAGCCTGTTCAAGTAAGATGCTGCTCAGAGATATGCTAATGTTGCATATCTTTGGTTTGCCTTATAGTTGAAAAGTATCTCTAAAATAATTGTAATTCCTTTTTAAATTGAATTTTGGTTTTCTTTAAAATGTTTTTACTGCCTCATCCTTATTCACTCTAGGAGGTACAGTGTAGGAAACCTGAAAATACACAATAATGTAAGATGTACAGCTGCTTAATCTACTGCATTGCACAAAACCTACAGCTGACAGCTAATACAACAAAGTTAATTTAATAGGTATTTTGAGGTAATTAGGCATAGTTTTCCAACACAAGACATAGAACAGCTGTGAGTTGTGAAAAGCCTAAATAGAAAAAAAGGTGATAAGTGAAGGATCCAATTCTCTCCTTTGCTACACCGATGCTATGGCTGTGTAACTCCTGTGATGAAGGTGGTGTCAGAGAAAGGTGAGTTAATCTCCAGGCCTGTCCCTGAGCTGCAGGCAGGGCCATGCACAGCACTGAACAGTCTGCATCCCTGCAAGGAAGCTCCTTGCAGAGGCTCTGATCCTGCAATGTATAGCACATTGGTGTTTAGGACTCCTGAGTGGTAACAAGCTGCTCTTGTGCTACCATTTGCAAGATTGGGGTTGGAAGACACCATTGGTTGTGTGTAGCTTAATTAGTATATTTATTTCTTCTTCTTCTTCTTTTAACAATCCAGCTGACAATGAACTAGAGTTTTATTGTCATCTTCTGAGAGGAAGTTTGAACCCAAAGGAATTTCCAACATATGAATACATAAAATTTGTAGGAAATTTTCGGTCTTACAGCAATGGTAAGCTTTAATTGTTGTATAAATGTTACTTTAGCTGTGTAAAATAAAATGTAAGTATTGCTCCATTGAACAAGACAGGCTTTTAAATGAAAGAACTATTTTTAACATTACGGAGTAAATTTTGCTTCACGTGGATCTCATGGCTGAGTTGCAGTAGCTGGATGAATACATGTGACTGAAATTGTGTTAGTTGCTTTTGTTCCTGCCCTGCACTTGCAGTGATCCTGGTGTCTAGGTAAGTTTGCAAATAATGATGGGTTTAGAGGAGGGTTTGTTTGTGCTCACTAATACTGTGTGCTAAGACCCCACCTATTAGTGAAATAATAAGGTTGCTACCTTGTTTGCTGATTTGCATTAAACACAAATTTTGTGCCAGAACTGATAACCTTCCAAATCTGCCCTCTCACGCTCCACTGCAAAACCCTTGGGAAAGGCAGCAGTGCCACATGGCATCAGAATGGCCGAGGACACTGCCATCCATCTACCACCCACTCCGGCTGCCATTTTACATTCTTCTCAAGCACTGCAGAACCCAACATTCTCTGAATAAATGAAAGAGATACAGTCAGCATAGTTGCTAATGCACCACAGTCAGTCTAGGGAAACCATCTTTCAAGAGATGAAGAGCAGATTTCCACCTCACCCATTCCCTAACAAACAGATTGCTGCATGGCCATTTGTGTCAGAAATTGAATATTCTTTTATTGCTTTCCCTTCTTCTGCCTGCCCAAGTTTGCTTTAGTTACTTGCCTGACTGAACTCCAGAGTGGCATTTCCAAAGTTGCTGGTATTGTTCCAAATAGGTCATCCTCTGCAAAAAAATTCCCCACCGTGCTTTCCAAAAACTGCACACCACACTGCGAAAAAAATGTCCCTGTCCCCATTTAACTTTCTGCTCTTGCTCCACATGACTAGAATAGAAACCTACGTGCAGGATGGAGATATGTATTTCTTATTTGGTGCCAGCTGATTTGAGGCTTTATTTGTATAAAAAAATGTAACTGCCTGTGTGCTTTCTAGTTTGAATGAAGTGAAATGCGCCTGCCTGACAGACGCGCACACCAAGCTGTTCTGTTTTCTAGAGCAGAAACCAGATTTCAGGTGCTGACTCATAAAGATACATTTTTATCAGGGGATTTCTGATCCATTTTCTTCAAGGATTTTCAGCCTTTTATTTTGGCATGACCCTTACTCATTAGGATTTCATATCCCAGCATTTGTATCAGTGGCTATTTCTCAGAAGATAAACCTTGCATTACAAATATCTCCCCTAACTTATTGCATATAAACTAAATGGGAACATGATTTCAGAACACACCAAATCATTTTCCAAAGACCCTACCTTATAGGTTTCAAATAAGATGTGGTTTCTGCTTCAAATTCCTTTTTCCCTTTTGTGCCACCCTTTTCTAAATCTTCTGCTTTATTTTGTCTCTTCAACTTTTTTTCCATCTCTACTTAATCTGACTCTCCAACTGACAGGGAGGGGACAGCCCTTACCCTGGCTCTGTGAGATGGTGCTTTCTGACCCCCTTGCCGTCTGACTTTAGTTTTGCCAGTTCAGTGCAGAGCCTGATGGAAATACTTGCTTCACCAGTGCGTCACCAGCACTTCTCCACCTTGTTTGGGAGTTGCCCCTGTGGCTGCTTCTATGTCGTCTCCCTCTCAGCCTGACTCCTAATCCAACCACAAAACCACCTCTCAGCAAAGGTGGAAGCACATGCACCAGACTCATCATGTAGTAGCAGCAAAATCTGTTTGCTCAGGAGCTGATAACCTTGAGCCAAGGACAGAGTGAGCAGCCAGAGGAGGGTGCAAACCTCTGAAATGGCTGTTGTTGGACACTGGGCTCCTTAGTGTCAGCCAGATGCACCCTGAGGAAGGGATGGGAGACATCAGCTCAAGCGAGCACTGTAGGAATGCAAGCATACTTTGAGCAGTTTTCCAGCCTCAGGGCTGGGGGCTTTGGCACAGGAACCTATGGTACAAGCACATTTGAGTACCTGATGGGGTGCAGTGTTAGGCTGCGTTCCTGCTTCTGCTTGGCCCACTCACACCCTGGGATGCCCCACTTTCAGGCATCATCCCCCCAAAGCTCATGCACCTCAGGGCTGTCACCTACTGGACTTGAGAGTAATTGCCCTCTTTATTTAAAAGGAGGAATCCTGTTAAAGAAATACCCATTCTCCAGCCATCCCTTCTCCAATCATGAGGCCAAGTGGGCGAGAAAGACAGTAGTGGGAAAGGTGGTGGGAGAGAGACATATCACTCAGGGCAGCACTCATCCTGTGTGCACAGGATCAATTGGCCCCAAATCCTGCTTTTTTTGGAGGTGTTTGTGAAGGAAGGAGGCTAAGCTAAAGATAAGAAAAGAGTTAGCTGGGGGAGAAATTTGCAAATTAAGCTTAATTAGCAGAAGACATTCTTTATGAATGTATTCAAGAATGTTTTTCCCTATAGCTCTTCACAGCAGTGGAAGTGTGAGCATGTTTTTACACATCAGAGACTGATACATGATGTTCTTCTCTAAGGACAAATCTCTGCCGTCCCTTTTTAGCCACCTTATGCCAAATCCTACCTTTGTTTCCAACAGTTTGCTGATCATACTCTGAGTCCACTCTGCCTGCATGTTCCTGCTGCAAGGACACCAGATCCTCTGTGGCCAAGGAAGTTCTTTTATCCCTGAGCAGGCAGTATCCCATCAGGATACTTAACTGTTCCATTGTCATTAATGTAGGGTCATGGCAGTAACAGCCATAGCAAACCTTTCACCTTTCTTTCTCACTTAACCTTTGCTAATATTTTTAGGAACTAGTAGGTTTTTCCTTTTTTTCCTTTTTACAAGAGATGTCACTAGGTTTAGTATTGAATAATCATCTTCTTAGGTTTATTTTATTATTGTTCATTGCTCATAAAATGATGGTGCCTGGGGAAGGGGATCATGTGTGTAGGTTCTCAGTCACCTTGCCTTCCTCCCTCCTCCCTCATACCTTCTCCTTTAATCACATTGTGACTTATGGTTGAGAACATCATATAGGGATGAGTTTGAATGGATTAATTTGAAGGATTGCAGCTTAGAAAGCCAGTTAGTGGCTTAGCTGCTCTCCCTAAGTTTACTGGGAGCTCTGGGGCTTTAAAGGCCATTGTACTGAGATGCCAAAGATAATTTTTCTCATGCTGAAGTAGAACAAATACCTGATATCTGCCAAGGTGACTTGTCACTAGAATTGCTGTCAGGGAGCCAGATTACACACAACCTACATCAAACTCATTCTATTCCCACAGAGGAGCAGTCACTGGCATCTTCCCTGATCCTTGAAAAAGCAGGGACATGCATGTTCAGGCCCCGTAAAGTGCCTAGGAAAGTTCATGTAGTTCACAGCATGTATGTCTTTCCGAAGATCGCCGTTCCCAGAGCTCCAGGGTCCAGCTGTAGCTGGAGGCTAGAGGAGCCCAGCGCCAGAGATAGCAAGAGGGTCCACTCTCGGACTGGTCCTGGAGAAGCTGTACTTTGTAACCCCTACTGCAGAAATGTTCTGTATCTACACCGAGGACGTGACATGAGCTGCCTGCATGAGTGAATCCCCCTTGAATTAGCTGTGCCCAAGTGAGAGCAGCTGACCAGCGAAACAGCAGTGCGAGCTGCGCAGAGCGACTGCATGAGTCACTGGCTGTGCTAAATCAAATACAAGAGATTTGATTTTCCATTTGGGAGGATTATATAATCATCATTAATTAAGCTTCAATGAGAAAAGCAGGACTGTAACCTGATGTGAAGATTCAGTAGTCCCTTGAGAGGAGAGGAGGTGGCCCATGGGCCAGTGGAGTTCCTTTTTGCCTCTGTGAGAAATACTTGCTCTCAGATCATAGGGGTTACTTTTGTTTTATTTCCAAATAGGAACTCTTTCCAATATTTTTATATATTTCAGGTTCTGGTTCTGTAGCCCACATTTTAACAACAGACATGAATGTATGCAAACATTTCAGGGAGCCAAGTGCCATCACTGTACCTATTAACCAGTAGTAACTAATAAGGGAGGGAGTCTTATCAGCATCACCAATGAATAATGCAGTGGCTTACATCCAGTTTTGCCTGAGGCCTCAGGGGGGAGGCAAGTAATAAAGATAACCCTCCCCAAACATCCAAGGAAATGTTAAGCTCCCAGTATAAAATGTCAAATTGAGTGAGAATAAATTTTACAAATCCACTTAAGAGCTCACTCTGATAAGAAACGATAAGGCAGGCTGGATTTATCCCTCCTGTGAAAATTGTTCATGTTTGTAAACAGACAAAGATCTCTCATAATTATATATCCAAATATTTGCTTTAGTTTCCTAGTTCTGAGGTGACATACTTGCTTAAAAATTCCTGAAAGGGGAAAAGCCAGTCTTCTTTTGAAAGAGTTCACCAATACAAAAAAGACCACCAACATCTTTAAAGTGACAGATCTGTCCTTTCATCCCAAATGCCTGAAGTTTTTCTCTTGAAGAAGGAGATAACCATTACATGAAAAGAGTTCCTAATCAAGTAATATAATTTAATATTATAGTGGTATTTAAAATAGTGCATTTTTGTTCCTGGTTACATGGAGACTCAGGAAGTAGCTGATTACTGAATGCCAGTAATAGCAGGTACTCTACTGTTAGCTGATATATCTCTCCAATATAAGAATAAACATAGAGAAAATTATTATGCTGAGGAGAAAAAAACTTCTACCTCCCAGAACAATTAATTCAATCTGAATTTAAAGAAATTTGTACAGAAGATATGTTGATCTTGAGCCTCCATAAGTATATGCAGAAACATCTGAAACAAGAATAACTCAATCCAAAATGAATGTTTTGATCAGAACTGACAGCTGCATATTATTATTTGCTATCAATGATATCATAGGAGCTACAGCTAACAATATGCAGCACTCCTGCTAGGTTTTCTATGGGTACTTAAGAAAAAAGACACCATTCTGTCCTAAAGAATTTGCTTGGGATTTATAGCAACACAGGGATGGCAAGGGGAGAAACAGGAGGACTAAAGAGGAGAGAATAAATCAAAGCAGACAGGTGATGTATGGACACTGTCACTCATCCAAAACTACTGAGTGCAGTCTGGTTGCCACTAGCTCTTTAGATTTCTTCATTATATGTATTTTAATTGCTGATTATTCTCTTTATCCGTCGTCTGAATTTATTTATATGAAACAATCTTAATTTTATTCTAACCTGTTTGGCTTGTATTTTTTGAAATTACTGTTCAGTTTGTTTGACAGTCACTAAAACTGGTTGTTTAAACACTAACATCTACTGACAAAATAGGAAGGAGGGATTTCTTCTTTCAAACGGCATAAATAGGAGGTCTGCTATCTAAGGAAGATTGTGTTTTACATATTCTAAGTTAAAATAAGATGACTGAGCAACTGACTGCTGCACTATTATTATCAGAATAATAACTGCATGTGGGGTTTTCTAAGCGTGTTTTCATTCATTTCATGTGGCATGATTTACATCCCTAAGGATAAAAATCTTTTTGTCTATGATAGTGAAAGGCTTGGTTCCTTATATATATATCATCTATTTTTAATGTTCTGTCCTTAGTGTCCTGGTCGTTAAAAACAAGACAACAACAATAAAAAAACTTTATATGGGCATATCAGCTTCTTTCTATCTTATATTTGCAGGTATTTAATACTTCTATAAAAGAATTTTGTGGTAGCTCTAGGAGCAGCAGGTGTGATAAGTAACCACAAAAACTATTAAAATCCATGCTGAGAAGCATCAGCTAACTGATATATATGACACAACTGCTTCACCTTTCTGTTTATGTATTTAGCTTTGTCACATGACCTTCTAATTCCCTACTCAAGATATTTTGTCCAGGTCATTTAATTGTGAATCACACATGCCCTAATTTACCCAAGCCCACCTGTTTATAGTCCACTTAACATTTTCATCAGACATCCTCTGACAAAAGCACTCCAAGTCTATATTTGACTTATAAATGTTAATAACATCATAGCCTCAGGCTTGATCCTGTATTTTTCATTCCACTGTTTCTCTGTGGTGCTTTCAGAAAGTTCACTACTGAACATTGCTACCTCAAGATGTTGTGTTTCTTTTAAAGAGACTTGGAAAATCATAAAGTATGGTTTTTTAGAAGACATACTTAAAAGGTTATTCCAGGATTACAATTTTTTTAAAATTCATGTAATGATCTCTTTTTTAACTACATGTCAAAATTTGTCAACCAAATAAAGTTGAAATTTGCTGATCAGCTACAAAAGCAGAGCAAAACAAGGCTATGCAAAGAACAGATACTAGCAAAGTAAGTCAGGCAGCAAAATAATTCAGAAGCAAACATGTGTATTTTTCTTTCAGTTATTATAGATGTCATTTTCAGATGGACATGTATTTTGCAAGGCGGTGGCTGCCTGCCTGCATCACTGAGGCTTTTAATGCTTGGGACCTTGTCAAAGGCAGCTGAGAAAAAAGATGGCAGACTAGCTGTTCAAAGACAAGATGACTTCCAGCCAGGCCAGCTCTATCTCATCTCTTCAAGCTTATTCATTCACTGCCGCTTAAATTCAACATTCCCAAAAGTTGTGAATAAATCCCAAATTTACTACTTACCCATCCTACACAATAATTATTACCCTTTTATTGCTGCATTTACCTGTCAGAAATATAATCCTATTTTGTAAATGCCCCATTCATGGATGTATTCTGGTCTCTTCCAGGAATACGTCTCAGGCTCATGGCTGTTTACATCCAACAGCTGACATAAAAATACCGTCTGCTCTCTTTGGTATGATACAGTGTCAGCTCAGTCTCCACTTTCTTCTACCACTGGTATAATTTGCAAGCCCATCCTCTGTTATCTAGGTTAATTTACCATACCTCTGCTTTGGAGACTGAATGTGCTTATGCTATTTTCATATCTTAGAGCCCAGTCTGCAAGCATTTGTTACAGATAGAAACAGCCCCATTGACTTCAAACATGACAACATACTACACAGTAAGCTTGGAAGTAACTTTTTAGAATACCTAAAATGTGGGTTTGTAGCATTCCCATTCATTATTAAACAGGACTGACTACAGAAATTAACAGACTTGCAAAAAATAAAAATATCAGAGATAGACCGATAGCTCTCAACTCAGGCTTCTACTGTTTCCTGTAGTTTTCAACTCTTTCTTCTTTTTTTCCACCTCTTGTACAAATAATCCCATAGAAGTCCACATATATGCACATAACCTCAGGATCAGAATGGGAATACATATTCCTAGGAAGTCCCCAGAGAAAGTGTGCTTTGCTGGTGAAAGGAGAATTTTGCCTATATTTTTTTTACAATATCCAGTCAGCCATGCCCTCCAGACTCAACTACAAGAGAGGGCTGTAATCTCTGTGGATGTTCACATTTTTGCTGTCTTCTCAGATAAGGAATTTTTCTTTCCCTTTTTTTGATGCAATATATATTGTGCACACAGTGGCCTAAACCAGTTAATCATAGGTGTGAATTCCCCTTATAGTACTTATTTTTCCATCTCATACCCTGTTATCCTTGTTACCAGTAATGTATCTATATTCTAAGGCTTTTAATAATTTGAACTGTGTTCCAAAAGCACATGTAATAAGTTGAGATTTCTTCCATCTCTACGATTATGCTAGTGAACTAAAGCCCAGTGCAGAAGCACCCCAGGATAAAAACTTAGTTGTCTCCTCCCTAGATAGATACAAAACTCTTCAATTTCACTGTAATGCTTTGTCCTGTGCAGAAGAGACAAACAGCAGAAAACTTCATCAAGTTGGATATTGGGGCCTAATAGTAAGGAAAGACAATTTCATATTAGGATTAATCCCTATTAGCATTAGATTAACTCATTGGTGAACTCTGGCTTCTAGACAGGACCTTCTCTGCCTCCATGGGAGATAGTCAGCTGGGCAGGGAAGGAGCCCACAGGGCCAGCCCAGTTCCCTCTGCAGCTTGGCACAGTTTTCCTTCACATCTGTGGAAGTGGGATTACCATCAACAGCTCGAACTTGGAGGAAGAATTTGCATTATGTCATTCTGACGTGGGGCTGTGGGCTATCTTGAAGGAACATGTTCTTTTATCAGCACATCTCTGTGGCAGAAGGTGCCACTGGGTGCTACTTGGCCCTCAAAGCAACACAAGAGCCATGCAGTTTTGAAAGACAAAGATGAAAAACCATACGCAAAATGTGTAGCCACATCGCATCCAGTTTTTCCTACCACCCAGTGTCTCAGGAGACAGTAGGCCATCTGCAGACTGGCCAGACATGCCCATCTCTGGAAGTCAGTCCCACGCAGAGTCCCTTTTTCTCTTCTTTAAAGCAAGTAGAACTTGAACACACTGGGGACAGTTCTTCTTAGATGCAGAAGGGAAAGGCACTCTTCAGGAGCCAAGAATCACAAGCAGCCTCTTGCTAGATCGTTGAAGCCTCGTTGGCTGCAGGCCCTGGTGTTTTGCCACTGATGACTTGACGAACTCTCTTCAGCTACCTCCCTTGCCAACACTTTTTTTCACTGCCTCATGGAAGTTATGGTGGTAGGCATGCTGCAGCATGTATTTTTTTCTTATGGATGGTGAAAAAGAGCAATTGGATGCATGGTGTTTCTTTCCAGAAAACTGCTTTATGCTCGGCAATAAGGTTTGGCCTTATTTTTATCAGGATTAACCTGTAAAATTCATACTTGAAGTTAAGCTCTGATGTCTTTCTGCCTAACATGACTGACTTGGATTTAAATATATGCATAGCAGCTTTAAAAGCTTTTAGAGCACTTCTTTGAATAAAAATAGTATTAGTACGCTTCAAGTGTGCAAAATATTCAGGGAGAGAAAATCTTATGTGAGGCATGATTCCAGGTGTCATTTTTTTCCCTACCTAGTGCCTAACTCCACTTGCAATGGCTTTGACGAGGCTATCCCAAGGGCTTACAGAACATCCCCAGGAAAGCAAATCTGCTTCGTTGCGACTGTTCGTTTGGCAACACCTCAGTTTCTAAAGGTAAGTGCACGCCCTCAGTCCCATTCATTTCTGAACTTCTCATAACACTTTCAGTCGCGGTAACATGGAAGGTTCTTAGTTTTGCTAATTGAATGGATTACAGATATCACATTTCATGCATAAAAATCCAGTGAAGAGGATTATCAGTGCAAGCCAGGATCTGCGGAAGCAGTGTCACTTCTGCCCTCATCACACGGGAAATGGAAACCCTCCTTGCATTAGGAATTAGAAAGTCACTTTGAAATTGGGTTCTTCATCACTGCTTTCTGTTTCTGCAATGGCACAATATACAGACAGTCACCAACACTTTCCTTCGTGACCCTCAATGTCTTTGGTGGACTACTGCTAGTTTCCCTTCTCCCGAATCCTGGTAGTAAGATAGCGGATTGTGGTTATAATAATAGACAGTCCAACCTTGTGCCTGACACTGCTGTTCCCTAGTTAAAAAATGTGAACTACTGCATCAGATGTTCTATCCTCGGTGGTTAAGAGATTTTTTTAATGTAATTGAGACAATTGGCCAATATGAAATCACTACTCTCTAGGCCTGGCTCCATTGAATCTGCTCTGGTTTTGCAGTGCACTCTTTACTGATTCAGCATGTTAGCAGGCAAGTAGAGTCCCTTCTGAGTAAGTGAGGACACTTCCCATAAACCTTAACCACAGTAATCATATTAACAATAGAGCTGGAGTTAAGATTTTCTGAGAACCCTAAAAGCAAATTCCCTTGTCTTTGGGTAGCTAATACCTCAAAATAAACAGGGAGATGAAATGAGCTCCATGTGCCAGTAAGCTGTTCAGTGCTAGGGAGGAAGCAGCTGCTGAATAACCCACAGGAAGTTTTCACAGCCCCAAAGTCCTAAACACCCATCTCTTCAGTTCACCTGAGTGACTCGCTTAACCCCTACTCTTATCTTCCTCCTCTAAAATGAAGGTATAAATGTTTGACAGGCTAAGGAAGGCAGAATCTGCAATTTGGGTGCACATAGCAATGTTTGCATGTTGCACTTTGAATTTTAGTGTATGTTCTTGCCATCAGCGTGGATTTTGGCCTAAACTGGAAAGAGGGGGACAGAGGAATTTAAGGTATTCATGAAGACTTTTGCTTCTGCACAGCCAGAGACTAAAACATTCTGTCAGCATTGATATGTATAAAAAAATGCTTGATGGCAGTGCACCTCAGCAGGACAGCTTGTGCAGGACAGCTCAGTGCAGGACAGCTTGTCCTCTGGTCTCAAAAGGCTTTAAAACATTAGTGGTCTGAAAGTCTTCTGCCCACAAGAGGGACAGCAGAGAGAGAAGCAGCAATGGAGATGATGGGAGGGTATCACTGAGCTCACAGCACAGGAGATCTGTGCATCAGTGGGGGAACAGCAACACTGGGGCTAGTGGACAGGCTTTCTTTACCAGTGATGATGGAGACCTTCCTGGAGGAGAGACATGAGGAACACAGTAACCCTGAATGCCGCCAAATCCAGAGTGCTAATGCTGGCAAGTCCCCAGCCAGTTGCCTCTGCAGACCGCCAGTGGAAGAGGAGAGGAGGTTGGCAGAGGAAAGTTATGAGGGAGCAGCAAGTTAGCTGTGGGGCATGCAACTGGCCCCAGTCCATGCAGGGGTGTGCACCATGGTGCCATCCTTGCTATTGCTTCCCACCTCCACCCAACAACTAATCACTGCCTGCTGATCCTCATCCCTCTGGGGCAACGATGTCCTGCCTCAGAGACAGCCCTGTACCCTGCTTTCTGTAATTCCCTTATTAGTTACCATTCCCGTGAGCACTGAGGGCTGTAAATCTTGAGGGCCAACTTCTTTGCTGCAGCAGTGAAGTGCAAGACAAAACTGCTGCCTTTTATCACCTGACAGGTCCCATGCAAGCTGGCTGCATGAAAAGACACTTACTCCTCTTCAGCTATTGAGAAGGAGAGTGTCCTCCTTTCTTATAGAGAGCTTGGAGGGCAGACATCCAAAAGGACCAGATAAGGGCAGTCAGTATCTTTAGTAATACAAAGAGAGTGAAGCAAGACATATCAAACCCTGGTGGGATCAGGCTGGATGCTGGGCCATGGATAGTACAGTCATCACATCCCAGGCACTGCTTCAAAGCCATAGAAGTTTTGGTAACCTGAAGCTCAGTCTGAGCTCTTTAGTTTGTGTGCATCACAAGTTCTTCTCCCCAGCTCCTGCAAAAATGTTGGCATTAATTAATACAATAGATTGCTCTCTGGAATTGCAAGAAAATGGGTGAATCCTCTGTTTTCTCCTCTTATGCACCATGTATTTATAGCTAACAAATGCTAGATGAAGCAGAGGGGTGAAGCTGCAACTCTCAGTAAGTCAGTTTTCTCCATTGGACAGGAGATGTGCATTGTGGAAGAACCTCTAGAGGAATTCACATCAAGACACAGTCTGGAGTGGAAATTTTTATTCCTGGATCACAGGTTGGTGACAAGAAAAGCTGGTTGTGTGTGTTGCTTGCCTACTGCTATTTCATAAGTACAATTCTCTCAAATAGTGTTCCATTTCATGTCTAAATCTCACAAACAGGAGGGCTGCCACTTACAAAAGCTGATGTTTACTATTTTACATTTATTTTTAACAGGCTTTTAAAAAATGTATTCTGTTTCTCAGGCCAAATTTGTCATTAGCTTGTTCTTGTTTCCTTTAAAATTATCAACAGACCAAAGTCTGTCACGTGGCAGAATGATCTAATTATTAAAGAGCTGCAGAAATCCTTCTTTCTAAATCCACTCATTGATTGTGTGTGTGCAATTCCCTCTGAGTTATGGAGGGAAAGTCTATGCTGGCCTGAGGCATCTGTGCTGGCAAAGGTACAAAGCAAGTGCCTCAGCATGCCACAGATGAGCTCTCCAGGCACCCAGAGGGAGACAGCACAGATGATTTTTCCCTCCTATCCCCCTAGTCCCAGCAAACGACGGCTTTCTATCACCTTGCTACGCATTTTCCTCTGTGCAAGGTCTGCAGGAGAGCTCCTGACCAAAGAACAGCTAGGGAACGTCTCCCTCACAGCAGATTCCTGTGTGAAGGTCCCTGAAAAGCTGAATTGCTTTCAATAATCACATTTTCCCTGGGAAAAAAAGGGGCTGTCATAGCCTTGTCCTGGTGGGATGGTGCTGCTGGTACTACTGTGCCCAGCTGGGCATCCCAGACACAAGGTGGGGCAAAGTCAGGATCTAGTCCCCTGAGGCAAACAATTGTACACTGATGAATGAAAGAAGATCTGGGCTTTTTGCATATCCATGTCAACATGCAGAACTGCTTTTTTTATGGTTTATGAACTCAACTTACATTGTGCCTAACCACAGAGCACCGCCGATTATAGGATACTTGCCTTTTGAAGTGCTGGGTACTTCTGGCTACGACTATTACCATATAGATGACCTGGAGCTGCTAGCAAGGTGCCATGAACACTGTAAGTATCCCATGGCCCAGGTTCCTGTGAGGTCACTAGGACACCTCTTTTCAGTGAAATGTTGTTTCAGTTAAAAGTTGGAAGGGGAGGTTCAACTCCTGCCTCAGCCTGTATATCTTAGAAGAGTTGTAGCAGACTGGGGGCGCTGCAGCTGATTGTCATCTGGGACAGACTTATCAAGCTCTGGAAAATACGATTTTACCTTCTGTATCCCCAGCAAGACTTACTGAATGGATAAAATATGTCAGATTAGATCCCCATTAGTAAAGCACATGCAGTTCAAGAAATTCTTGTGGATTATTTCCCCTAATATTGTTCACTGTGTATTTAGGATTATCTGTGACCATTTAAATACAGTCTGTTAACGTTTAATTGAAAAACTATTTAAGTAAAGAAAATAAGGCAATGCTTTTCAAATATTTGCTTACAGAACTGGCAGTAACATCTCATCTTACCACTTCTGCCTGTCCTGAAGGTATACTGTCAACAATAGCTTTTATTTGTTGACACTGAAATATAGAAAGGCTAAAAATGGGGGTGTTTGGGAACCCCTTGAAATCACCAAGGAAAGAACAAAGAGATTAATTTTGTTGGTGAATCTTTCAAACCTTCAATACATTCCCATTTACTGTAGTTTGAATTCTTGTCAGTCTGGGAATTTTCTTTCCGTTTCAAATTATTTTTGTCTTTGCACAATGTTATCTCCTGTGCTCACTTCATTCTAAATCCATCTCTACACAATACTCATCTTTTCAAGCATTTTTATCCTGTACTTTTCTACTCTAAGAGTGATCATCTTAAGGTGATCACTCTTAGAAATTAATCCCAGATGCCTAATTAAGCAGTATGTGATCAGCACATAAACCAGGGTAAGATTTATGTTTAAATTGCAGCGAACACTAATGCATTAGTATCCAAACTTATGTACCATTCAAAGTGTCAGAAGAAGATCCCTACTGATCTTTATGATTTTTGCTCTATCATAAGGCCCAGAGGAGCACTTACTCAAAATTGGTGCTTAGACTCCTGCCTGCCTTGGGAATCAATGGGGACATAGATATTTTTGTCACTTTTTTTCACGTTTCTTGTCATTTTCACATGGAAAATTGTTTTACAATCTGTGTGTATTTTCTGCTGACAGTGATGCAGTTCGGGAAGGGGAAGTCATGTTGCTATCGGTTTCTGACCAAAGGACAGCAGTGGATCTGGCTCCAGACCCATTACTATATCACCTACCACCAATGGAACTCCAAGCCAGAGTTTATTGTGTGCACGCACATGGTGGTAAGGTATGGAAAAATTATATCAACTGATGGGGACATAAAGGACAGTAAGATGAGAGCACCTTTGTGTCTCCCAACACCTTCTTTAAAAACATAATGTCTTTTACATAACAAAAAGTTAAGCCTGAACTCTTCAAAGGAAATATGTTAATTATAGAAAAAATGTCAGACTAAACCTTAGCTTATGCAAAGTTTCATTTTTTTTCAGTTTAGGGGCAGATGAACTATGCCAGTTTTCCGTTTTGTGCAAAAACAGAGAATAGACAGATCTCTTACATATTAACTTCCTCTAATCCTTTCATTGTTTATAAAGAGATGTGTGGAAACTTTCTAGTGAAGTCATAAAGTGGTTGTAGGATGTGATCTTGACCCTTATAAGGCTTCTTTAATATACTTCTTGACTTCAAGAAGATAGGAAGAGACCAAAACCTGAAAATTAAAACAGTTGCTCAAATGTTATTCAGTAGAATTTAAGTAATTTTTCAGCTATTCATTTAACCTGTAAAATGGTACAGTAATTTGTTCTTCCACTTTCTTAACACACATTTTATGAAATATAACCATTCCATGTTGATACATGGTGTTATATTTTCCATTCAGTTATGCAGATGTTCGGGTAGAAAGGAGACAGGAGATGGGCTTGGAAGAAGTGTCCTCAGAGGTTGTGTCCTCGGCACTAAAGGTACAATGAGAAAACTTTTTTTCATGGATCTATGTAGTAATCACAACTTGTTCCTGTGTTAATGTCACCAAAGACTCCAGCATTGTCTTTCTGGGTGGACTCTCTCAACTTCAGAATTCATTGCTCACTTGAATAATTTTAACACAAATTGGGTAAGTTTATGAAAGGATATACCTGGAGATCAGTAACAGCCACAAATTAAGTGGAACATGGCTAGTGGTGGTATGAGATATCTCCACTTTTTCCTGGCAAGGTGCTGCAGTTTAAAGATTCATTTGGACAAGTTCTGGCAATCGGCCCTCTTGGCTACATCTCAGTGATCTGCTGAGGGAACACAGCAAAGCTCATCCTCAGTGCATGGCTGAGTGTCTCACAGAGGCTGCAGTTGCTGTCACATTCAACTGAACACAAAAGAAAGATTCAGAAAAACATCTGAAGGCACAAAATGACTATGGCAGTAGCTTGCTATTTATTTCTAACTCAGTGATAGTTGTTTATAAAATGCATTAGTTGGATGGTATTTGGAAGGGACACTGATGCCTGTGTCCAGGTCTTCTACTGGCCTACCTGAGATTAGTTCTGCTCAAGTCATTTTAGGTCTGCCAAAGAACTGGTGTGCAAGCATTACTAAATGCATTTCAAAATGCTTTAACCTTGACAGATGCAATAGCTATTCTCTTTTTTTGGTTTGTTTTAGGATGGTGGTGCCAGCTTAGATCCTGAACAGCACTTTAATGCACTTGATATTGGTGCCTCCATCCTCAGCGCCAGTCGGACACCCTCAGTATCATCCAGGAGCTCACCAAAATCTTCGCACACACCCAAGTCAGACCCAGCATGTGAGTGGCATTCCTGGATTACTGCATTATTTTAAATTTAGCCAAGTTACAGAATGTGTGCCTATGTAGCACAGCTGCTAATTTAACAGTTATTTACGAGTTATCAATGATATGCAATGACAATAAAGTGCATAATCTGAAATGGTAACATACAAGAGGGAAGGTTCTAGTGCAACCACCTAAATGCCAGGAAATGAGTAGTGGGACCTGCTGTTTCAATCTGTTACAAAAATGAGGACTTCTGTCTTCAGATTTGTGTGCATCTGTATGAACAACATGAGACTCCTCTAGACTTACATGAATAATAACAGCCTGTGGGTTATTCTCTTCCAGCCAAGATTCAGGATTCTCCAGCATTGACTTGGGTATACTCTTTCTGCTCCCTGAACTGGAAGAAAAGCCAATGAGCTAACCTGAATTTGCAGTTACTCAGCCCATATAAAGGGCGTTCCAGCTGTTCTAGAACCCTTTCTGGGTCCTTTTGTGCTGTTTGTTGGAGCACAAAAATCATAATCTGTCTCATTTACTTTTATCTTTGCGCAGACCCTCCTTATCAGTTTAATTTTACTATCATTTAAGTCAACAAGAACAGCCTTGACTCTCACTGAAATTTAGCCAGGCCATAACATTTTCTACCTAGGTCTTGTTGTAACTGCAAACAGCATTAATTTCCAGCATGTGAGCACTCACAAGTACTTTTCTTGCAGCTACACCAACAAAGCTGATTGCAGAGTCTAACACTCCCTTGCCAAGAACACCAAGCACGCAGCAGGATTTATCTGTGCATAGACTCAGTCAACCTACTGCTCTTCAGGTAACTTCCAAAAGAATCCTCAAAATAGGCAGAGGGTATACAAGATGTGTCACATGTACACAGCCTAGCAATTAAAAACAACTTACACAAAAGCCATGGCATTATAAGAAACCTAAAATTTAAAGAAGCCACAAACTTATAAATAAAATTTTGGTTTGTTTTGTTTTTAACCTAGGTTTCTTTGCCTTCTCAGCCTCCATGTGAGCTTCTCCCACAGCAGTTGCTGCCTCAAGCAACTCTGCAAAATCAGCCTGCACCTCTGGCACAGGTTAGTTGGGGATTAGGAAGTGGATTAGGTCACTTGCTTATCTCCTGGTATTTTCTCATTTTAGCACTTTTAGGTTGCCTCTCTAGGAACTAAAATCCCCAAATCCACTGGCTCTCAAACACTTAAAATATTGTGGGAAAGTAATCTGAGTTGTACACTCGTGTGTTTAAACATACAACTGCATGCAGTTGTTTAGAAGCCCAGGTGCATGTAGGTTCAGGTGCACACACACATCTATTTCACAGGAGGACAAAAAACACGGAAAAAGAGTTTTCAACTTTGCTTTTACAGAGTCAGGTCCCATCAAGATCAAATCCACAATAAGAAATAAAGCCAAAAACTGAGAAAGACACCTAGTTCTCCTAAGAACACCTGTTTAGCTCTGCTGATGCAGAACTAACAAACAGTAAAGGACACACAAGTTGAACAACACTCATTTTGTGAGTGTGCCAGTAATGGTGAGGATGCTGCTGGAGACAAATTTCAAATTCCTCCAATCTATGAATCTGTATCTCAAAAGTGAATGATTGCCCAAAAAGTCACCTCAGTGTTTCATTTGCAATGGATTTTGAAGAAAAAATTTTGAGTACTGTGTTCCCTGTACATTATTTTTCTCATGTGGTCCTGCTGTGATGGTACATTCCATGAATCTCTGATTTTAGGAATAACAGAGTATTCCTGGACCTAGGCTGCTTCTACCATTCGTACTCTGTAGTCCCTCAAAAGATCCCAGAGTTCTTCCTGTGGTATATGAACATAAAAAGTCCTGAGGATCCTGGCTTTAAAATAACAAATTCTCATTTATCTTTTATGTTTAATATTCTTTTCACGACTCCATGCCAGTGTGCAGCAAAGAAACAGCATATCAATTATCTGCTCTGAGCATTCATGTTCTTTCACAGATACTTCTCTGTTATTCATTAATGCAGTTTCAAACATCAATTAGTTTATGTCTTATAAGCCTGCACGTGTTTTGTTTGACTTTTTTCTACCTCCCTTTCTTCCTCATCAAAGCTCTTTGTGAAGAGAAGCTTTCCGGTCATTTACCAAGATTCTTGCCGACTTGTTCCTTCAGTGTAAAACGCTGTTACAGGCACACCAGCACTGTTTCTTTTCCACTAAATTGGAGCACAGTCCAGTCACAAGGCCACTGGTTAAGCCTCTTTGGGCCAGCTAAATCTTGGTGAAAGGAGTGGGGCTAACTCAACTTTGTCTGCACAGGCAGCCCTCTTCTTGACTGGCAGCAAGGTCACAGCAGTGCTCCTGGCAAAGCTCAAGATGAAGCTTGATACGGAGTAGGGAAGTAATAGCAGAATATTGCAGCTCAGGTTGCTGATGTCCACATTCCATAGCAATAGTTCTCTAAAGAGTACTAAATCTCCACACACTTGGGCGATTTTCAGAAATTATTACGAAAATTATGAGACTATTCTGTACTTCGCACTTTAAAATAATTAACGTGTCAGCCTACAGCAAGCCAATTCATTATTTAAAAGACAAGGTGCCTGCAGCACTTGGTGAGTAAGGGATGAAGCCTGGGCACACGTGCTTTCCAGCATGAATATTTCCTTGGCTTCCTAGCTGACCATTTCACGGCATTTCAAACACCTTTACAAGCTCTTTGCCTGTAGAAATAGCATGGCCAGGTGCCCCACTGCCAGTCTACAAGGAGGAGCTGCGCAGGTTGTTCCCCAGTGTCTTTCTCCCTCTTGCCTTCAGCTAAAGGTAACCAATGGCAGGAGCTGAAAGGCAGTCTGCCCAGCCTGGCCACACAGGGCACTGCGTGTCCTTGGAGCTAACATTTGGCTACAGGGTGGCAGCAGCAGGGAAGAACATTGTAAGTGGCCACAAGTGCATCTGCAGCAAACAGCTAACTGCTGCCTTGGACACCATCTATTTGAACTTTGATTAGTTTTATTTCAAGCAAAGGCTGTGATGGTTTTGTCTGTACTGAAATGGGGTTTTTATCTTCTGCCTTCTGTGTGTGAATGAACAGACAGCACTGTGCTAGATGTCACCTGAATGTAAATGGTTTACTTTAAACCAAGTGCTCCTTATTAGAATATTTGTTTGTTTGCCTTCCTCATTGTTATAAATTAAAATCCCCTACAACACAGCAGATGTTGATGACTGAATAGTAACTAGCACTAATAATCCGTTTGGGATTGAGCAGGTGTTATTCAGATGACAGAAAGAAGGAACAAGTTGTTCGATGAGCTGCAAGACTAGTGAAACCCAGTTTCCCAGGGACTGCACCTTGCAAGGCTGGTGCATGGAGCCAGCCTTTCCAACAGGAGGAAGGGACGAGTAGATCCTTCTCTCCTTTGTTCAGCTAAAGATTTCATGAAGTTACAGCAGTCTGGTATTTTTAACACTCTCACAACTCTTGCATGTCTCTAGCAAGAAACAGAGCTCATCTCCTGTGCCAGAAGGATTGAAAGAAACTTGGAAGGTAGGCAGAAAAGAAAGGTTTAAAGGAAACAAGTAAAAAACAAATACCCAGCTACCTATTGTCATGAAACTTGTAAGGAATAGTTTCATGGTTTTGAGGCATCCATCTTCTTGTTCATCACATCTGAAATGAGGGACCATGTTGATAGACTCCAGGGCCACAGATCCACTCCCCTGGCTGCAGCCCTCCAGCACCTAGAGGGAGAAACCAGACTAAAAGTACTGTGTGGGTTTCACTTGTTTGGGTTTTTTTTTGTCTGCATTACAATCTTTGATTAAACTGGTGCAAATATAAATATCTCTCAGATTTAGTCTTCCATGTTTGATGGTATCTGGAGAGATGGAATTTTTCTGTGTATTGCATGCACTTTTCTGGAGATTCTGTGGACATTTGTAGATACCTAAGTGAGATGAAGAGCAGCTTCATCTGATGCCAATGGCAGAGTTAAAGCTGGGCAGTGTTTTCTGTAGTACAGTTTGAGTTAAGCTCTTTTAATTTATTATACAATTACAGATTTCTCCCTTAATTAGTAGAGCGGTTAATGATCTTGAGATAAATACTCTCTGGTGCAGGTCAATTGCTGTTAGTGTCTCATTATACAAAAACAATAGAAGCTCTGTAAGCACAGGGGTCATGGCTAGAGTTATCAACAGTTTGAGGGTTAGAGTGGGAAAGGGAAAAAAGCAAAAGAGAATGTTCCTTGTCTTCTGTAACAGCTTTCACTCCAGTATACCAGCTAATTGTTGTTGTTAAGTGTATGAATTCAAAAAGCATGTGAAAAAGAGAACAAAAAGACAATACAAGATGAATATGCTAAATATAAGAACCTGCCCCCCAAAATTGAGGAGTAATAATTTAAAATCAACAGCAATATATTCTTGTGTTCAACTTTCCAAAGCAAATTCAAATTTAAAACGAAGGCCTGGATGGATTTAATTTCTTAATATAAGTATAAAATGATTATAAAATTACCTGTTACAGCATTCCTTTTATTAATTGAGGAAAATCAGGTTCCTTTCCCAAAGTATCATCAAAAAGTTTGCATGTTAATGAAAAGTCTGTTGCCAGCAAGCCAGGCAGTTAAAATGAAGCTTTTGGCTGAAAGTGTTTCAATTCCTTTCTGATAAGAATGCATTTAAAAACTTGAGAGTAGTCCTCACTAAAAGAGTTCATATAGAGATAATTAGGTTATGATATTTGTCTTTTTTTAAAAATCCTTCTGTGGAGACCCAGGTTAAAGCAGCAATTAGCTGCATCTCATCTAAGCAAGTCATTGCCACATAGCATCATTCCTCTTCTAAAATAAGGGCACTTGGGGCTTTTCAGAAACATGGAGTTGGGCTACAACAACGAGCACCAGATGCTCCTTTAAGTCACTTGTCCTTATTCCCAAACATCTGAGGTTTCCCCTTGACCGTTCCTCAGGTTAATACTTTATACATTGACTAGAAAGAGGCCCTGTTTGGCTTCTCCTCTTTAACACCAAAACCTTTGTGAGCTCTGACACTGTTTTTCTGCTCTGGGAAAGGACCAGGTTGCACATGCAGAGCACTGCAAAAGCACCATGAATCATAGTACAGGCCAGGGGGTCATGTCACCTCCTCGGGCAGACATTGCAAGCTGTGAGATGACTCTGGCAGCAAAGTGGGCTCTGAGGGCCTCTGCCACCAGCAACTGCAGGTGCCACCTTACCAGCCCTCCTTCCCCCTAAGCAATGAAACTCGCCTCCACCTTGGCACCTCTTTGTGCAGTGACCTCCTGGATCGTGTGGGAAAGCCACCCTCCACCTGGTAAATAGAAATGAACCCTCTGAAGTTCTGTCCTTCTCTGCTGAAGGACATTTATTTCGAGATTTCAGCTTTGCTAGAGGGATTGTAAAGGTACTTCCACATATTTAATTGGTTTAAGGTGAAGTAGTTAGCTGATACAAATCTGACCTGTCACATTTAGATTTCTCTTAAGTAGTCAAAAATTTCATTTAACTGCACAGTGTTGCTAGTACCAAAACACTCCTTAATTTCTGTCTTGTTACCATTTTTGTTTTCCTGTTAAAAAGCCAGAAATGGTGTCAGGCAGTGCACCATGGAGCAGAAAGGTTACAGCAGCATGCATCAGTTCACCAAGTAGCACAGAGCCACTGGAACATCTACAGGAACAGGGAACCATTTTGAAGTCACATCAAAATTATTATATTCCTTTTGCCTGGACACTCAGAGCACCACATGTTTTCAGATAGATTTTGGATGTCCTGATTACAGAAAAGCTTAGAGATTTTTTTTAAGTAGTTTTTTTTATTTTCCCAAAGACTGTTTTTTAATTTTGGAATATGAGCTCATGCAAAACAATTATTCCAAAGCCTCTTAAGGTAATAATTAACTTTGGTGAACTTTGAATTATACCTTAAAACACCCAATAAAACTAGGAATCTATTGCTGTGTTAGTCCCCTCCACACTTAACTGAATTATTCCAGTTTGTGCCAGGTATTGCTGCTGTAAAAGGTTTCACTTTCTTCTTGATCTTAATTAGTGATCTCCATTTTTTACTGTTTTTTAGATCAGCCTTTCTCCCACCGAGCTGAGCAATTCATTTTACATCACATATAAAAATAACTTAATGAGTTTTTCTTGTAGCTTGTGTACTAAACAGCTGTACAAATCTAGAAAATGCTCATTGTGGTCCATTGTGTGATGCCTTAGTAAGTCATCAGCAAAACAGACCATTGAAGAATTACTATTTCTGTGCAGAAAAAGGAAAGCATTAGTGAAGCACATCTGGAATATACAGTTATGCCAGACTAAGGGCTCCAAACTACCAGCTAGTAAAAACAATGCACTCATTTGCCATCCAATTTTAAATATTTTAAGGCAGCGAACTCTCGGAAACAATCCTTGTAACAGAACAGAGTCAGCTGTAAGCAGATCATTCTGACTGAAGCAATTTCATATATATGTGCATAACAGTGAAAATAGACAAAATTTATCTCTATCTAGCTGTCAGTATAGCTCAAACACATTTTTTTATTCTTTAGCTGTGCTTTACAATCAAGAAACAATAGCTTATTACAGAACAGTGATTGAGACCTGTTTAGATTATAATGATTGATTTCCCCCACCCTACCCCCCTTTTTGTTTTTTCAGTTCTCAGCACAGTTCAGCATGTTCCAGACCATCAAGGACCAGCTAGAGCAGCGGACACGGATCCTGCAGGCCAACATCCGGTGGCAGCAGGAGGAGCTCCAGAAGATACAGGAGCAGCTCTGCCTGGTCCAAGACTCCAGCGTACAGGTATGTTACTGCTGGAAGAGGCAGAGTCAAACATCCTCTCTCATGGCTGTTGATAGGATTGGCAACTTAAAATTGCTCCAGGTTCCAGCAAATCTGGACAAGTGGAAAACAGCTCATCTGAATGAGGATGTTACCCTCTGAAAGCCTCTTGAGTAACCTATGTCAAGAAAGATTTAAGAGCTCTCAGGAAGAAGAGAAGGAAGAAATACCTCAGCCTTAGGAGGAGGAGAATAATTTGGGTCATTTACAGTAGCATTTTGTTACTTTAACTACTGATTCTTCAGACCAAGCAGCTGTAGTAGAAAATACTTGGTTTCATACTTGCCAATGATTATGTCTGTCTGGTTCATTAGCTTCCATCCAGTCACTGCTTGCTTCATGTTGACATCACTTGTGCTCAGTATCTTGCCTGTCCAGCTCTTCCTTCAAACAGTGTTCATCTTTTACATTTGCTCACTGTTTTACTGACCCTACACCATCTCAGATAGAGAACACAAGAGATTAGTTTCCTTGTCATGTTTGAACCCCCCAAACCTCTGCTAATGTTCATTTGTTCACACCTGGGAGGTGTCTGAATTTGTTCTTCACTGGACCAACTTAAGCCTTAAGGGTGAATCTGACTGAGCCCGCTTTTCTTCTGGTTTTGATACCTCCCACACAGAGCTAGAATTCTCATCTGCTTTTTGCTGCCCCTTATGTCTACCAAACCTCAGAAATAATAGAAATAATGTGGTTTAGTACAGGTTTCCCTTAACAACAAATGGACAAATCATCCAGTCCTATGGAAGTCTTCTGAATGTGGGGTGATTACTACTCGGTTCCTCATAATTTAACAATAAATGCCAGGTTAAATGACTCTTGCTAGAAATGTTGCATGGAGGACCCTCTGTGAGCCTTACACTACGAACAAGATTATTTTAGAAGAAAACATCTCAAGGAACATTTTAAGCACAAGATGAAAACCTGGGAGCTGCTGAAGTTAGCGGGAATTTTGCTTTTGACTTCCACACAGAAACAGACTCTCACCCATCATTATCATCTGTGAAATGCAGTTTCACATATTAAAAACAAATTGGGATTGTATGTTTAGACAATTAGAGGATCAGCGAAGCCAAATTAGAAACTTTGCCACCTAAGTTGCAGCATGTGCACTGCTGTAAAAACAGCACAGCAGCTGTGGGTCCCAAACCCAGGACTCCCTGGAACTCCTGCCATATAAGCATATAGGTAGACCACATTTAGCTTCAGTGAAGTTCTTCTGTTGGTTCTCTGCTGACTTTGATTAATGGAAAGGGAAAGTCTCTTTGCAATTAGATGGCCTTCAATTTAGAATTATGTCATATGTCTCAAAGCTATTATTGTTATTATGAATATTAAGACACGTGATATTCTCACTTCCTCTCTTTTTAATAGGGTGAAAACCATTATTCCCTCCTGATAAAGTCTTCAATAGTCATATACACTTTTTTTTTGCATAATTCAGTCAAAAACAGAAGATCAGAGCACATTCTTATATGCAAGAAGCAGATTTTATTCTTAGAAAGCTGTCTTCTACATACACAAGGGTGCATTTAACAACCCAAAGACCATGGGATAGATTCTCAGATATGCTCAGAGGGAGCTCAAGCAGAGAGAAGAGGAGGCCCAATGGGTATATGGTGGGTAGTTATGCCCACCTCATACCAATTTGTAGCTCTGAAGTGATACTATTTGGGTGATTCCCTCTCCCATGAAGACAGTACCAGGTTGGACCAAGTATTTACAAATTCTCCGGTGTCAGTACCAACCAGCTTACTGCAGATGCAGAACTGAGAGGCACAGAGAATAGAGATCAGCTTGGATAAGCAGGGATTGCATATCTGCCTGAAGGAGCAATGCTGGATGGGGAATGTTATCCTCTATATTTTGGGTGCCTTTTGAGCAATCAAACAAGGCTGAGATGCAGGTGGTCACACGACTCCTGGACAGGCCTTTTTCTTGTCTCACTTTCTCTAGGTAAAAAAAAAAAAACCCACAAAAAAATTACTGTGCTGTTGCAGGGATAGACTGAGACCAGGAATTTGTCTTGCCTAGGGTCAATTTAGAAGAAAGCTTCACACTTTTGCATGCAGCTCTTTTGTGACTCACAAGCAGCAAGGAGTAAACTGTTAAATCAGGAATCCAGCCACGTGCTTTGCCACACAGATTTCATCATTCAGAGAGCTAGATGTCTGCAGACATTGATCTGTGTCTATTATCAGAGCTACAAAGCACAGTAGCAAACAGGCAAGTATGACTATCAAGCACGTTTCTGGTCTCTCAAATACTCTGTGTATAAGAGCTGTAAGCATGGGGGAGTGCAGTAGGCTGTCTGAAAAGGAGGAAGTGTTCCCTGCGTTTCCCTCATTAGCTGATTTATTAGCATATCATCTCCACTGGTTCACTCCTTTCCACACACAAGTGTACAGGTAGCTCTCTAGAGAATTAAGCCTGATTTCCATTTCCTTCAGAAATCTTCAAAACTGCAGTACAGCAGTCCACCAAGAAATGCTTTCCCAGACAGACAGATGTCGAGCATGGTAGTCTGGGTTAGAAACTATTTGCAAGAGCCATGTGCAGTGAAAGATGAAACTATTGGGAGGTTTGTGGGCCCTGAACAAAAGTGTTCAAAACCCCATTAAATCCCTGTTACTGCTTTTCCTGACAAATGAAAGTATGAAGGATGAGAGCAGCAAGAGTAACCTCAGAAGTCTGAAGGATGCTGAACTGAATGGTCTAGCTAATGATTTGCAGATGGGGAGGAAGCCAGAAGGGCTGAGCCTGATCAGCTTGCAAGAACTACAATCAAGAACATCTACAGCCACCCGTCATTTGCAAATCAGGCTCCCTTCGAAGCCAGTGAACCTCAGCTTCCCAGTGCCGTGCATGATACCATTTACATATTTTACATAAAGAGTCTTGATACCTGTAATGATGAGCCCAAAAGCTATAATACCCTGGTAATCCAAAGGACTGGTAGAGTCAAAAAGATGTTTTCCTTGTGATGTCTTGTCATTGTAGTTCAGCCATTAGCTGTAGGGACCAGCTGTTTTGGAATGAGGGGACAGCAGTGTCAGAGGGTCCCTCCCTTGCCTTGCTGCTTTGCTGTGTATGTTAACAATCTGGCCAATTAAAAAAATATTTGTAAGATGCTTCACTGACCTTACAGTCTACAAAATCACCAACAAGACACATCATTAGCAGCAGTACAGTTAGGAGGCTTCTAATTTATCTACTTAGACTGGGAAAGTTCTTTTTTTTATTAGGAGGTTTCTGTTGTTATTTAAAGCTTACATATTTCAGTGTTTCAGGGGAATTCAGGCAGGATTATCACAAGAGAGGCACATCATGAAAAACCACCATTAAGTTTTGTACAAATTAATCTTTTAGGTTTAACTAGCAGGCAGAAATTCCATGCTTCGATTCTCTCTCAGGTTAACTCTTGTTTTGATAAGGCATATTGAGTCTTCAGTTTTGCATGGACACAATCACCCTTGCTTAAGACTCTGAGCTTGTTTTTTCGAGGTCATTTATGTTCAGAGGGTAACAATGCTGCTTTGGACATTATAATGGCAACAGAAAGTCACTAGGTATGAAACCCTGAGAGCCCTTTCAGGGTACAAACACACGAACACATGAAATTGGTTTATTGGGATAAACTTGACACTAAATTTATAGCACGTTACCTGTGCACGTTCCTACCCAGTGGCACACTCTGGCAATTGCAAAGTAGGTTACTCTGCTTTCTTTCGAGGATAAGCTCCTTGGCCTTCATCTGGAAGTGAGGCATGCACACAGGGAGGTCTCTGCTAAGTAAGTAGTTTGCTGCAAGTCCACACCCTGCCTTGATAGATGTAGACTTTGCATTGGATGAACTTAGTATTTCCCCAGTGCTGTACTCGAAGTACAGGGTGGACACTAAGCTAATCCTCCTAAAGGTCTTAATTTGCAGCAATTTTTCCAGTACCAGTGGGCTCACATTCCTCATCACATTTTTGAAATGCATTACTTGCTTCATCTGTTTGGAATGTTATAACAAATGTTTTATATCAGATTTTATATCAGTGGAGATCAGTTTCATTGCTAGAGCTAATCAAGCGAGTTCATTTACTACATGTCCAAAGCTTAGCTTCTACATACAGAAAATATATAAAGAAAATGATTTTTCATAATCTCTGTCTTTGATTTATTCATAATAAGACCTATTTACTTGGCAGAACTTGTGAAACCATCTGTCTTTCTTATATGTAATGGCTCCAAACTCAGTGAGCAGTATTTTTAAAAGAAAACACTTGGAGCTAATTTCAGACCTGCTGCAAGCAGCCCCAACTCTGTCACTTGACCCATTTTTTTCTATCAGACATCTTTGAGATGTGGTTAGCCTGCAGCACCTGAAACAAGCTGTTGCTTTTCCTTAATTGCCCCCCTCTCTTAGCTGACAAATGTCTGTACCTTTTTTCTGAGTAGAATCTTGGCACACAGAAATTCATAAAAAATTTATCATATTTAAATAAATATTGTGTTTTGAAAGCTAGATAAATAAGTACAAACATGAGGGATCCAGCCATACTTATTCAAAGGAAAGCCTTGTGCCAGGCCTTTGGAGGAAGATATGGGCTTTTTCCAGGAAAAAATTAGAGGGGACATGATAATTTAGGGAATTGTTAATATAGCAATAAGCTGCAGAAAGGTATACTCATTACTGGGCGTACCTCAGATGTACTGCTAGGCATGAGACTGATGGATGAATAATGAAGAGAATAATTGTGATTCTGATTTCATTTAAAACCTAAGTAGCTCCACTTAAATTAATGGAGTTTCATGCATGTAGCAGTGGTGTGGAATCAGAATCAGATCCAAAAATTACTTCAACTGCGTGGGATGTGTATCTGCATACAGTCCTTGGTGGCAGGAGGCTAGATTTGAAATACTGCAAAGAGAGCTTGTAGCATTAATAATGCATAGTTTTAAAAGATTTCTTTTTCCTCTTTACATCTAAAATAAAAGAAATTGCCCCTAGAAAAGCAAAAATTCCCAAGTCCTATAACTTTTAAAGAAGAAAGCCTCATCTTGCAATGCAAGAACAGGAGGACATCATTTACAGAAACAGTAACATGGCACAGTTAGGAAGAACACCAGGTGACAGTTAGCTGGTGGGAAATCAGATAAATGACAGCAACTATCTGTTTACACATCCTCTCAATGATAAGGACACGGCCGGCCATTCAACATGGAGAGCTTTGGCCTGACTGTGGCCTCATTAAAAACATTTGAAGACTCTGCTAGATGTAAGGTGTTGAATTTCCAGAGACAAAATCAAAAGCAATCCTGTCTGAAAGGCAGGCAGATTTTTGTTGAAAAGAAAAAGGACTGAAAAGACACGGAGTTACTCTCTTCCCTTTGGTCAGGATGCCCCAGAACACAGCGAACGTACTGGGAACTGGTCTTACAAGGGCTGTGCCTGCCCCATGGAGAGAGGGCTTGTACCTTCAGGACACATTTCACGAGTACAGATTGCACTTGCAGAACAAGAAATCAAGAAAGCAGAGACAGCAGAACTGCTAATGTAGGAATGATAGGTGATTTCCAACTAAAAGTAAATACATAGTGAATCCAGAAATGTGGTAACTTTATTTTAGAGTATATCTCAGGATTTAATTCTGTCATATTCATTATTCAAGACAGCTGGGCTATGTCAATAAAACCTCCCTTCTTCTTTTCCAGATGTTCTTACAGCAGCCAACAGTGTCTCTGAGCTTTAGCAATACTCAGCAGCTGGACCCACAACAGCTACAGCAGAGGTCAGGGGCCATTTCTCAGCAGCAGCTTGTACCCAGTCCTCAACTCCAAGCGCAAATCACATCTTCACAAACAACAAACCAGCAGACACTGAGAGAAGCAAGCGTGATATCAAGCCAGGTAATGATTTCTTTGGATAGAAAAGTGTTTACATGGAAAGAAGACACTGAGCTGTTATTAAGCAAGGAAGTAAAATCATGTCAGTCCTGCAAGTGTTCCTTTGCCTTCCCTTCTCTACTCTTCCTTACATCTATATAAAGGGTTTCCCTACATCATTTACTTTACCTTAAATCCCTTTTTTAAGACCTCAGCCAAGAAGATTACTCGAGCAGCTGTTTCAGCTTGAAAAAAGCAAGGAGGACACACAAAAGGTGTGGGCGACTTAATTGTTCTTCAGGTGGTCCTGAAAGAAACCTGACTGACTGCGCTGGAAACTATCAATAGTGGTGCCAGCAGTGAGAACTCTCAGAATACTTACTCCCCAAGTCCTGTCAGACACCAGTAATGCAACAAAGCCTGTCTGCTGTGGTGGCACACAGAATACATTGAGATTCGTGTGAGACCCTCAGGCTGTGAACATTAACAGGTTCCTGCACAGTGCAATTAAGTTCAGCCTGAGTAGTAGCTGAGATTGTGAAAGCTAGTAGGTTTGACATGGTGGGTTTTTTTCCTTACTGCTCTTTTCTCAGCATTTCCAGTGTTTGCTCTTCCACCCACCTGTTGTGCCTCCCTCCACAGAAAACTGAGCTATTTCTGCTCCCTGAGTGTGCTGCAAACATAGTTGCATTATTATCTCAGAGCCCTCAGCTGTAGCTGTTCACGTCCAACATACATGTATTATAATGACTATAGAAGAGTGTACCTGTATTATAAATGCAAGACAAGAAGACAACAGGCAATGGGCAGAAACTGATGCACAGGAAGTTCCACCCGAGTATGAGGAAGAACTTCTTTACTGTGTGGGTGACCAAGCACTGGAGCAGGTTGCCCAGAGGTTGTGGAGTTTCCCTCACTGGAGATAGTCAAGGACCACCTGGATGCAATCCTGTGCCATGTGCTCTAGGATGACCCTGCTTGAGCAGGAAGGTTGGATGAGATGACTCACTGTGGTCCCTGCCAACCTGAGCCGTTGTGTGATTCTGTGGAAAAAAGGGGGGAAAAAAAACACACACACACACAAACCACAATTTTTAGCTTTAATACGGTTTCTTGCCATCATGGGTCTTGGCGGCAGCTCCTCACACCTAACTTCGCTCCCAGCTTCGTGGGGAGCGGTTCGGGCGTTGCTTTCCCAGCGCCGCCGTCCCGGGGGCAGGACCGGGCGCGGGGCAGCAGCGGGTGTGACCGTCGTTTCGCGTATCGCGGCAGCATCGCCAGGCGCTGTTGCTCATGCTTGGCTCTCTCTCCCCTCTTCCAGGGCCCGAAGGCGTCGCGGAGCGCGGAGCTGACGCCGGGNCACCTCCGGGGCGCCCGGCCCCGGCTGCAGCCACGACCAGCAGCTCAGGTAGGGCCCGGGGCGGCGCCGCCTGCCCCCGCTGCCGCGGCACCCCCCGCGCGGGTACCCAGCGGGGCACCCGAACCGAAACACCTCGTACTCGGAGCGGCAAGCCATCCCCACCGGCAGGAGCAAAAGTAGTGTGACTGCCCTGAAACCCCAGCTCGTGGGGGAATTATAAGTGTGGTTTGTATTAGTGTGCTAATCAGCTCATAAATTTAGAAATAGTTAATCTTTTAGTTTTGCTGAATGAAAATAGCAGTCAAATTGCAGATCAAATCTTGTAACTGGAGTAATGCAGTGGTGAATTAAAACCCCCTGAGCATAGGTGTCTGATCCTGTGGCATTATGAAAAATGGAAATCTTGCTACTGGCTTTGAAGAGCACAAGGTGAATTTAACCAGAGTTGAAAAATATTACTCGAGTAGCCACTTAGGAGATAATAATGAAAAAATGTGATTTATTAGATGTGTGCCAGGCACATCATCCCAGAGAGCAGGCACTACTTCAGACTCTGCCTCACATCACCTGAGATGTGCCTGTCACAGCCAGGAGCTGAGGTCAGACCTCCTAACACTCAGCCTGGTGGCATCCCTGCAAAAATGTCCTGTTTCTGTTTGCAAAACCTGTGGTCCCTCTGTTCCAACAAAATCACCTTTTCTTTTTTTCCCATGCACCAGACTGTTGCTCAGCCAGCCTATTCAGCCCATGATGCCTGGGTCCTGTAATGCAAGACACCCTTCAGACCTCAGCATGGCAGGATCTCAGGCTAAGTATGTGATTCGTCAAGGATAAAACATCAAAGTTGCTTTTGAGGAGAAATAGCCTTCTTTCATAAGATGATGAAGTAGCTATAAATATCAGGAATGTGTTACTGTGACCAGCCTGCCTTCCAGTGTCAGGCTCAGCCTTACGCTGCCTGGTCACATCAGGAAGAATGACAGAGAGAAACACCATGTGCCAGTGGCAATTTAACAAGCCATGGCCGGGGGAATTGTAGTCCCTCACATGCTGCTTGCTTCAGCACTTGAGCTTCTGAAAGTCAGCACTGGCCCAGCTGAAAAGACTGGTGCCAAGAAAACCCCAAATCTCTGAGTACTGAGACATTGGTGTAACACCAGTGGAGCTGTGCTGGATCTACAGCAGCAGAACTGAAAGAATGAAGAGGCCCCTATACCTGAGTGCCCTCAGAAAAGCTGCTGTACAAACCACCTCAGTTGCTTGTCTCCTCAAAATTTAAAAGGAAGGAACCAGAACACACTGGTCAGAATACATCTTTTTTTTTTTTTCTTCTGTATTTTGTTACTCTACTTAGTCGGAAACTGCAAAAATAATAGGCAACTGTTTGTACATCATTTCTTTAAAAGTAATTCTGTATGTTACCTCAGGAATGTAGGTATTCAGTACTTTTTTTAAACACTGCCTATTGCTGTTTATGATTGTCTTAAGCTATATTTGTCACATTTAAATATTGCAAATCCACTTTTATGCCTCTGAATAAAAGAGGCCTTATTTGCAAAGATGTATCTCCCAGTTCACGCAGACTTCCTGACTCCTGGGACCCTCTTATAAGGATCTCACATCCCAGTACAAGTACCCTGACTGTGGCATTTCTGACTAACCCCTAATGTTGAACAGCTGTTGAGTGAACACGCGCCACACCGTGATCTCATCACCCATTACCGGATAAACAGAACTAGGCTGGGTTGGCAATAGTTCCATTGTGGTTTTGCCCACAGCCTTCCACAAAACAACACATACTACAGTTTTGCTGTACAAAACCAGAATGGTGAGAGGAGATGAGTATTTTGTTTCTGTCCCATCCCTCACTCCAGAGGGTTTCTAGAGGGAACTGCCGACTGTACTTGGCAATATGTGTATGAGCAGCTTAAGAAGTAAGGAGCCCTAGCCATGTTTATGCAAGAGATCAACACCCCACAGGCAGTCACAGGGGAGCACAGGCAGCAGGACAGGAGGTGCATTTACTTCTTTCTTGCTGTCAGTTTGGTGCTCAGCATATTAAAACAGAATCAAAGGCCATTTAGTTTAATGAGACTGGGATGTGAATGCTACGTCTGAAGAGAAGACGTGCGTAAACCAGAATCTTTAATGAACCTAAAATGTGGTCTGGGTTTTGAGGTGAGATATATTCCTCCCTCCTAGCCCAGCTCATGCACAGAGTAAGGGAAAACAGTGCTGTCAATGGTGCCATTATTCACACTAGCAGGCCCCATTCACGAGAATCCTTTATTGGGAATTATTTGTGGTCTTTCAGCCTGGAGAAGAGAAGGCCAGGGGAGGCCTTACAGTAGCCTTCCAGTACCTAGAATGGGCTACAAGAGAGCTGGGCAGGGACTTCTTACAAGGTCATTTATTGATAGAACAAGAGGTAATGGCTTTAAACTGAAAAAGAGTAGGTTTAGATTAAATATTATGAAGAAACTCTTTACTGTGAGGGTAGTGAGGCACTGGGACAGGTTGCCCAGAGAAGCTGTGGATACTCCATGGAAGTGTTCAAGGTCAGGTTGGATGGGGCTTTGAGCAACCTAGTCTAATAGAAGGTGTCCCTGTCCATGGCAGGAGGGGTTGGCACTAGATGATCTATCTAGGTTTCCTTCCAACCCAAACCATTCTGTGATTCAATGAATTTTGAAGTCTAGGGACTGCCATCCCTATCCTAAGAGATCACCTTTGTTTCCAACAGTTTGTTCTTGATTGGCTTGCTTCTTTCTTCTGTAGGTATTCTCAAACCCAACAAATGTTTCAAAGTTTGGAGGTGCAGACTTCCAGCAACAGCTCTCCAATTGTACTGATGGGACAAGCAGTGTTAAACCAAGGGTTCACCACTACACCTCCTTCCCAGCCATCCTCTCTGCCACCTATGCAACTTCAGCACCAACAGCATCAGCAACAACGCTACCTGCAGGTAGGACAAGGAGGAGGATGTATAAAATGTACACACAGAGTAGTAAGGTGGATGAGCTGTGCAAACAAGGCCCCAGGTTTCTACTGGAGCATGGCCCTGGCAGAAATGTCCATTTTAGAGATACCAGCATGTGTGAGATACTGATACAGTGCTGTGTACCAGTATAGCAAGGGAGCAGTGAGACCAATCAGAATATTTAAGAAGAAAATTACAAATTCTGTACATTGGAAGCATAATCAGATTATCCTGGATATATTTAAAGTTTAATTCTAGTTGGAAAAAATTGCTGCCTTAGGATTTATTCTGTACTTTTTATTCATATAAAATTTGCTTAGTTTACAAGTCAAAAGATGATTTTTAATTACCAGCATCAACATAAAATGAGATCTGGATCAGATATCTGGAGCCCTTCAGTAAATTAATATATTTTCTCAACTCCACAAGGCAAAGAAGATAAAGTGGAGCACATTGCCTGGAAGAACCAGGTGATTAGAAGATGTAAAAATACTTATTTTTGACCCAATTCAACACTTACTAAAGAAAAGGGGAAGAGGGGAAATGAAGTGTCTATTAACTCAGCAGGAGCTGTCCACATTTCCATTGGCATCATTAAGAGCATCACCAACCGCAAATGATTAAACTCTTGTTACTGAAATGAAATCTCTGTCATAGCTGAAAGTTAATGGAAAAAAAAAGTATGGCAGATACTGTTTCCAATACAAACATCTGCAAAATTTACATCAACTTCACCACTGCACACCCTACTGTAAAAAGGGCTAGAAGGGACAGCATGAAGCACATTAGGATCCCATTTCCTTTCTGTTTCATTTCTGTTATCCATATGTGTCATTTCTGACATGTCCACCAGCCCTGCTCCTAAACAGGCTTTTCAAAATAACCTGCAAATCTCAAGCAGCGTATTCCTATGAGAAAACCTTTCTCAGTGCCTAATTGGAATGTTCTTTGTTGCAATTTATGTCCATTCCTTCTAGCTAGAAGTTAAGCTAACCACATGCCAAACAGCTCCAGGGATGAAACCCAACAAACGAGTAGTATTTTAAGCATCCTGTACATTGAGGACAGAAAGCTTTAAACACGGGAAAGAGTCAAACAGCACAATGAATTTTATTTTATCTGTAGGTGCAAACACCGAGTTCTTTGCACAACGAACAGCCCGATTCTTTGCTCCTGCCGTCTTATTCACCACAGCAAGGAAATATGGGGTATCACCAGACACAGCAGCAGCAGCAGCAACAACTAACATCAAGAAGAAGGAACAGCTTATCAGAATCATCAAATTTACCACAGCCACTGCGATAGAGTCCCACCAGCACAATCAATGCATGATTAGCTTTAACCAATGGGCACATGGGGCAGAAGAGAATGACTTTGTACTTACTGTTCTGGCTTTTGCACAAGCATTTCTTTCCAAGCTCTATGACAGAAGTACGCCACAGAGTGCAGACTGCCACAGACAGTGCATTTACGGGGCGCTGGATTCAGTTTGTGCTGTCTCGTGAGCACAGTATGTACTGACAGAGCAACACGAAGGGGAGCACTACCCTGTGCAGCCTCCACCACCAGCGGGTGCACAGGAGGAGGCGTTCAATCTCAGTGTGTCATTCTGAGAGCTATCTGGCAATTCCAAAAGACTGTCGAGAGACTCATGAGGTACTTGGCCTTCACTGTTTCAGTTCTTGTTTTGTGTATGAAAAGCACTGCGTCAAAGGTCTATTGAGGAGAGAACAAGAGATTATTTTTATTATGATTATTGTTATTATTTTGCACAACTGCACAGAGGACAAAACCTAGGCACTTTCTGTAAAGAGAAGTTTGTTTCTTTATTCTTGTGGCCAAATTAGCAAATCCAATGGAGGAGAAAGCCCAGCCATTGGTGAAGATGGTCTACAGCTCATAACCCTTGATCTAGAATCTGGAAAGTATTATGCAGCTTACCCTAACTGTTCTTCATTACTAAAAACGAATCAACCAAAAAAACAAACCCACAACCCACACTGGACTGTTTCCTACATGAATTGTGATTGCAAAAGAGAACTCAAATTGTAAGCACAATCATGCAATTCTCCAGTAGTACAACATGAGTCCTTCTTCAACCTAAACTCGCCCACTCCAAGTCTCTTAGAAATATGCACTGTGTTTTGGCCCACTGACTCGGGATGCTGCAGTCTATTACATATCTCTTTCATTATAACATTTAGAATTAAATTTTCCTTCGGAGGAAAAAAAAAAAAAGATGCACTTTTCGCTTTTTTTGTATGTTTTCCGTTGATATGTTTCTAAGAAAGATTTTATGTAATTATTAAATAAAAAGTAGTGTATTGTACAGCTGTTGTAATAATGACCTATTTCTATATAAAATAAAATTATATGGAATTATGTGGAAATTATTTTGTATATGAAATATCAACTCATTTCACAAGTATAAAGATTGTGCTTGTGCTTTTTTGTGAGTGGGTATTTTGTAATAAACTAATGAATTAGATATGTTTTTGTGAAGGGAACTACTGTTTCATGCTATATACAACTCAAACTATTATTTTTTTCCATTTAATGATGGACAGTTGTCTTTATTTGTAGAATAAAATAAAATAGCCAAAAGGCTTTCTTGCAGGACTTGCACACATTTTCCTGTGACTGTTCAACTATGTGATTCAATTTAGCCTTTTAGTCTTACCTGTAGCCTTGCAGAGAGTTTGGCGGATGGTTAGCAAAACCAAGTATTATCCTATGGGATATGGACTGAGAATGATAGCTCAGGAAGTTACATTAGCTGCTAATGAAGACAGCTCACTTTAAGCACCTTTAAAACTTTAAAGACCTCAGGCAGCTCTGTACTTCCAACCACAGTTTTATAGTAGGACAAAACTGACGATTTAAAGAACAGTTTGCCCCAGCACAGCCACAGCTTTGACTCGTGCCCAGCTTTAGCATTAGTTAGTGTCATTGTCCTGAGTTTTGTGACTCATCTCTTCTGGAACGCTCACACAACCTGTTTTCCACTTCAGCATCTTTGTGCAAACTTCTTTTCATGTTACATTCAAACTGGCTTCAGAATAGAGCAGCCGAGGCACAGGTCTGCTTTCCCTCTGCTCACTCTGCTGCAGGAGCAGCAACCCCCAGCACAGGCTGAGGTGGGTAACTGAGGGTAGTAATGTCCTCATTCAGCACAGCAAGACTGGAAGGGGATGGCCCTCAGGGCAGCTTGCAGCCACTGAAGCCAGCGTTAGCACTAGCTTCAAAAGACTGCGGACATGCCCTTCCCACCCTCCAGTAGCAGGGGATCACATCACCTGGGCCCAGTGTGTTCTGGTTCCTATGCCATAGAAGAGCAATGGAGATAACTGGACCAGGAGCTGGAAATAATGAAAGTAAACTTTGCGAGAAATTAAAAAAGTTCATTTGCCCCAAGTTCCAAAAAAAAGCTAAAAATCCGAGGAGAAACCACAGGCAAAATGAGCCTGTTGCTTTGACAGCAAGACTGTCAAAGGTGGAAGCGCTGATCAGTGCATGTGTATTTCAGTCCAATTCCCTTGGTTTACTTCATTGAGGGTCGAGGGAATCAACTATCTGGTCTCTAAAAAGTGTTTAGCTATCAGATCTGGTCTCTAAAAAGTGTTTTTACTGCTACCTGTAGGTACCAGTGTGAGTTAGCCTGCTCATCTCTTTAAATTCTCGCATTCAATGAAGCAAGAGTGACCCCACCAGATGAAGATTAGAAAGCTAAATCCAAAGGTTTCACGTCATGTCTGAAGGATCCTCCCTCTTTCCATTAACTACAGACAAACCTAAGCAAAGTCAGTTGGCTACATTAGAGGCTGACTTCATAAATTCCAGCCACTGCTGTGAGGGCTTATCCTGTGAAAGGGGAGGAGAGATCTGTAAGCCAAAAAGTTCATGCAAGAAACAGGTAACAAAGCAACATGAGCACCTCGGAGGAAATACCTATAGAAGCAGCAGTTGAAGGATCTCAACTACTGTAACAGAGGTCCCAGAAGGGGAAAATTCTTTTAAGAATTTGTTTTACTCTCAGAGATAATACACCCATATCTCCCAACTGCTATAGTGGTACGTCCAAACCAAGCTCTGCCTTGGAGAACTGAACTTTCTACACCCAGCAGGACTGTAAGCTGTTAACAGAGAGAGCTTGCCTTCTTTTAAGCTGCTTTATGACATTGTTTGGAAGGATACAGAGCGCTTGCAAGAGCAGATTTACATCAATACCTAGTTCTTCATGTTCTGTCTCATTTCTTCCCTGGATGCACATTCTGGCTTGGGATTAGTGCGCTTGTTCCCTGTTGCACACACACAGAGCTGGGCTGTTCTACTTCATTACAGCCGAGACCCAGCTTGTTCCAACATGATCCCTCAGTTTGAGCCGGCTTTCTGAGCAGGTGGCCAGGCGGGGTGGCCACACCAGGCTACCGCCCCCCGCCGGGACGCCTCGTTTGCCTCGGCAACAGGAGCTCCACGCCTGGAGGGGGCGAGGCGTTCGCCAGGCGAGCCGGACGAGAGGCTCCAGGGAGGGGGCGGGCACCAAACCCCCACGGTACCGACACACACACCATCCGCCCCTCTCCCTACCAGACAGACACACACACAGAGGCACACAGACACACAGACGCGCACACACACACAGGCACACACAGGCACACACAGACAGACACACGCACACACAGACAGACACACAGACACGCCCCGCCCCAGCCCCTCCCGGCGCAGGCGCAGTCGGTTCCCGGCCTCAGCCCGGAAGGGGTTTCTGGTTCCCAGCGGGCCGTGCGCGCCCCTTTCCGGCCTGTGCCCGGGCAGGGTGAGTGTGTGGCGGGGCCGGTCCCGCACCATCCGCCTCNCTCCTCCCAGGCCCGGGGAGGGAGACACGGCCCGTGCTGTCAGTGCCCGAAAGGAGCCGCGCGGGCGCCGTCCCGGTCATTCCGGGCCGGACCGAGCTGCCCGGTGCCTGGAAGGAGGAGGGGGTCGGGATATCCAGGGTCAGAGCGGGGCGCTCAGGGCTGGCCAGCAGCCCAGTCTGCACGTTGGGTGGTCGGGAGTCTGGGATGTGCTTCCTGCTCCTCAGCGAGATGGAAGTAAAGCATTTGTGGTGCTGGAGAGCCGCTACTTAAAGCCTGAGACTGGAGCGACCCCGGGGGTTACTTAACGTTGGGTTTAAATTTCCGAATGTGAGAGTCGTGTGGCCGGTAAGGGGCTGTGGAGGAGGGAGGGAGGGAAGGGGACAGGAAGAGTCCCTGGGGAAGCTGTGTCTGCGTGTGACACGTGCGGGGATGTTTTTCAGTGTTGCTCAGATGGCTCCTGCAAAGAAAGGCGGCGAGAAGAAGAAGGGGCGCTCTGCCATCAACGAGGTGGTAACCAGGGAATACACCATCAACGTTCACAAGCGGATCCATGGCATGTGAGTTGTTAATAGTCCTTATGTTAAGTGGCATATGGAAGTGGCTTCAGTAGGTTTTAAAGGGCAGAGAAGGCCTGTCCTTATGTGCTGTTTGTGCTCCCTTGTGCCTCAGTTGTGTCGCAGGGAAGCAACTCTACCTGTGTAGCTCCAACTTGGCATGTGGCTTTGAGGAACAGGCACGTTTCTGTGATTGTGAGTGTTGTGGGGCTTAATTTGAAGTTAGATCTGTTTACTTCTAAGCACAGGTTGTCGTTCTCTCACAAGCAGATGTGTAAAGTTTGCCCCACTTGAGTAAGCTTTAGAAATTAAGTATGGCTGTAATCAAATTATTGTCTTTGTGCTTGTCACAAAACTGAGGTGTAAGTTGAGGTATGATTTGAGTTAAATGATATTTGTTCTGTATTTTTTTACTTGGCAAAATGCTGAACCTCATACAGCCGTGTAGAAGTGCAGTGCTTGAGAGGAAACTGCAGCACCCCTGCAGTGCTCACCCTGCTGTGTGTGGCTGCAGCCATGTGGGAGGCACTCCCCAGATCAAAACAACTGGGGAAAGGCTGAAGTTAAGTGAAGTGTTGTAAAGCTATGGCTGAGGAGGGGAGGCAGTAGGATTCTTTAAATGGCAATAACATGTTCTGTCCTTGCCTTTTGATTGGCAGTTTAGTCTGTTTAAATGCTAAAGATTCTACCGTCCACTTTTCTCTTTGGGTTATCCACTTTGTGCATGGCCTGTGCTAGGGTTGGAACCCTTTTTGTTTAGTGCTTGTCTGACTTGTATTCACTCATCCACTTCCCATTTCTAGCATCAAGTATCAACAGTAGTGTGCAAATAATACTAAATGTAACCCACTGTGGGACCTCAGGCACTACTAAAACAGCCCCGTGTCATGCTGTGGGTATAATATGTGTGACAAAACACTGACAGTGCAGGACGTGAGACAAGTTATACTGGTAAAAAAACCCAGTTGTGCTGGTGGTATTGGTGCAGTCCTGATAGCATTAAAGAAAGTAAGCATCAAGTACTGTAAGCAGAAGCTGTTACTCAGGATAACATCAGGTTTGTTTTTGTGCTGTTTGTTTTTGATACTGACACAGTTCTGTCAAGTTTGTATTACTGTTGCACTGCTTTTTTCATTGGGCTTTCAGTGTCTGAGACCTCTAGTCTCTTCAGTAATGTTGCAATATTCAAACACGCTGACATTAAGTGTGAAGGCTTAAGTTCCAGGAGATGCTGTGATTGCAAGATTTTACTGACATTACTCTACTTGAGTATATGTGGTTTCTATCAGGCACAGACACCAAGGTTAGCAGCTGCCTACCAGGGTAAAGGTCTAGTCGTGTTTGTCTGCTGTTGAACACAATTCTTTGGGTTGTATGTTTAGTAGCTGTCGGTGCTTGTACACTGCAACACATGTGCAGTGCTGACAGTGTTCTGAAGTTAAAGAAATGGCTGTTTGTTTGTCCTTCAAGGGGCTTCAAGAAACGAGCACCACGCGCTCTCAAGGAAATCCGCAAATTCGCGATGAAGGAGATGGGCACTCCTGACGTTCGTATTGACACCAGGCTGAACAAGGCAGTCTGGGCTAAAGGGATCAGGTGGGTTTCTGCAGCTCTCCCTGTTGGGTGAGGAAGGCACGCCAAGCTGATCTTTCAGTCAGCTGTGTTCTGCTCAGCTCTCACAGGGTATTGTCATGGCAAAGCTGTGGTAAGCTCTGGGATTGAAAGAGCTTCCTTCTGCCCCCTGTAAGAATAAAGCAAAGGAAAGGAGGAATGCAGGTTTGTGGGTGCGGGATGGGGGAAGAGAAAGGATTGGGGTATTGTAATACTGCAGGTCCCTGGCCCCTATCACAGCAGACACTTTTTTTGGCCCTTTAGTGATGCCTACAGTCCCAGGCTAGGTGCCTGGGATTTGTATAGCGTGTCTGGACAGGTTTAGGTGTTGAAGCTTGCTAACCTGATAAATGCTACACGAGATAAGTAGGTGTGTTTTAAATAGGGCCATTAGTATTCTCGAAAGTACAAATTGTAGGTAGTTTGGGGGTCAAAAATGGCAACTTCTGTTAAATCACTGCTACAGAGGCAGCTGATTTAGCATTTGACACATATAAAGATGGTCCAAAAGAACTCCTGTTAGGAGTGGAACCTCTTAAACCATAATAAAAGGTTCACCAGGATTGATGTTTTGAGTGATGCACTGGATCCACATGGTTTTAAACCATATCTTCTGGGAATTAGATTCCTAAGTCTAGCTTATGACATATTTACAATAATTTACCTGGTGTTGTGTGGCTGACCCTTCCTTCAAAAGCAGAGTGGGAAGATGGGACTAAGTTACTGAGTCTTGTGGCCAGGGGTTCTCCATCCTTCCTGTTAAACTGTCCAGTTCCTACACAGTGAAGAAGCAGCAGTGGAACCCAGAGAGTATAACTTCAGAGCTTTGTAGTGAGGCTGCTGACTAAGACTTCCTTATATTGACTGGCAGCAGTGCAGTCTGTGGAACAAGGAGTCACTACATCTGTCTTCCCAGTGGGAGTTGCCATTTTTACTAGTTAGAATAGTAATATCTTCTAGATGGATCAGGAGTGGCTAAAATCACCATGTCAGCTAGTAGAATAGTCACTGATCTACCTAAGGTAGTGAAAAATGCTTTTTACTTGTCAAGGAGTAAAGCAAAGCAAGTTCCTCTGTCCTAATTACTGCGTCCATCCAATTTAGTCAGTGTGCTCTTAAGAAAAGTGCAGCAAGGAGGAAGTTCCTTCACATATTGTTTGGAGCAAAGTACTCTGAGCAGGGGTTTCCCAAAGTCTTGAGTTCATTTGAGGTAGAAGGTTATGTTAAAAAGTGTGGAGTAAAAATTTGTGCCTTCCCTCAGCAACGTATTTTGGATATTCAGGGAGGACACTAAAGTGTGACTTCCCTGTTATAAACAATCATCTGTGCAATTGTGATTCCATAGGATTTCTGAGGAAGAAATGTTTATCAATGACGTGCCTGTACGTAAGGTCTTGTGTCAGGTCAGACACTCACTAGAATTTCCAGATGACTTTTAGCATACCGACTTTGAACAGGGGCCTCAAGGCTTTCAGAGCTGATTGTTGGGGGTTTTCCTCACTCTCTTCTATTGTAAGAAATACAAAAGAAATAACAGATGCTTGCTGATCACGTTCATGGTCATGTTCATGATCAGCTTCACAGTGTATCTCCTAGATCAGTAGAGGACTGATGATGCACTTCTGACTTTATGCTCCTACTGGATTGTGGTTTCATCTTATTCAAAGCTCACTTCAGTCTTACATGTTCACTTTAATAAAACTGAATAGAACCTAAAAAGCTCCTCTAAGGCAAACAGTACCATCAAGATCTTAAGGCAGCGGATTTTTCTTTTGCTATGAGGGGGAGATATAGAAAAAAAATTGACTCGCATCACATTTTTGCACAAATAGAGCTTAAGAGTTTGGGGGCTGGGAGGGGTAGTAATTCTGGGGTAAAAATCACAGGTTTCAGTGCAGACTTTACTAAGAATTAATCTGTCACTTTCTTTTCAGGAACGTTCCTTACCGTATCCGCGTGCGTTTGTCCAGAAAGCGCAATGAGGACGAAGACTCACCAAACAAGCTGTACACCCTGGTTACCTATGTACCAGTCACAACATTCAAAGGTAAGGAAGGCTGTGTCTTGCACGTAGCAAAATGGCACAGCTCCTCCTGCAGAGCAAAATTCAGATGAAAAGCATGCTGAAGGGGCCAGACTGCTGGCTTAAACTAGCCCTGCTGTAGAGAACAGGGCTGGTAGCTTGCTTGATCTGTATTAAAAAAAAATACAGAATTTTGTGAAATAGTCATGTAAATTTAGAGAGATCAAAAAACACTAGCTATAATTGTTAGGGTAGATTGAAGGTTTGTTTTCCCAAATAAACCCCATCTTCTGACATCAGAAGTTCAGGGAGGTTGAGTCTTTTCTGCTTGTCATCTGAGAAAAATCAATTCTGCAAATATGATACAACATGAAAGTTTTTTTACAGTTGGAGAAATACTTGCCTGGATAGTTTGCTCTTCCAGAAGTAGATCAGCAAAAGCTTTAAAACTAGGTGTACTTTCTCATGAAGACATGAAGACTTCCCTGTACTTAAACAGAACTGTCATAGTACCAGGTGCTGATACAGTTTCTTGTTTTGCAGGTCTACAGACAGTCAATGTGGATGAAAATTAAATGATTTTCATTACAATAAAAGGATAAAAAGAAAGTTCATTATTAAGTTGTTTTTATTGTCTGGTCTCTTCATGGTCTCAACTGTGAAATACTGAACATCCAAAAGTGTCTTGCTTTCTTTGGACTTGCACAAAATGGGGTAATTTTTCTTAATTAAAGATACTGTAGACTTCAGTTACGTGTGAATGCAATAAGGAAGAGGTGCAAATATTGTTTGTGGGTGGCAAAGGTCTGTGGTTTTGTTTTGTTCCTGGGGGAATAAAGAGCCACTACACAGGTATTTTAAGTTAAGGCTGTGTTTGTTTAAAAAACAAAACAAGAAAAACCCAACCAAAACTGTTATCTCATGTATTTCATGCTATATTTCAATCTCTGGTGGATGATGTCAATTCCCTGTATTTAGTCCCCCGTTGGTCTCCTAGGAAGACTCAGTAGGCTCCGCCCAGAGCAGCACTATGTGACTAGTGAAATAATTGTGGTCCTGCTAGCTCAGGGAATTTAATGAAATAGGCACTAAAGATACTTACTTTCCCTAAATCAATAAATACTGTCAATGCCAGCCTTGTACAAAAAGGGTTTATTGAAAAGTGCATGTTTTTACAGACCTACATCAGAAGCACAGTCGATGTACACTTAACATTTCAGCAAGACATACAAATTGGAATACAATCAAATATATTAAAATAGTTTCAATTACCAGCATTGAAACAGTTTTCAGTATTAGTGCAAAAAAGGCAACCCAAACAAACTGGACAGCAGATGAGAAGTGTTTTCCCCTGTTTAAAAAAAAAGGGACAAGTGGAGCCAGCCTCTGCTCTGCCAGTGCAGAAGAGGGCTTCAGTGTCTCTACACTGTAGACAGATGTTTCCTTTTACATTCAGAACAAGAACATAACTAATAAATCAATGGCACAAAACAAACCTACACACCCTTGAGCTTTTAAAGCTTATACTGAAAACCACAGGCCAAATTGTTTATCAGAAGTCCACTGCTAACTGAAAGCCTGTTACAGTATGTGCTTTGGCATAATTTCAGTGCATTTCGGTTTTTTACATGTTTGCTGCTACTGCGTGTTTTGTTTTGTATGTTCACTCCGTGACAAGCAGCTCATTCCATTTGTTTTGAGACTGTATTGATTTAGCTTTGCATTCTCAAGTTTTGGTTTCAGTTCTAGGGGTTTTTCAAAGAAGTTAACTAATGATTGTTCAGTCAAGAGGGATGCTAAAATATGTTCAAAAGAGACAGTCCAGTCCCCTTCAGTCACAGGTGAAGGTTGAGAGTCTTTGTGAGAGGTCTTCACAGTGTCAGTAAAAACAGCATCCTGCTCTGAGGCAGAGCCGTCAGGCTGTAAGTCCTCCATGAATTCGTCTGATCCGCTCCCCAGGCTGATGCTTCTTTGTCCTACTTCTCCAATCTGAAGTAACAGTGTGGTCACAGTGGCAATGGCTTGATACAAATCGTTCTCCTCTGGATCTTCGTGAAACATGCTATACAACGTTTTGCAGAACTGAATGAACTCCCTCTGTAAAGGATGAAAAACCAAATTACTGAACAGCCGTGTTACAGGATCACTGCAGGTGTTGGGCAAGGGCACAGCACTGCAAAGACAGGCAGAATGCTGTGTACATTTATACGCTCATTTAAAACTTCTGCCTGCTTTTTAAAAAATTGCTAGTGAAGGGATTTCAACCCCCACAGGTGCTAGGAAATACACTGAAATCAGAGGGAACAGAGCAATGAAGTATTTTGATGCCTTGATGAAAGAGATCAGGACCTGCCGGACGACCAAAGGGCAAGTGAGATACAAGGCAAGGAATAATCTCTTACTGGTTGGTGGCTGTTATGCAGAGAGTGAGTTACAACCAAACTTGCCATGCACAGGCCCTGCAAGCAATTTCCCTTCTGTTTCTCTTCCATGTTTCCCAGATCTTTTTCTTCTGCTAGTAAAATTCAGACATCTTCCCTGCCCAGCCCCTTTCCCTTCCTCACTCAGCACAGGCTATTACCAGGCTAGAGAGGATGTTCCCATATCCTGTTACAAAATTTGTGAGCCCTCAGTGAAGTGATGCATTTATGGGAGCTCATGTGTCCCTGCTAAGCTGATGAGGGAGGTACATGCCACCCATTTAGAACTTTGTTTAGCAACACCAGCATGGAAGGAATTCTGTGTGTAGTCTCATTTTTCTTTGCGTGTCTACATTTGTTTTACTAATATGGGACTCTTTTCCCTCCAGTAGGTTTCCTTATGGCATTAGGGAGGAGATGGAAAGATGATGACAGCCTTCAGCTTCTCACTTCATGCAGTTTTAGTCAGTGTTTGGCTAAGACAGGGCAAGTACCAGTACATGCTGCACTAAGAAGCGACTGCTTTGGTGCAGAGGAGGTATGGGAAGACAGAACAGCAATATACCTTCTCAGGAATTCTTGGGCTTAGGAGGAGAGATTTTTCCAACCTGCATAAGCCTGTTTGCCTGTTCTGCTGCACATGAGGGTAAATCTGAAATTCTATTCACCAGCCAGTCTGAGCAGAGGGAGCTGCTAGAAAGGTAGCTGAGAGTTTTTAAACTCATGTTCCCTGGATCAGAGAAGCCCAGACCTTGATGCCTGAAGGACTAAATCCAAGTTGAGGCTGAAGTCACAGTTTCCCATAAACAGCCAAATTGTTGTATTCAGTCATTTTGAGTACACTTCTTTAAAAACAGACTACAGCCTCTCAGGTACATACCTGGCTCATTTTTGGCAATTCTTTTTCAGTTTTAGTATCCTTTTCTTTTGCTAGATCCTTCAGCATCTGCTTCAACTGCTTTTGGTAGTCTACTGCGTCACCTTTTTTAGAACAGACATAAAAAGAATTAATTTCCAAGTCACTGGAGTAAATTTGCATTTCAAAATAAACCCCAGAGAGCAGAGGTAACATGGTAGGGATCACAAGTGGCAAGTTGATTATCTCAAATACACACACATTAGTGAACCATTTTGGACATACCATTTGATCTTCCAATAACTAGTGGTCTTGATGTTGACAGCAGAGGATTCTTTAATGGTGACTGGCTGTCTCGCTCATTTTCTGTGAGAGCTATCCAAAAAAAGTGACAAATGTAATCCTTTGAATTCTGCATGATGGTTACTTTGCTTCTAGAATTTACATATTTGAAGAAAGCAAAATAATTGGGAAATAATGTTTTTAAACACTTTTAAAGTACTTCATTAAATCATACCATAAAATTACGTTACTGTAAGACTGGTGCTGCAGTTGGAAGTTTGCCAAGAACAGCAGATTTAATTAAAAACTTTGCACAGAGGAATCAGAATTTTGTCACCTAATCAAAACTGGAGCAAGATATGATAAGGAGATTTCTACTGTACACAGAGTACAAGCCATTCAAAAATGTTACTTCAGTTCGTATTTTGTCTGGAGGTAACCATATAATTGGCTGCAAAAGATCTCTGAATGCAACACACGCGTGAGCTGTTACACTGTAATACATAAATTTCATACAAAAAGGTTTGACTGGGTTAATTTATAAAATGTGGTGAGTGTAACTATAAATGCACATCCTATATGCTCCCAGTTGGAAGGAAGCAAGATGAAGTTCTTCATTAAGCAACTTTTTCCCAAAAGGAAGAGATTTCTGGGGGAAACCGAGGTATTCATTCCATTTCAGATTTCTCACCTGGTGGGATATGCAGCTTATATAGTAACTTTATCTTTTCGTTCATTTCTCCATTATACATAACATCTGCAAGGGAAAAAAAAAAAAAGAACAAGAAGGAAGTGAAGCACAGCATTTACTTCCACAGTTTAAAATAAATCAGGCATCTCTCTGTGCACAAAGGATAATTGTTTATGTGGACAATAAACATATGGCCAGCGTATTACTGTTAAGTTGCGTCTGTCAATGAGGAACAGCAGGTGACAGCCATCTGTTTTGGTCTTTGTTATTGTAAAATAGACTGGGAGTACCTAACCCTGTGGAGCTTCAGAATTGTTTAAAAATGTCAAAGAGGATGGCAGGGAATCTAGCAAAGGCTGTTTGCTGCCACAGATTAACAGGAATGTGAGAGGGGACAGACAGAAAACTTTGGAGACATCATATTCTTAACATTTTTCCCCTTCAGCACTTTGTGCTGTCCTATAGAGTAAGCCCAAAGGAGATAACTATTTAACATGTAATGTAATTCACACTTTCAGTGGCCACAAAGAATGAGATTCTAAACTTTCAGATGAACTGAAACCAAGGTGAAGAACTTTAAGGTTGTATTCCTCTAAATCAAAATCAAATAACAACATAATACAAGGTGCCTTAGGGTTCACATAGAAAAATTCTAAAAATTTTAAGTGGCAAAAATACAATTCAAGGATTTTTACTCAAGTTTTGAATGCTGATTCAGTTTTTTCTACCTGAGGTCAGGTAACAGTTGAGATATAGCACTTTCTCTTCAGCCAGATTTTTGGACAGGCAGCCTCATCTCATTAAGACAGCTAGTGGCCTCAAGCCATAGCCCTTGGTCCCTGCTGGCCAGATCTTTTTTGTTCTGCTTGCTGTCAATGTGTAAGGCAAGCAGCAGTTAGCTGTGTAAGATGAAGTCTTCAAGAGATATAATGAGATTTCAAAGGTATACTGAGAACAGCAATTAGGCAGAGAGGATTTCCTAGCATTACATGCAGACCCAAGGATAATTCATACAAGATTTTCAACAAAATTGTCAGAGAAATCAAGTATTTTAATGCATTATTCAGTCATGTCTTTAGGCTGTTTTTTAAAATCAACTTTGGGCGATTGGAACACAAAAAAAAAAAAAATCACTAAAGGTCACTGATTAGGTTAATTACAAGCCCTAGAAAACCATGCTCTCCTGCCAGTTCTGTGGCATTTTACGTGCCACCCCCACAGGTATCACTGAGCTGATACCTAAACAGCTGGCGAGCCCCTTGAATTCGATCAGCTGGTCCATGTTCTCATCCAGGAGCCGGAAGGTCCTTTGAGCGAGGACGTCGGTGTGGTCCCCGCAGGTCCAGGGCGAGACCAGCCGGTAGAGGTTGGCGAACTGCTGGGCATCGATGCGGTACTGCTCCGCGTACGGCCTGCTGGGGTCGTGCCGCTCGGCGGCCGGACTCGGCCTTTCCCAGTAACACCTGATCAGATGTTCCCTCTAGGAGAAATCACAGACGGGAGAGGGGTTGTTGAGGAGCGCAGCATCATCAGAGAGCACAACCAGCACTAAAAGGCATTCACATCAAACTGTGCTGTGAAACGCTCGGAATTCTCTCCGCGCAAGGTGTCGTAGTGATACCAAGACCATTTCTGTGTGAAAAAGCAAATTTTTAATCCGAGCAGCCAGCCACTCACACAATTTGTAATGGATAATTAATAAATATGAAGGGAGACTGCAGATTCTTGGAATAAATTCACTATGGGCTACTCAAAGTCCGTTAGTCACATCTGGGCCAGATGTCTCTAACCAGCCAAAGGGACAGAGGGTTAGAGAAAACAGAGGGTAAGTGTTCTACAAGGCTTGACTTGCTCATTTATTCTCTCTCAGGCCTCTCCATATGGATACTGTACCTATTAGCCTTTCCTTAGGGAAAGAGTCCTAACAAAGTGAGCTGTCACCAGGGAAGCAAGGGAAATAACTAAAAAGAAACTCCACGAAGAAATGAAATAAGGGGAGTGTGAGCCAGTCAAAGCTCAAAACCAGCAGCGAGGAGCAGAAGCACTGAACAAGCTCCAGCAGCATCATCTTACAACCACTAATGGAGGAAGGATACAGCTGCTCTTAGTGACAAAGCTGTGTAACACTAACAACATACCAAAGTAATATCCTCAGTATTTATGACAATACACAACAGAAATGGTCCATTAAGGGTAATAATTACAAGCTTGGACCTATAAATCAAGTATATTTGTATAAGCTTAGACGTCCCTGCCTCCAAGTAACTTTATTACAAGTTTTGCAAATATCAGCTTGAGAGAAAGGAATTGAAGTAGAAACTTTGTTTAGTTCGAAAAAAGAAAATCAAAAGAAAACTACTGGAAAATCAGGAACAAATAGCAAGGATGTAAGTTTGTGGAGGTTTTTTAACCCCATGGAAAAGAGAGTCTGTCTTTAAAGAGCATTAAGAGAGTAGGACTTAAAAGCACTGCAAAGCTTCCAGTGAGCAGAGCTACATATTAATTTATTCTGTATGTGAAAGTTACCAGAAGCTAACTTGTCAGGAACCATTTTCAAGCAGCAAGTTAGAAAAGAAACTTTCTAACTTGGAGCAGTTCTCTCTGAAGGGCCGGTACATTATTATTCCTCTTTAACAACTACACAACCACGGAGAGGACAAAATAGCATGATCCCATCCGAACAGCAACGCCCAAGCAGAGGAGACAAGGTCTGGGGAAGCACTGCAAAGCAACAGCTGGAAGTTACACCCAAAGAAGCCTCAGATAGGTGCATCCCTTGCTTTTCAGAGAGACCGACCTTGAACAAGTCATACAATTCCTCTAAATCTTCAGGAAGAATCGAAACATCTGGGATGACAACTCGGAGCTTAAAAAGAAAGAAAACCACGTTAATGACAGTCTCTCCTCCCTTCAGCACTGACACGGGCAGGCCCATGAGCCCCGCAGGGGCTGCAAACTGCTGTATTGAAAAATCTTTGCAATGCTTCCCCCTTCTTTAGGTTTGCCTGTTGGACAGATCTATGAAAAGAGAAATCCCCCAAGGACTATTATAAACAAAGACGGGAAGTCCCTAAGCTACAGGTCACAGGAGGCCAGGGAAGCATCGCATCATGCTCTGTCTCTTCTTACATTCTTCCCCAGGCATTCGCCCAGGGCCAGCTGCAGTCAAAGACAAGGCACTGAGCTGGATGGTCCTGCAGCCGTTTTTAACTGTAAAGCCACCCTATAGAATTATGCACATGGCTGCAAAAATAAAATCATCAGCATTCCAGGAAAGAACCCAGAGTCCGTTACAATTCTTTCTTTTTTAGTTTAAAAACTAAATCAATGTGCCTCCAGAGAGGTGATGTTAAGCTACCTCAGTCAAAATAACACCCTACTCACCACATTTTGTTTGGTTGTATCTTCATGGCTCTGCAGAACACGGATTCGGTGTTTGTAGCGCATGTGCTCTATCTGTGCCACAGAGTGGTCTCCAAATTTCTGCAAGAGACGAACAGAAGTTTACTATTTGTGTCACGTTTTATTATATTTGTATTTCTCACTTACTGGAAACACAACTTTTAAAGTACAGTGAGACCTTGAAGAAAAAGCATACCCAGTCTCTTAACTGATCTTTTGGTGTAGGTATTCATACCACACCTAGTCTTGTGCGTTTGAGCACTTTATTTAAGGAATCTGGAAACGTGTATGAATTTCCAAAGTATCCTTGTTGAATTTAACCTTTTTCTTGTTTAAAACTCTGACCAGTAGATACAGAGCAGTATTTTACCTCATAGGAGTCATGAATCAGGTTTGCTATTTCAGTCACTGGAGAGGCTTCCTGGTCGTCGCTGAAGAATGCATGGTGATTACCAATAGGTGGCAGAGGGCTTTCCTCATTTTTGACATGCTCTAAAAACCTGAAGAGAAGAAATATGTAACACAGCTCATACTGCACTATGCTCTTCTCACTTCAAATAAGCAAACATGTCTCATAGCTCAGACTTAGAAATAAACTGGGTTTTGGGCAAGCTAGGCTTTTCAAAAACGGCTTTGTGATTACTCATTCAAGGAAGGGCAAGCCAGCCAAATGACTAAGTGCTGCCCAGGGAAGAAAACTTCTGTCTCCTTGAAGTCTGGAGCAGGAAGCCCATCACTCTAGGGAAGGCACGAAGAGCAGCAGTAAATATTGCACACTGACGCAGTCGATGCATGTCTCGGCACTGCCAGGAAATTTCACAGGACATCTTGTCCAATGTACAAAGCCCATTGTTTAAGGCAGACACTGCAAGAGCAAGCGTAACACAGAGGGTCCCACTGGTGCCTAGATAGCACTCGTGTGTGGCCATACCTGCTCAGGATCATCAGGGCCTGCCCATCATCCTTGCTGTTACACAGATCCACAGCGTTGGCTTCCAGTATGGCCAAGCCCAGCTGGAAAATGGCTTTGATGCCATCATAGAAAAAACAGTCCACAACATTCACAGCACTTTCCAGGGGCATGATACTAAGGAAAAGAGTAAGGAACCAGGAAAGAGAGATGGAAGCTAAGGCTGTCAGATCCTTCATATGTTCAGCCAGCTCTGGAAGCTGCTCTTTTATAAGCTCTTCAAACACTGACTGGTCTACCTGAGCACCTGCAAGTCATAAAAAAACCCAGTATTAGCCAAGACTGACAAAGGAAAATACAAGCTTTGAAGGTAATCATCACTGTCAACTATCAACTGCAAGAGTTTCTTAAAATTTAAACTGACAAGATATACAGGCATCTACAATGAAAAATCCCATTATCCTCCTGCTGTGATCTCAGCCCAACCCTCATGTCCATACTCCTTACTGTACAACTTTCTGCAAGGAGAATCAACAAACTTTTAAGTGCCTTTAGGGTGCAATGAAATGGTAAGAGCAGCAGCTGTTGGTTTTGGCTACAAGAGCACATAATAACTAAGTGAAAGCAAAAGCAATCTTAAAGCATTATACTGTTCAACTTGGGATCTATGCAGTGAAAATAAGACAGTACACGTTCCTCTCCAGTGTATGTACTCAAGCAAGTGTGCAGTAAAGCTTTCCTTCTAAGTGAGAAAATACAAGATGGAAATCCAGATATGACTATACACACTAAGCAGGAAATATTTACACATAAATACATGCACAGATACAAATTAATACTTACATATATACATGTCAATATATAAAGAACAAAAGATTTCTACAATGTCCAGATAAAAGCTTTCCTAACTGTCCCAACCAGTCTTTCCAAAAGAGCAGACTTGGCCTCAGCTTCAGCTACTAGCTCAGTTCTGCTTTGTTTCTTATCAATAAAATGGCCTGTGCCTACAAACCAGATCTGCACATCAGGGCTTGAACAAAAGACACTACAAGTTAAAAACATTCCTGAGTACAATGCAGTTAGCCTTTCAATTATTTTCTCTTTCAAGTTATTACATTTCTTTCTCATAGTCCATATTCTGCTAAAATTAGGAGACAATTTTAATTGCTATGAAATTTCTCAGACATATATATCCCTAGCAATCAAAACTTCTGTTGCTCAAAAGCAGAATATAACCTGGACAATTTGTGGCAGAGTGCCAGCATCTTTTGGCTTTGCATCCAAATCGTAGGAGAAAATAACCCAGCTATCACAATTCTCTATCTTAGAACTTTTCACATCAAGCCACAAGGAGCTGGTGACTGAACAAACATTACAGCACCACAAATCAAAAATAAGTGCCTAGGGACATGCTAAGAGCTTTTGAGAAACACATCAAGCACGGTGCTTTGAAGAGACAGGCTTCTCACATCAGATGGCCGTAAACAAGAAGGGTAAAGAAAAGAGGGGAGAAAACAGACCAGGGTTACTAAACAGAGGGGAATTTTTATTTAAATAAACCTAATGCAAACAATTTAATAGCCATAGTTAACAGACCCCAAAAACTGATCTCGTTTTAGAGTTGTTTGAAGGAAGCCAGACACAGATAGGCAGATACATATAAAAAGATCATTCCAAACTCAGAGACAGCACTGGCAAAAGTGGATGTTTAAAAGGAACATGCAGTGCTGCCTAGATCTTCCACAGATGTTTTTATAGTAAGTGTTGACATTATAGATGAAAGTCAAGCAGATGTATTCAAAGGGACTTTTCTGCCCACCTTTTCATAAGGCTCCCAGAAACCATGAAATCTGAGCAACTGAATCTCTGATGTATTACAGCATGGGACCATGACAAGGTAGTAAAATACCAGGACATCCATTTAAAAAATGATGACCCAAGATGCAGGCTAAATGACATCTCCAGGACTGAAAAACTGAAGAAACGAAATAAAGTTTTCAGTGTTTCAATACTTAGAGTATCAAGATGATGACAGTCTACCAGTTAAAATGGGGTAAGATGGGCTGTTGGTTTATGCAGGGCATGGAAAAATCATAGTAACATGAGAATAGCATATGCATGGCCCTTGCCACCACTCCTGACCCAAGAACAATTTGTTTCTATCTTGCAGCTATCTGCCTATAATTTCCTTTATGCATTGCATAGGGCAGAAGGACTGAGGGAATTCCTGAAGGAGGAGCCCTGACTGCAAGCCATTCCCATTTTCGAGCAGTGAAATGATGAAAAAGCTTGTGAAAGGACAGAGTGGTCATAGCTGGCAAGGCTGAAGGAGACATGGTCATGTGATGGAAGTAAAAAGGTTGAGTAAGACTGAATTGCCCAAGGAATTCTGAGAGCAAAAATTACAAATAAAGAAGATTTTGAAAGTCATAATGAAGAGGTCAAAGAGGGAGCTAAGAAGGCCAGTTATAACCAAGGCCATTAATTCAGCAGCTGTTTTGATTTTAGAGATTACTGGCTGACACTGAAGAGGAAAAGCAGAGTGACGGGTAGCAAGGTCAGAGATCATCAAAGTTACAGAGATCAAAATTTGGACAACAGGGCAGGGAGTGCAGACAAAGAGGAAAAGTTGGGTCTTGGAAGTGCTATGCAGGAAGAAACAATACAAAGTTTAGACAAGGGCTGGTTACAAATCAAAAAAGAAGGTCGACTGAAATGCCAAGCCAGGAACACTAACTCGAGCAACAGGAACCAGAGTGGGGGGCAGGGTGGAGAAGATCAGTAGCACCGATTTCAGCACATTAAGTTCTAGGGTAAACCAAAGCTGCAGAGGAAACTGCTCAGTGAAACAACCATGCCGCAAAACTCGACCTCTGCTATTCAAATAGGGGGAACAGGGGAACTTTGAGCTGAAGCTCCTTACTCTTTGCACTGTGGTGAGCCATGTCAATACGTCTTCTAGAGTCATACTTTCCTTGAGGTACAGAGGACAGGAAAATAGAGACAAGATAACCAAGACTCTCAGCACTCAAACAATGTAGGCTGCAGCCAAGGCAAGTGACAGGCAAGTTAGAAACCCCAAATTAAGTACAACTCAAGGCAGTGATACGGCTGGCTAAGTGGGACAACTTGTTGGTTTGGGTGTGGAGAACACAACTTAAGGGCAGTAACCCACTAAGCATAAAAGTCATAAGTAACTCAAGGCATGCTGATAATATATAGAAATGCACAAGGACAGATAAAGCTGTGTTTCTCTTTTAATCAAAGAAGGAGACAGAGAAACATGGAAGTCAGTCACAGTTTAAAGTCACATTTGGAGATGAGAACCAAAATTCTGACATCTGGGACAGTTACAATGTCCAGTGCTCTAGCTGAAAACACCAATGGCATTCAAAGCACCACAAAACATCCTGTGCATCCAGCTAACTTTGGAATAACTCTGCTTTAAATTACTTCCTGCCAGTTCAGTGACAGTAACTGTGCAACAAGACAGTATCAGGAGGGAGGTGTGGCAATCCCATCCTGGAAATCTGCTCAGATGTCTCCCACTCTCCAAGCAGGACAAGAGTACCCAGACCATTTCTATCTCCCAGAACCACTAATGTCAGGGATTTCCTCCCATCCCCTTCTCACGAGTGACCCTGATCCCTCCCTTTGCCACAGCAATGGTGTAACAGCAGATGCTGTAGCTAAGGGCTAACGTTAACATTAAAGAGGGAAAAGCAATCAAATGTTTCTGCAAGGGGAGGAACTGACTGAAAAGAACAAATACTCTTCTTGTATGCATTCCTGCACTTACCATGTGGAGCTGCTCAGCCACTCTCTGTGCATTAGGGACATGTTTGCTCAACAGTTTTAAAAATAGTTGCACTGCAAAGAACGGGAGACAGCACACGCAGTGCATGGCACCTTCTGCCCTGAGACTGGGCTTACTCCTTAAATCTAGCATCTCACATTCAGGGGGTTTTGTATCAGCCCTCATTACAAAGGTCTAATTTAGATACAAGCCTGCATTGCTCCAACAGCCAGGCAATTCAGACAGGTCAGATCAAAAATACCTACCCTAGCAGATCTTTCCTAAGTTCAACTTAAACAGCTCAAGTCTCTAACAATGAACACTCCTAACCAAGACCCACAGGCTTCTATTTTTACCCAACAGGCACAGGTGCCCCCACTTTCTGACCAACCGAAAAGACAAAGACAAACTGTAAAGCTGAACATATATTTACAGATCTTGCAGTTCAAATCCTTCAAACCAAAATCAACCCTGGCTGCAACTGCTGACCCTGCACACCACACAAGCAGATGGATCACCTCATCCATGGGGTCTGGACCTCAGCAGATCCTGAGCATTTTACTCAGCCCTGTGCCATTTGGCTGCCCCGTCCCTGTTTGCAAGAAGATAGACACAAACTCACCTATAACTCGGTGGTTGAAGTAATCTGGCAGCATTCGCTCACACACAGCAACCAGCAGCCAAAAGGCTTCTTCCTCTTTGGCATACAACAGCAACACAGAGGTCAAAATATTCATAGACTTCCAAGGGTAAAGAAGAAAATGGAATTTGTTAGTAACAGCAAATCCTACCAACAAAAGCTCAATTGTGGCTACTTTTATAGAAAGAAAAGCAGCCCAACATGATGTAAACAACTACCAAAAAAAACAGAAAGAAAAAGAGACAACAGTCAGCAAATAGATAATTACAACTCAAAGGCATAACAACTTTTTCAAGCTTATGTATACTGTTTTTCATAAGAGCAATAGGAAATCATGGAGAAAAGCACAGTCCTGGATTTGCCCAGATACAAAGCAGATAACTGATAGCACAAGGTATTTTGGGACTGCTTTCATCCCATTGCTTCCTGTATCAGGACTGGTATGCTGTTAATCAGAATTCAGGGAGCTGCATCAAAGTTAAAGTTATTCTTTCTGGCCAGCTAGACAAAGTACTTTCATCATTTATCATCAGTTTTGGAAGACAGTGGCAGAAAGGTTCATTAATCCTCTATCCAATGCACTACATGAATCTCGTCTGTACAGCCCAATTGTTCTACACTGTCTTCAAGTGCAAGAAATGTGTTTTTCAACAAACAAAATAATCAGAAACATTTGCCCCCTTCTTGTAACTCTAAATGCAGTTTGCAAAATGATGAAGGAATCTTTTTGTAAAGACAGAGTCTTTTGCTAAGCCTATGTACTTGTTTTCCGGCGTTAACAACATTTAATACCTAAAATTATGTATTTTTCCTAACTAAAGGGACATTACTTATCAAAAGCACCATCAAAAATACTCCCAATAGAACAAAAAATCAGAGAATGGAAAGAAGGAGAAAACCTACAAGCAGTGAGTCTTATACCACTGGGAATTTCTCACCTGGCAGTATCCTATTTTGGGGTTCCTGTGTGCATAGGCTGTGAGCACCCTCCTGAGGGCTGCTATCCCTGTCTCACTCTGGAAGGCAGGATGCTCCGGCAGTGAGCGGTGGAGGTCACGCTCGATCTCCTCTGTTGCCATACAGCACTTGCCCATGGATGCCTCCACCAAATGTACGTAGTACCCGGGGTGTGACGCAAGATCTGTTTCGGCATCTGAGGGCAGCAGAAAGAAAGAAGAGGATAAGGAGTGCATTAGGACAATGCTAAACTTAAGTGTTCTGGGAAGTACTGCTCAAAAGAATTTAAGCGAGATGGTTTTCCCCAAAGTCTGTGAATTTACTAAAATTTCCAGACCTAAAAAGGATAAAATCCTAGCAGAATATATATTGTGAAAACAAAAAAAGTATTAACAAACTTACATGACAGAACATTATTCAAAACACCTTGGCTGAACAAAAGACTTCTCCACCAGAAAGTACTATAGGATCGTAGAATGGTTTGGGTTGGAATGGACCTCAAACTTCACCTCATTCCAACCCTTCCCCCTCTGTGGGCAAGGATACCTTCAACCAGACCAGGCTACTCAAAGCCTCATCCAGCCTGGCACTGAACATTGCCAGGGATGGGGCATCCACAATTTCTCTGGGCAACCTGTTCCAGTGCCTCACCAGCCCCACGTATTACTGGAAGAAACATACTTAGCACTGCTCACATCCTCCAAGGAGGAAAAGCTCCACTTTTTACAAATGTCTGAACCTGTCATATATTGGATTAAGGACTAAACTTGAGATCATACTGTAAGCACTTTCTGGATCTGCCAGATCTGTCAGTGAAATGAGTTGTTTTTTCCATCTTCAGTTTCTGTAAGCCCTGCCAACATTCAACAAGAAGCAGGAGCAGGACTGCTGACTTTAAGATGTCATTATTTTGCAATAATCTGATTTGTCTAGGGTTAAATCAATATTCATGCTACAATCTAATTGTTGCCTGAAGATGAACATTGTTTTCTGAAAACATGATGCTAATTTTAAATTACATAGATTACAAAGATGTTATTTTGCTTCCCCTGCACATTATGTGATGTCACCTTGAGATGAAAATTTTTATAGCTCTACCTAGGTACTTCCTTGAATTTATTAGTGCAGTTCAGATTATCTCTCTTCTGTAAGTAGCATCACAAGTTCCATGTAAAAGACATTTAACTGCCCTTTGGGAGATTTCTTGATTAACTATCTTGCCATGTTCAGAATCAGATGATGCCTACAGCCAGTATTTCTAAGCATGCCCACCTGAGAAAAGCAGCCAGAGTTTGCCTCTTAAGGATTCAGGAATTCCCATAGCAACAAGTTTTCTGATTTTCTCTGTGCGAAACATGCACACGGTTCTGCCGTACTCTACAAAATGGTCATCCCACAGGCTCTCTTTGATTTGCTCCCTAGACTGGGAAGAAGATACATTTTAAAAGAACAAATCATGTGCATGTCGGAACTGGTAAACAAAAGGATTTTACATATTAGAAATTCCACAAGGTATTTCCATTACTAATGGAAACAGGAAGCCTGCTCTAGAGACTACGACCTTCCCCATTTTGCATATCCAATTCACCACACAGGGAGAAAAATTACAAATACTCACTAGAACAAAATGGGGGAAGGAGAAGAAAAAAATCCAAGCAAATAGAAAAGCTGTTATCCTGTATCTAAGTTCTCCAACAGAATGCATTTTACTAAAAATACATATTTGTTTTAATGCAACCCAGGCTTTTTTAAAAACAAAACCCTAAAACTCCTACAGCTTACCCCAAATGTTACATACCTTTCCAAAATCAAGGCTTGACATTCCTGACTGATGAAAGTCTGACCTTAGTGCTTCTGCATTAAGCAAGTAACTGTTCTCCTTTTCACATGCACTTCTCTCCTCCCCTTGTGAAGCCTCTGTTCCCAGGAGCGCAGGCTCACTATCCCTCAGCACGCACATGGATCTGAAAGCAAGACTGTTCTGCAACACAGAAGCAAAGTGGTAATGAAAAGAGGCTAAGAACTGCATCCTCAGCTGTCCTTAAAACAGAGCTGGGTAACCCTTTGCCTTTTGCACCAACACTTTCACATCTTTCAGGAGAAAAGGTATTACTCAATACTTTTTACAAATTATTCGTTTGCATGTCAGGAAAAGGGTTGGTATCTGTTCAGGTCTTCCCTTGTTGCATCTTGAGGCTGTGGCCACTCATCTTTCAAATGGCATATCTAAGATGAGTCTGCCTCCATTTTCTAAATCCCCACTACCTAGCAGAAGACTGGCTGAAGGAGCCCTGCTCCCCTAACCTCTCCTTATAAAGCATGTGCTCCAGCCCCTGTAGTAGCCCTCCACAAGGCTTATTCCAATTTGTCAATGTTTTTCTTGTGTAGTGGAGTAGAGTCAAAACTGGATGCAGTACTCCAGGTAAGCCACAGAAGTGCTGAATAAAAGGGAATAGTAACATCCTGCGACCTGCTGGTTACAATCCTACTGGTACAACCTGATATAGTGTTAGCCCCCTTCACTGCAAGAGCACACTGCTAACTCATAAACTCAACTTGTTGTCTACTATGACCTCCCTGTCTTTTCCATATTGCTGTTCTCCAGCCAGCCTGTCTCGAGCCCCTCCTGTCACACAGGACTCATTTGCCAGGTTTCACATTTGCTTTTGCTGAACTCCACAAGGTCTCTGTCAGCCCATTCCTCCAGACTGTTGACATCTCCATGAAGGGCACCCCTGCTGCCCAACCTAATCACTGCTTCCCCCAGTGTGTCAATCACAAGCATGTTGCAGGTGTGCTCCACCCCAGCAGGCAGGTCATTAAAGAAGGCATCAAACAGCACTGGCTCAAGACCAATCCTCCAAGGAAGGTAAGATAATGAACAAACGGAAAGGGGAAGAGGGGGAAAGATCAGTACCTGGTTGTTATTTTGCAAATTGTTGTAGTGCACTGGGTTGTTGGAGTTCACTTCTTTTAGCCTCTGGAGCAGGTTTTCCACCAAAGTGTCCCGATCCTTCAGCTCGATGAACTGAAAGGCTGTCTTGCTCCTTATGCTAACAATGATGGGATTAGGCAGAAGGCTTGTATCCTCCATCTTCTCTATACTGATTACCTTTTCCAGAAACATTATAAAAACATTTGGCATCACATTTACAGAAACATCCTCAAATATCCTGTATGTACCAAAATGTACAAACACAGCATTCATATGCATGCACACTTTAAATGTGGTTATTCATATTGGCTTTCCTTGATCAAACTCATCCTGCCACCTGAAGTTCACAGTCTCTTTAGAAGCTCAAAGCAGATAATAAAAAGTATATCAGATGCTTTTTTTTTCTCCCCTAAATGACTTTGCAGCCAATTTCTGGACACTAGACTGAGGGGAAAGAAAGAAAGGGGTGTATGATTAAAGAAAGATTTACAAAAGGATCAACTTGATCAAATTCTGTGGGAGGGAGGAGGAAATTTACTTTCTCACCTTTGAAGATAGGGAGAAACAGTTTTGTTATTTCTGATAAAGTATATAACACTGTTCTCTTGTTTTTCTGTTTTGATAACAGTGTCAGGTAAGTTACTGCAGTTAGGATATGATTTGGATGTTATTCTGTTATTAGTCGAGGATGAAAGGAAAGCTTTAATTAAAAGATGATAACAGCCTTGTATCCACAGCAGATCTGGCAGGTTTTAGCTGACAGCTTCCTTCTCCTCCTCTACTCCCACCAACTTCCCATGTGCTCTCCCACCATTTAAATACATGTTTGATTTCATGTAAATTTGCCAGCTCATCACTGCATCCCCTTTTTCTCTCTGCCCTATAGCTTTGAAAGGTATACATGGGTTTTTTTAGAGGTTATCTATGGAGGGAGACCTTCAACACTTGTGTTGATCCCAGGGAAGAATGCTTTTACATTGCTGGAATGGTCCAAGCTGGTCTCCATCAACATCAGGCTGGACATACGTGTTTGTGGAGCTGGGAGGGGAGCCCAGTCCAACTCTTGGGCCAAGCAGATTCTGCTTTTGCAGTGCTCTGTCCTGCTGCATTACCTGTCCATACTTCACTTTGGGGATCATGATGAATCATCCATATTTTGAGGAACTCAAAATGAGTCCCAGAACAAGCTGTACAACGATCCTGTAGGCAGGATACACACAAGCATCCTACTCTTTTTCATCAAACAGTACTTTGCAGATAAGTCAAGTGACAGTGGAGGCTTGGGGCAGAAAAAGGCAGATAAGGACCCAAAGCGAAACAAACAAACAACTCTACCTCTCTAAGTGGGATGATAACATTGCAGCAGCCATTTTCTTTGCTGGCAAAACAGATATAACCGTCTGAAGTATACATCCTTCCCACTGTGTGACAGCGACTGAACGGCGTCCAGAGAGAACAGTCTGCAACTTCATGCAGCTTCTCCTTCCTGGGCAATCTGAAGAAGGCCCGAAAGAATTCATTCTGTGCTCTGGCTTCAAGATCCCTTAAGAAAAAGCAGTAACAATGCATCACAAGATACCAAAAGCCAGAACATACAGTGCAAGGTTCGTTTTTCTTGCTGACCTGACGAAGAGGAAGGGATACAGAATAAGAACCCCAAGCACAGCAATCCTCAGTGCCTATGTGAACAGATTGCTAAAGCACCAACTTGGAAATACAAAAGAAAAACATTATCAATAATTGCTTGTTTAACAATAAGGTCAAAACCAGTGTCCTTTCCTTTCCTATTTACTACGCTAGGAAAGGAAAGGACACTAATTAAAATCAGCTGTTTCATTGTTTTGGAGGGGTTTTTTAATTACTCTTTGACCATGCATTTTCTGTGGCTGCTGTATGACTTTTCAGACTCAAAAGAGTTACAAATTTCAATGCCCAGGAGATAATTAAATCTTTCATCTGATGAACATATATTGAGCAAGGGAGATTAGCTTGATGTTCCTTTTTTCCCCTCCCAGTAGCATTAGCAGTATCACCCCAGGGACTTGCACCTGCACCTAAAAGTAATGCTACTTGCTCAGTGAGTACTTCCAAAACGTTAAGTAATGGAAGAAGTGATGATGGTGGCGTTTACATAATGGAATCCTTGACTTGCAGAGGTATCAGTCTTTGAGAGCCCTCAGAATAGCTGCAAAACGCAAAACATTTCAGGTCACTTACAGACTTGGGAATAACAGAACCAGCCACGTTCACTTTGGACTTGACTTCCTTCCAATCACCCATCCACATTTATGTGGGGAAAAAAAAGTGAACATAAATGAAACTTTCATTACTGAGCCATGGTTATACAGGCATGGCTTTGGGGATATTTTTTTCTTCTCCTTTTTTAATGAAGAAGCCTGCAGTAATTTAGAGAGCTATGCAATTACATTATAAACAGGCCATGGCTATTAGCTCACCAACAGCAAGCAGCTCCAGAAACATTAGGGCTTAAATTCTATCATTTTTGTTGCTACAAGTAAATTTTTCCAAACATGATTCACCTCAGGGAAAAGAAAAGGGGGAAAAAAAAGCTTGAGTTTGTGCCATTGAAAGAATTCAAAGCGTGGGCTGAAGCATAATAGGGAGTGGTACCTTGGTGCCGTAAATCCCCTCTCCACTCCTTCATTCACCCTCCTGTTCTGCAGGCACCTTCCCCCTACCCCAGCCTTGCTGTTAAAAAATGAGTTCAGGCAAATGAAGCCTCTGCTTCAGAAAGTAAATCAATTGTCTGTTTGGGGTTTTTTATTTTAGTTTAATCCATTGAAAAAATCAAAGCCATGTGAAACAGGGAGGAAGACAACCCAGAACAAACTGAGACATGAGAAGGGAGGATCTGTATCTGCAAGCCGCAGAAAAGACAGAATGCACTCAACCAGCATTCAGCTGCTGTTTCCTTCTCAAGCATTATCTTCCTTAATAATATTATCCAAAGAAAACAGACAAATAGTCTCCTGTTTTTTCACAGAGAACAAAGAGAAACCCTCTTTGTGAAGGAAGACTAAAAAAGTTTCTCCCAAGTTAAAATTCCACAGTGAGAGCAACTCCGATAAGTGCCCGCAGCGATCTGCTATTGTGACAAAGCTGGATCAGGATATGCCTCCTAGTTAACTCACCACTAAAATATTTTCCATTTCTGCACAGCACAGATGAATGCTACTGATAGTATCTGCAGTCAGGTCTGGGTAGAGCTGTGCTCTCCTGCTACTGTACTGAGAAGGTAAGACCCTCCCTGCATCTACTCAGCTGTGAAGATTTCTAGACCTATATGTGAAAACAGGCATTATATGGAAGAGTGGGACCTCTTAAGGTAAAGGTCGTCAGTTATTTAAGAGCTGATTGTTTCTAATGCTCCAAAATCTGAAGCTTCCGAGTTTTCAGGATTTTGCTGCATCTCTTGGGGGTGCAGGCTCCACATGCAGGGCCTTTCAGACAAAAAGCTAGAGGATTTTAATTTGAAGAAAAATTACATTCCCCACATCTGAATCTAAGTAAATTCACCAGGACTACATCCACCCCCTACTGACCCTGTATCAGAGGAAATGCTGCCAACTCCAACGTCCCTGGAACTGCCTGTCTCCCCATGACTCAGACAGGCTCACACAGGGCCACCACAGAGACTGCACCACAGACAGGGCTGCACCAGAAACACGTGCTAAAACAGGGGCCAGCCTGCTTGGAGAAGGGATCCCAGAATGAAAAATGGTAGCACAGGAATTATATGCTCTCAGCACCTACCACTGTGGGCTCAAATAAGACATTTTATTAGAAAGTTGCACACTGTGAATATATTTCCTGTTAGGCAGGCAAATTCTAGGGCTTAAAGGCTTCCCTTCATAAACACAGCCAGACAAAATTAGAGTTGTTTAAGAAAAGTCCCAACCCTACAACCCACAAACAAAATTAGCTCCTAAAATGCAACAGGCAATTGTTTAAATATGACACAGCAAATGTGCAGTGGCTTGCCCATGTCACAGGTCCCACTGCTTCCATTATGAGTTTCACAACACCTCCAACACTGAACAGAAAGGCTACCTTTCTACTTGCACTCCTATCTGTTCGAAAATTTCTATTTTCACTTAATTTCCATGTTGCTTTCGTTTTTAAGCAAATGCACTGTATTAAGCAGTACCTAAGAAAAAAAGGAAAGCCATAGATTTGTAAAAATGTTTGCTGAGTATTTACACAAGCATCAGAAGAATAAAAGGTGAGAAGATGCAACTGCCTTGTTCCTTACTTTTCAAAAAACTCAGCAATTTCTTCCAAGTGCAGCTCCCAACTTGCATGTTATGGGATCCTGGACTGCCTCCAACTCTGGCACTTCAAAGTGAATGGCAAGCCTGAACTGTGATAACTCCTTGTGCATGACCCCTACATTACCTTCCAAGAGTTTTAAATTAAAGGAAATAACACACAAGACTAACAAAATGCCTAAAAGTATCAGGATGCTTAAAATGCTACCCTCACTGTCAAATGTTTTTCTATGCTTTAAATCCAGCAGAAGCAAATTTGGCAAAACTTCAGCTCTGCTGAGTCACTTGCTGCCTATCTAAAATCTAAACACACTAGGTTGATCTCTTGCTTTTAGAGACAGATTACTAGATTCTTCTTACCATACAGACTCCAGAAAGTTGCATTATTTCCAAAATAACTATCCCACAATAAACATCTTGTTTATTGGAAGGACTGCTTCTCATAAGCAAGCCAGGAGATCTGAGACAAGCCAACATGAACATGTCAGGACACATGTAAACTAAACATCATTCCCTTACACAGCAGGAACACTAAACTTGTAGATGGAGGAGATGCAATGAATGTTTTAGTCAGAATTTAGAGTCTTAATATATCCTCTCATGGAATGAATACAACTAGAAGAGAAACACTGTTGTACCAAGCCACTACCCCAAAAAGCAGTCCTCCAAGGCTTTCTGGTAGATTGGAAGGTTTTATCAAGAGGAATTCCTTGGGAATCTGTCCTGGACTAGCTTCCGTTCAATGCCTTCATCGGCAATCTGTGTGATGGATGACGAGCTTGTTAGTGAACTTGCACGTGATGTGAGACAGGTAGAGGCTAGTGAACAAAAGAACAGGATCATACAGATTGATATTCATAAACTTAAAGGATATTGTGGAAAAAAGTATGACAAGTATTTTCAGCCGTACATCATAAGCTGCACAAGTGCAGCATGGAGATCAACTCCACTGGGAGCCATTCAGCAGAAAGAATAGATCTTGGAATTACATGGGATCACAAGATGCACAAGAGCCAACAGCCCCATACCCACAGGAGGAAGAGGTGCACTGTGCTGGGCTGCAGAAGTGCATGGAGATCAAGGTGCAGCACAGCTCCCAGAGCTGCTGCAGAGGCAGTCATGCTGCTCCTGCCCTGGTCAGCATTGGAGAGGTTTCTGGGGCAATCCTGTATTCTGCCACCCCACACCTGCCACCTCACGTGGATAAGTGATGATTGTTCAGAGAAGAGTTACCAGAATGGCTAAAATCTGGACTAAGAAAACCCTGGCTGAAGCAGGGCAGTTTAAAGAAAAAAAAGAGAACAGAGATGCACATCAACCACCAAATACACAAATGATTGCTCTAAAGAAATAGAGCACATCTGACCTCTTCAACAGTACTGGGTAGAATGAGAAGTGACAGACTCAAAAAGCAGCACAAAAGATGCAAGTTAAGACTTCAGACTTTTAAATGACAGAACAGTGAAGTACCAGTATGGATCCTGATACTCCCATTACTGCAAATCCTTAAAAACACATTAGGCAATCCTCTATCACTAGTGATACACAGAAATAACCCAACCCACACCTTTTAACAGGGAGATCCAACACCGCTGTGGGGTCAAATAAGACATTTTATTAGAAAGTTGCACACTGTGAATATATTTCCTGTTAGGCAGGCAAATTCTAGGGCTTAAAGGCTTCCCTTCATAAACACAGCCAGACAAAATTAGAGTTGTTTAAGAAAAGTCCCAACCCTACAACTCAAAAAAACCCACAAACAAAAGGAGGTTCTAGTCACATTCTCCTTGTCGCTCAAGATTTAAAGCATCCTCAGATTCCCTCTCTGAAGGAATTAATGCAGACTGAAGTGACATTTGCACCTCAAAACACTTCAACCAGTTTCCATTCAGCTTAGATCAGTGTTAACAACCTTCTTTGCCTTCATATGAAGTCATTCTCATTGGTAATTCACAGTTGAACACGAAGAAAAGAAAATGCCATGGTTAGAGCCTGGGGAAGCGTATCATACTGTCGAAACTTTACTGTTACCAGCACTAAAGCTGTTAAATTGCAGGTTCTGCTCTGGACAATTTCCTCACTATATTCAAGGAATGCAATGGATATTCTTGCATCCTGAAAGAGATGGAAATTAGAAGTACAAAAAATTTGTACCAGATATTTTAGCAACCTTCCTACTAAGAAAGCAGTTACCATATGTTGCAGTAAACTTGTGTGGAACATTACTATGTCTGCGAGAAATGGTATTTGTAGTTATCAAACATCTCGCCTTTACTTTGCTTTTTATGGCAGTTATTTTGTTTGCCATTAATTGCTTCATAATCCATTGTTCTGAGCCTTATCATTTCATTAAGCAGCATGAAAAATTGCATACTAACTTGATTCACTCTGGCCATGATATAATTTATGTCACAGACTGAGGGCCTAATCCCACAGCCTCTCTGAGTTCCATCTCTCCACTGCTCAGCAAGATGACCCCAAGAGCCTCAGGAATGGTAGCAAAGGTTTCTAGTTTCAGAATGTAGAGTATACAGACCATGATGGCATTTTTTTAAATAAAGATATTGAGACAAGCCTCTTGCTAATGAAAGCTGAGCAAAAAAAAGCTCACTTCAGTCATTTGTCAGAGCTGGAATACTTCTAATGATGTGTGGATTATTGCTTTCATTTTCATAGTCTATTATTTGCTTCCAAATCATGTACAAGAATTAACAACAATTATTAGGGGGAAAGTGTTGAAAGTCGTTGTTTTTGTGGCGCTACAATGGCTTCAAGAAGAAAAGAAGCAACAAAAACTTCACCCCCCAAAAAATGTTAGCACTAAAAACTAGTTTATCCACTATTCAAAAACTAGGTCTTGCTTAATCATCTGACATCAAAGTGGTTGCTAAAGTGTGACAAAGGGCACCAGAAACAGCAACTTATCCAACCACTACCTAACTCATGCAGAGGAAATGGGATTTTGGCATCTTCCATGTTCCCCTTTCTGCCATCTCAAGTCACAGCACAGGTTGGAGAATATCTTGTCCAGAAACTCTCCATTAAATGTATTTTTGTCCTTCCTCCTCCTTTGTTCCTCAACATTTTTTTTTCCTTCCGGAGTTGGAAGGAAAGAAAGGAGAAACCTGTTTGAATAAATTTGTGTGACAGTTTCTGTTACTTGATTGCTAACAGACGCACTACTTTTAAAAAATGCCACAAATTGTTTCCCTGAGAGCCCCTTATTATAGCACATTACTAAGCTTATACTTTTCTTTGAAACTGATTTTTTTTGTAGTTTTTCATTCAGCTAGTACCCCTGACACAAAGACTATTTTGGGAAGTGACAATCATGAGTTAAATTATTTTTTTGTTATATCTCCTCTGGATTTCCTTTTTTTGCTTCATGCATCTAAGTTTTCAGTCCAAAAGCAGGAGAGAGTGGAATGGTAAAGCATGGAATTGGGCTGAGATACAACCCAACACAGCCATATCCTACATTAGCTAAAGTACGTATGCTACATTTCTTGAGCCAAAAGCCTACAGTGCTAACAACATCCAGTTACACATATAGTGTAAAAACAGTGGTAGCTCTTGTATTCCAAGGAACCCTGGCTATTAAAAAAAAGCCTGCAGAGATGCTCATGACTGCTCACCACTGTGTTACCTCAAGTGAACTCATTTATGATGTCATAGATGAAATCCTGGTGTCAGTGATTTTCCTTATTGTGCGTACATATGAAATTGTACAGAAAGTAATTTTTTCAAACTTCATTATAAAACTCTGTATAAGTGTTTAGCCAAGACGTATACCCAGCACCACTGTAAAAATACCCCTCCAAAACAATAAAATGGCAACTGAACAGGTCTCTCATTTCTGGAAAGTGAGCATTCCTTATGTTTTAGCCAGAAAGCAACACCTGGGTGATTCCCTTCACACCTCTGGCAGAGGGAGAGGAAGGAAGAGCAGGAAAGGGCATGATTCAAAAGACGGTAAGTGCTCACATGCCACTTAGAGAAGAAGTATTTTATATCAGCACCTTAGCCTTGATGCCCCAGGCAAATTCCAGCTGGAGCTATTCCATCCTGCCCACCTAAAATTCTTCTGGCCAGTTTCCCTTCCCTTTTTCCACAGCAGCAAATAAAATACAGAGTTGTGCATTGTGCTACTGGCAGAGAAATAGCTATCAATCTTTCCTGGAGAGCCCAATGCATTCTGCAGTGGGAGAGGAATGCAGCTATGCATTTCAGGGATGCATGGGATAGAGCTGACAGTAGAATATTAATCTGTTGCAACTGCCTGTGGGTTTTTTGAAGTCATATAACTGCTTGCTAAGTTGGCTATGGCAATCACACTAGTGGGAATTCTGTGTTTCAGATATAATCAAAAGCAATTCAGTAGTTCTAGAGAACTGATGGCACTAGGAAAGCCTAACTACACTACACTACTACTACACTGCCCAAGTTGTAAGCATAATAATGTTGCTCTTCAGGGACGATGAGAAATATCCCTTGCTGCAATCTCCCCTTCTACATCAAATGGTACCTTTAAAACTAACAAACAAAAACTATGTGATGTTTAGGGGAACAATATAAAATGAAAAAAGGCAGCTTGCACACAAGTTAAAATGCACCTATTGGATACACCATAATGCACTATAACATCTCTTTCACATCCAATCAAGCAAAGCTTTGAAATCTTACCCAGCTATCACACCAAACCATGAAGCTCAGTTATCAAACCTCTGCTCATACAACAACTTAGCTTTTTACCTCTTGGTAATCTGAGTAGGATCCTGTAAGCCTGGATCCAGTTCAAAGATTTCGTTATCCAGTAGCCTTCGGAGCGTCACATCTGCCAGTTGCTCCATGATCCTGAAAGCCTCGGCAATGTTGAGGAATGTGGAGAAGTCACGCTCTTTATTTGCAGTAGTGACACGCACTGTGTCGGTCATGAAGACGTTGGAGGTTCTTTCCAGTTTCTGGACCTCAACCCAAGGAATGATAAGTTTCACTGCAGGCCAAGAGAAAAGCAAAAGTGGGTTGGAAATCCTGCTTACATTTTCCAGATTTGGGAAATAAGCAAATTCAGAATGAAATGCATACAACCAAAGAGGACAGAAACCTTTTTATAGGCAAGACCAAGCCCATGCTTAAATGCCTGTTATGACTGTGCATTCAGTCTCTCCCACTCCAAAAGTTTTTCTCGGAATCTCACCCGCAAAATTTTTAACTCCCTCAAAATTTTCATAAGAAATGCTGGACTGGGGAGTTGTGCCTTTGTGGAACACCTGCCGTACACTGTGCTCCTTACAAAAATAATAGGGAAAGGTTTTGCTATCTCCCAGAAACAAAACTGTAGGCGGGTGGAAAAACAATTACATGCACAGTTACTTGAGCTTTTAAAATAAAGCTGACCCCCATGCAAAAGGAAGCTTTTACACATGGGTGATTTCTATAAAGTGTAATTACTACTATAAACAGCACATTAAAAAAACCTGCCTAGGCATCGCGATCTTCCAATTTTGGTTACTTTTTACTGAAAAGGTGCACAGGCAAATCTTGCCTTAAACATTAACTATAGTCAGACTTGTTTATAGAAAACAAGAAGCGTAGGACACTGTTCTCTATACTTAAACATTGCCAAATGATATAATTACAAGTGGTAAACAGAATCAGCTTATTTTAGATAACCACTGCAGGATATTACTTGTCTTTCATACAAATCTCTGGGTAGAAATTAGGCTGGAAAGGACTTAAAATAGACTGCATTTCTTCTTAACAACTGTTGGAAGCTTCCCAGGATTTTCTGTGCCAATAACACCACAACTATACCCACCTAACACCCCTAGCTGGCCTCCTGATGCCAATAATGCAATAAAAAAGTCAGTAATAACAGCCATTGTCATATATATATGACATTTATCCACGACCATTAATTACCTAAGGAGCTACCTTCTGCAAGTTTTCCGTAGCACATGAACCACAGCTGTCAAGATTATTTGCAGGTTACATTTTTTCTTACTTAAATAAAGCACAGCTGCATCAACACGCACAAACCGTTGTGAACGGTCATAAAATCATCTGTATCGGCACAGCCAAGGGAAGAAAGATTAAATAACACGCGAGAAATTGTACTGTTGTTCAAGCAGGTCAGAATCACACAGGCTCAACAGTGCTGATTACAGAACCAGCACAGCAGACTGTAATGGGCCAAAACTACTGATAAAAGCTAAAGTCTTCAAAGTTTTACCAAAACACAAGTTTAATTAAAAAATGTGAAGAAACCTTGGCACGCCCTTTCAAGATATCTGACGATCTAAGCCTCTGAAATCCTGCAAATACTTTGAGGCTTAGACAAAAGGGGACTTGTCCTGGAAAAAAATGTTCCATGGAGTTTATATTCGCATAAGTTGTAAGTTAATTTTATGAGAAGATGAAAACAAGTCCTAATAATTCTTGGTCATTTCAACAGAAAATAAAATGAAGAAGGGAACAGACTTGCCAGAAGCAGAAGACTTAACACTTGGACTATAAAGAGATTTCAGTCTTCAATTTGGGGAGATTTTTATTGAAGTAAAACACAATTAAGAACCATTTTTATTGCTTTACAACTCGTATATTGGGTTTTTTTCCTTCTGCTGTATTAAATAACAGAGTAATTGTGATTTCTCACGATTATTTTCAAGACCAAATTTGACCAGATCTGTGACTGCTACATGAAAAAAAAAGACAATCACTTGTTCTACGTGTAGTCAGCACCAAATTCACAAACAGTAACAACCAGAACTACAGTAAATCTGGGTTATTCCATGCAACATAAATATTTCAAAAAGATGACAAAACACTAGCCTAGAAAGGGAAGTAATCTACTGTATCAGAATCAAGGAAGTGGGAATCATTTCAGCATATGTAATGCTTCCCACTGAGCTAGGGAAGTTTGTTTAACTGAAAGTAAATTCAGGTTTTAATTTCACATTTCCATGCAAACCCATGGGAACACAAAGGCAATGCAACTGACTACAACAGTGAATGAACAGTGTCTGTTCCATGGTCAAAACAGAAAGTTCTGAACATGTTTGTTGGATCTTTTTGATTTTCATAATGAATACTATTAAAGATATGAGAAGAAATCTCTTCTTAAGCAATGCAGCATGATGTTGTGCTTCCAGTATCACTTAATGATCTGTGGTACTGCATAAACAAAATTTTTGGAACAATATAAAGGGGTTTTCTCTCTCCCTCCTGCTTCCTCTGTTATCTATCACTAATAAGTAACATTTTTGCTTTGTGTGCTTTGGCAGACTGGTGATCTCAGATTTAATGAGAGAAAACCTGAAATCAGAGCAAGAAGAAATGATTGACAAAGGATATTATTTAATACTAACCAAAAAACAAGGAGATTAAACAAGAACTCAGATATTTAGTATGTATCCAGAGACTTCATTCCAGTCTTCCCACCAAAATTCAACTTTTGTTTTTATAGTATAACAAACTTATCTACATTTTAAATCAGACTTCTCCACATTTTGCTGATATGACAAAATAACTGGCCTGAAATAACATAAAGGAAGAAAGGACCTCCAACTCTAAGCATGTCTTTGTATGTTTTAAATCTTGAAAATGCTCACTTACTATCTTTCTTATCTTTACATTAATGTATTTCATTTTTACATCAACAGCTATATCTCAATATTTTATTCAGATGGAATATGGCAAAGTTTTCCTAATTGTTATAACTGAAAATTATTACTATATTTATAGCAGTATAGGTTTCTATTGCTGTCCTTGCTGAAGTTCCAGCAGGATAAACACGACTTCAAATGTTAGCAGTTTGTGCACAATCTTAATAAATAGAAAAATGCTATAAAGTTTAAATTCCTACATTCATTTTTACCATCTTATGTCTGTCACTTTCACTTTAACCTTCTAATATCTATTCTGATAGGCTTTTCATAATCACATAACCTCTGTAGAGGAACACCATGACTAAATTCTTACCACTTGCTGAACCATCTGAAAGTCTAAAAACCTTAGGACACACTTTTGTGACCTTCCCATGCTGCTGTTGAGAAACACATGCAAATCCCTAAATCACTGTTGTTTTTCCTTAAAAGCTCTGAATTTTTTACCTGGTTCTCCAGGGCACAGCCCTTTTAGGTTTCCTGGGCTACCTTCAGGCAGGTAGCTGGATTCCAGCCCCACCAGGCCCTTCCCCTGCTGCTCTGCAGCAATGCAATGACTGTGCTTCCTCCCCTGCAGGAGGGACTCATCCTTACTCACCCTGTTCAGCACTAGAAGTCTCTGTTTCAGAACCTGTAGGAAGTCTGCTGCTTCACCACAGCAAAAAAAAACAAAAAAAACCAAACCAAAACAAAACAAAAAAAAACAAAAACAAAAACAAAAAAAAAACCAGATAGCAAATGTGTGCTCTTAGAGTGTCATTTTTATTACTGGATTCAAACTAAAACAGAAAGGCTGAAATGAAAACTTAAAACAGGATCTTTCAGCCGTACAATAAAAAACGCAAAATCTAAACTTCAGAGGTGAAGTAGTTTTTTCATAACAACTCTGGTTATTCTTGCTTTTAAAGGTAGTTGTATTTATATCTCTCCCCAGCTTTAGATTACTTACACATTTACACTTACATTCTTTGCCCAGGAAGAAGGAATAAAAACAGAGATGATTGATGCTCAAATAAAGCCACCCTTGCCGAGGAACTTTTCCTTTCCAACAGCAACAGGAATAATAGGTGATCAACTTCTCTGCTTCAGGAAAATTAAATCTAGATTCAAATTTCACCAGGGCTTCTCGGAATTTCTCAGGGTCTTCCTCCTGCTCAGCAAGTTTGCTGCTCGTTTCCTCTGCAATCAGCGCCTGAGTCCATAAGGAGACAACGTATCAGGACAAAGCTGCAGCATTCACACTCAGGCAAGTTGCTACAAGCTACCCATTCCAATATTAGTGTGCCAAACTCTCTCACAAAGAAATTCAAGTTGATTGCAATTTTCACAAATGGAGAAAATTCTCTTGTGCTTACATCTGAATTATGCATTGCAGCATGCAGACAAATAATCCTTAAGTTACAGCACCTTGTATAATTTGCAATTACCAAGCAGTCTTAATACACAAAAAGTCTACAGCAGGTACAAGGGTACAAAACCTGGACTTAATATTAACTAGTGAAACCTGAAGAATTTTAAATATGTGCTGTGTTAGGTAACAGGCTGCCACAGTGTTATCAAGAGAGATTAATTGTATTTGGTCCTTTCAGTGTACCTAACAAAAAATGCCTTTTTCTTTTTTTTTTTTTTAGGACAGCAGAGTAAAAACTAGGATTTGTACAATGATGTTTTGCCTCTGTCCCCTTCCTCCCCACATTCGGAGCCACTGACACCACAGCAGCAAATTCACCAAAAGCATTATCTTCCTACTAATTTTCTAAAATGGGAAAGGGGCTATGGGGGAAAGAGCAGCCCAGTAAAACTCTTAGCAAGGAAAAGCTTGCAGCAGGACCCGAGGTACAGCAGTCACTAGTGAACCCACAACCCCATAGCCATCACCAAGCTCCTCTTGGAAAATAAATTTCACCAAAAGCAGAGCTCAGAACATCAGGCTTTCTAAGTTTTACCCCATATTATTTTAAATCTGGTCTATGGACACAAAATTCCTTTAGTTTTAAAATTTTTTACCCTTCCATTTCTCCAACTCTGTAGCAGCCAGCAACTTCATGTGCCTGGCCATAACTCCAGCATCTTGCAAAGCCAGCAGCAGTTTCTGTGCAGACCCTTATGATGCAGGTACAGTTGCACAAGAGCCTTGTTCCCTGTCCCTGTGCTGCAGGGACTGTGGTGACACCCACACAGGTGTGCTTCCAGCAGATTCAGGCCCTGTGGCTATGACCTGATGTCACCCAGAACCCCATCAAGAGGGATAGGTGTATGGAGACAGGAGAAACATAGTAAGGAGGAAAAGCTGAGATATAGGAAGAGAACGTATTTAACATAATGTTTTGGAGAGGCCAAGGAGCAGAAAACAGATGCTGAAGACAGCTCAGCTGCTTATCACTGGGGAAAGAATAGTGAAGCTGGAAAGGGACAGGTGGGATATAGATTAAATCAGATACTTTGGTTTTGAGATGTGTCTGAGGAAATGTGAGCAAAGGTGCACAGATAGATGGTGGCCACATCAGATCCAAAAGCCACACAGAAAACCAATAATGTTTAGATGGTCAAAACTAATTACAAATGACAACAACTTCATGTGTTGCAATGCCACCCACATCGTGGGTTGACCTTGGCTGGTCATCAGGTGCCCACCAAGCCTCTCCATCACTCTCCTTCCCAGCCAGACAGGGGAGAGAGAATAACATAAAAACCAACTTGTAGGTTGAGACAAGGCAATTTACTAAAGCAAAAGTGTGTGCTTTTGTTTACATGAAAAATGTTGTTCTTAACTTCTTCCAACAGACCACATGTAATCAGGCAGGGCAGGGAAGGGTGAAAGTGAGACAGTTTCCTTACCTTAACTTTCCCTTTGACAAAACTAACAATATCTTCTTTATTGTCAAACACAGACAAAGTATGGAGCAAGTTTTGTTCCAGCCATTCCCAGTGCTGATTTATTTCCTCTGCAGTGGCACCTAAAAAAAAGCCAAAAATAGTGTATTGAAACTAATGCTACAAAACAAAATTGAAAAGAAGCAACAGAAAGGAATAAAATGCACTATTGCATAAATTCATTATGAGAAACTGAACTTTCAACCTCAGAATTCTTAGTAGCAAACAGGTCAATAAAGGTCTCACTCATAGCAATATAGTTAGAGAAAAACAAAACCTCATTGTTTTAGAGTTAGTTTTAGTGCTTTTAGTTTTATCTTCTCAAATGCTCTCAGACAGCAAATGCCACACTAAAAGTCAAAGCAGAAAAACCAGCAAAACTTCATCCTATGCTGCTAGACTGCAGCTTATTCTGACACAACGTTCCTTAAGCAGCCACTGGAAACTTTTGATTTATGCCTTGTTTCCAGAAGTCCCAGATCCTCTCCCTCCCTCAGTATGCACATGCATGCACACACCCCACACACAAACATGCACACCCTTTGAGAGGAATACGTGTAACTTACATTCTACTTGAAATCTTCTCTACAATAAATAAAGTACCTTAAAATAAAAGAGTTTGGCTCAACAATGCCTAAAGGTTCTGTTAAGACCACATTTCTACTGTTTGGGAAGAAATAAAGCCAATGGAAAATCTTTGACAAATACAGATTTTCAAATCCTTAAAGCTTTTTTCCCTAAAGATTTATGTGAGAGTTTTGCTGTTGTTTTAAATGTAATATGTTCACACCAACTGCAGAAATAATATCTCACTCACTACCTATTTGCTTTGGCTCTTTCTGCTTGAAACTGAATTGTCTGTGCGTGACACAATGACATAAAAGTCAGAACAAGACGGGCACCATACACGGCCACTGGGAAAATCTGGCCCCTCCACGTCTTACTGGGCAGTGACTAAATGTTATGGGTAAAAAAGTGAAGGCAGCAACAGTTTCTTCTCCCAGTGCCCTGCTATTTGAAGAAAGAAGTAGTTGGATGGAAGAGACATACAAATCCCAGAGGAATACAAAAATAAAATGAATTTCAACTAGAAGACCCATTATCACAAGATTTGTTTTGTGTGTACATTAGAGATGCATCACAACAACAAAAAAAAACCCTGATAAATTTAAGTAAGGATTTTCCACTTTCCTCTGCTTTGTTTTCCATGAAGAATGCCAACTGGCAGGGAAACTTTTCAAGCTTTAACTTCCCTGACAGGAAGGTCTTGTAATGGAACTTCATAAATATCATTAATCAAGGTCAAATGAAAAAAAATCACGAAAGAAGAGACACTTAAATGCCCAGTAAAAAACCCAAATTCTATCAATGCTTAAGAACACAAGAGAAACAGTACTGAAACGGCTGCACAAAGCAAATACAGAACTGAATCTTTATTCTGAGCAATGGGAGACCTGTCAGGCTGCCTCTTGTGAAATAAGCCATGAGCAAGATGCTTCTCACAGCAGCATCCACAGTGCTGGGACTGCTCTGAGCCTGGACGCTGGCCAGTGATTTGACCCAAGCATTGCCAACTTCTTCCTTATTTCTCTTCCTTATTCTTCTTTCTGTCCTGAAGCCCGGCACAGCATTTTAATCCACCTTTTACCCACCTTCTTCATATGCCTGTGCCAAGTGTTTTGTCTAACCACTGCCTCATTCCTTATAATGTTTTCTTTAAACCCAACTCTCACCCATCCCTTTGCTCTCCCTCTCCTAAAACCTACTTCACTTGGAGTAGTTCACTTGAGTTTCTGTTTTGCCCATGAGCCTTCTGAAACGAAAACTGTAAGTGGCTCTACATAAGGGGCTGAGGCTGGCTGTTTTTTTCCCCTAGTACTGGTGTAACATGACTAACCATCTGGATTAAAACATCACTGACAGTACAGCCGTGCAGGGGTCAGACTTCCTAGCAGCCTTCTGAGACTTGCGACAGTCTGTAACACAGATCTGACCCTTACGCATGTATTAGCATTCAAACCTACAGCTCCTGGAACAGAGGACTGCCAACACACAATTAAAAAACATCATTTTAATTAACTGCTTACTGACACAATGGCTATCCATAATGAAATTACACTGGAGACTGGAAGGAGTTCCTGGAGCTGATCCTTGCCCTTGCTATACAGCAGCAGGAACCTTAATTTGACTCACTGCTCCTTCCAAAGCCAGTAACAGAGTCTTAACAGCATGTTCACATAAAGCACCTCACTCAGACAGAGCAGAGCCTGGTGAGCAGTGACAGCCACTTCTGTGTGAGGAATGTCCTCCTCTAGCTTCCCAAGAGAGGGGTTGGATGATGTTCTTCTGACTCTATTGCCAGCACTAGCTTTTCCTTGGACATTCATGCCAGGGTTTCACAGCAGCAATATTATTCAGAAACAACTTCTGCTTCCATGATTCTTCATTTCTGTGCAGCTCTGGAAACCATGTATTGTCCTACCCACGCAGCATACAAAACAGCCACCTCTGCTTTCCCTCTGTAACTGTAAATCTCATTTTCTCAAGGATGAGCATCCATCCAGAAGAGCTAAAGAGAATTTTTAAAAATATTACTCAAATAAGTTTATCTCAGCAAATAACCATTCCAACCAGGCTAATATTTGATTTGTAGTTTCTTTAATGTAAAAAGCCCCAAACAAAACCAACCAAATTCTGTGTGCAGTAAGAGTATGGATAGGGCTAGATCAGCCCCAGAAAGGAGTACTGCATATGTTGAAATAATCAAGAAGACCATGACAGCAACTGAGCTTACTTTTCCAACAAAAGATATCTGGCTTCATCAGAGGACTGTAACAGCAGGAGGCTCTTAAATTTCTCCATGAGATGACATTATTTAAATATAAAGAGGAGTAGGGATAGAAAGCAAAGAGCAATTGCACAACAAAGAAAACTCGGCCAAAACAAAAATAGCACCAATAGAATTTATGCAAGCTTCTTTACACACATCTGGCCCAGGGAAAAATTCCCAGTATTAATGAGCAACATGCAGAGGGATCTCTGCTGAATCAAAGAATTGGTGAACAAGCTTGTACAGAGGAAAGGGATGAATATATACACTGCCTTTTCCATGTAAAGGACTACTGTGTCTCACACACCTTAAATAACATATCAGCATTTACATTAGCTAAATATTTCATGCCTTTATCAGTATAAGAAAGAACAGAATAGTTTTCAATTGGAAGGGATCTACAACAATCACTGAATGGATCAGGTTGGAAGGGACTACAGTGGGTCATTTCATACAACTTCCCTGCTCAAGCAGGTCATCCTAGAGCACATGGCACAGGATTGCATCCAGACAGTTCTTGAGTACCTCCAGTGAGGGAAACTCCACAACCTCTCTGGGCAGCCTGCTCCAGTGCTAGGCCATCCACACAATAAAGTTCATCCTCATATTCAAATGGCACTTCCTGTGCTTCAGTTTCTACCTGTTGTCTCTCATCCTATCGCTTGGCACCACTGAGGAGAGCCTGGCTGCATCCTCTTGACACCCTACCATCAGACACCCTACCTATCAGACATTGATAAGGTTCCCTCTCAGTTATCTTTTCTCAAGGCTGAACAGTCCCAGCTTCCTCAGTCTTTCCTCATAAAAGAGATGTTTAGTCTCCTAACCAACTTTATTGCACTCCACTGGGCCTGCTCCAGGAGCTCCACATCTCTGTCGTACTGAGGATCCCAGAACTGAACACAGCACTCCAGACGTGGCCTCACTAGGGCTGAGTAGAGGGGCAGGATCACCTCCCTTGACCTGCTGGCAATGCTCTTCCTGATGCACCCCAGGATCCCATTGGCCTTCTTGGCCACAAGGCCTCGCTGCTGGCTCGAGGACAGCTTGCTGTCCACCAGGACCCTCAGGTCCTTCTCTGCAGAGCTGCTTTCCAGCAGGTTGGCCCCCAGCCTGTGCATGGGGTTATTCTTCCCCAGGTGCAGGACCCTGCACTTGCTTTTGCTGAATTTCAGGCAGTTCTTCTCTGCCCATCTCTCCAACCTGTCGAGGTCCTTCCGAATGCCTGCACAGCCCTCTGGGGTATCAGCCACTCTTTGTGTTGCCAGTGAACCTTCATTCGAGTCATTGATGAGTAAGTTAAATATTGGGTCCAATACTGAACCTTCGGGGACACCACTAGTGACAGGCCTCCAACGAGACACTATGCCACTGATTACAGCACTCTGGGATCCACCATTCAGCCAGTTCTCAATCAACCTCACTGTCCACCCATCCAGTCCACAATTCCTGAGTTTGCCTAAGAGGATGTTGTGAGAGACAGTGTCAAAAGCCTTGCTGAAGTAGAGGTAGACAATATCCACTCCTCTCCCCTCGTCTATCCACATAATATTTTCATCATAGGAGGTAATTACATTGTTGAAGCATTATTTTCCTCTAGTGAATCGATGCTGACTACTCCTGATCACTTTCTTGTCTTCCCTGGGGACAGAGAAGGACTCCAGAACGAGGTGCTCCATTGCCTTTCCAGGGATTGAGCTGAGTTTGACTGGCTGGTAGTTCCCTGGGTCCTCCTTCTCGCTCTTTTTGAAGACCAGGACGACATTTGTTTTCTTCCAGTCCACAGGCACCTCTTCTGATCACAACCTTTCAAAGATGATCATGAATCACCTCGCTATGGTGCTCACCAGCTCTCTCAACACTCATAAATGCATCCCATCAGGGCCCATGGGATCTGTGGACGTCAAGTTTGCAAGGTGTTCTCTAACCTAACTTCCTTGATCAAGGGAAGTTTCCCCTCCAACATTCCTCTGCCCTGATCTTCTGGGTTAGAGATTCCTGAAGGCTGGATTGGTCAGTGAAGATCAATGAAGGCATTCAGTTATCTCTGCCTTCTCTGCATCCTCTATTACCAGGGTCTCCCCTCCACTTAGTAACAGGCCCACATTATGCTTTGTTTTCCTTTTGTTACTGATGTATTTGAAGAAGCCCTTTTTGTTGCCCTTGAAATCCTGGGAATGATCAAGTCCAACTACATGACCACCTCAGGGTTAACCAAAAGTTAAAGTTAAAGCCTGTTCTTAAGGACATTGTCCAAATGCACTTACAGGTTTGGTGGGACATCATCTTTCTCTCAGAAGGAAGCCTGTTTCAGGTTTGACCACCCTCTCAGTAAAGAAATGCTTTCATAACGTAAAGTCTAAACCTCCCTGGTTGCAGTTTTGAACCATTCCCAAAGAAAAACTGTTGTAAATTTTAATGCTAGCATTTCAATGGCTCTCTTTGGAGAGCAGAAGATGTAAGAATATTCCCGCAGATTGGCCAAGCAAGAATAAGCACATTCAGATGGCCTTTACTGTGCCATGACAAGGTTCCTGCAACCCGTGTCAATATCACTTTCCTGAAGATGAGCTCAACTTTCAGAGGTTGCAGAAACACTGCAAAAGGGATTAGTGCAAAACAGACCACACGATTAGACATTCTCCACTGCAACAACCTCCTCAATCATGTAGCATCTTCCAAATGTTCTAGCTATATTTCATGATGACCGAGTGTGCTGAGACATTTCACAGCAGGCAACTGGAAGACCAGAGAAAGGTTAGATTAAGTAGTTTCTTGCTGTAAATGATTATTACTACTGTAGGGAAAGAGATGCATATAAACAGAACCACACTACTTTGCAAGAGACAGAAACTTAACACAGCAAAACATACCTCCCAGTTACACGAATTTTCTATAGAAATTTAATATTCCTAGAAAACACTTTTTCATAATTCCTATGAGGGATTTTAACCAGAGGTTAATTTGGTTGTTAAACAAGCTATAGGCAATAGCTTTCCACGCACACACAACTAGCTGGGGTTACCTTGAGCCTCCGGGACATGCAGACACTGACCATGCTCAGAATTGGTTTGGGGTTTTCCATCTGTGACTCACCAATAGCTATGGCCCAGTAAACTTCTGATCCGTTCAATAACTCACCACATGCAATGGCAGAGTAAACCTGTGAGCCTGGAACTTGAAGTAAAATTCGAAATGGAGCGACGCGTGCATTAGAGTCTAACACAGCATCCAGGGCACCAACCAAGCGACCTGCAAAGAAAAAGGGGGCAAAAGAGGATTACCACCAGTTTTCACTTCTGTAGTCTACAAGTAGTTTCACATCTAAAGCCATAAAATTTAAATACGGAACGTAACGATATCGACTCTTCCCCAATTTTATGCTGTGATGTACAGATGGCTCAAAAAGCAAAAGGCAAAACAGATTAAAAGATCAAAAGCATACAGAGTTCTTTGCATTTCTGGTTTTGCCTCATATAAATGCATATAACCACAGATTTGAAGTGGAAAGACCCGAGGGCACTTTAAGAAGTTACTATTCCAGTCCCACTCTGAAGGTGGATAAATACACCTATGCCTTATGTGGTGTTTGTCTAACCTGTTCTTCAAAACCTCCCACAACCAAGATGCAACAACTTCCCCACTCTTCCACTACTTTCATTAAGTATTCTTACAAAAAAAAAACCCACCACCAAAACAAAGCTACTCCAAACAAACAAGCCAACTACTAGATCTTAAACTTTCTTACTAGAAACTAATTTTGCTCTCTGGAACACGGAGAATAATTGGCCACAGGCACTTAGAATGTTAATGCTTAACATAATGAAACAGTATCATCATGGTTTCCCACCCTTTAATGATTTCTTT
>VXBA01005127.1:253037-285073 GCA_013399895.1 Serilophus lunatus | reverse complement strand
CACGTTCATAACTACTCTAGGAAAAGACGTATGCTTACAGTAAGTTAACACCAACTTCTACTAAACATACCATGTCTTTTGAACTAAAGAATGCAGGATCCTTTCCCAAATCACTGTTACTTATCCACATGGTATTTCAAAAATCATTTGAAACTTCTGAGACACTGGGCAGAGGGTGATTGAAGCTGAACTCAAACTAAAAACTTGAACTAAAAAACTACCTATTATTTCCACCTTTTAGGAAAATATTCAAGAGGCAGTCCAAGACACCCTCTACATATATCAAGATGATTTCTACTTACATCCATCATATTTTAAAAGCCTTAAAGGGAGATTTTTGAGAACTACTCATGCCTTCCCATAAATGGGGTAGTCACTAAACCCTGCTGGAAGGCAGAGGGACGTGGACTGATCACTTAGGAGTCTGGGACCAGGAGGTTAATAACATCCTTCCAAAAACTAAAAAAAAAAAAAGCCGAAGGCCAGAACTGCTATTGCTTTTTTATTATTATTATTTTTTGGGTAGGAAGGGAGGGTGGGAAGAACAAAAGAAAAAAAAATGGAGAGTTAAATATGAGTGTAAGTGACAAGAAAACCTGTGGTACCAGAACACTCAGCAACCTCACCCTTTCAGTTTTACTTTGTTTTTAAATAAGACATCTGGTCACCACAGCCAGGTTCTTTTGTTTAACTCGAACTCGTAAATTCATTACAAAGTGGGGAGTGAAAGCCAATGTAGTTCAAAGAAGCAATGTGTGGTACCTCCAATTAGCTGCTGAGAAATTCTGATGGCACTTGTAAAGTCTGGGAAACAGCGGGTCAGATGCACACACAGAGGCACCTCTTCCCACCCATGTGGGAAGCCCTGAACCCCCCAAAATCGAGCACTTATACCCCCTCTTCCAAAATCCAAGGGGTGACAGAGAACACAGAGTCCAGCCTGTGTCTCCAGCACCCTGGGGAACAGCTTTAATCACTGTACAAGCAAACTGACCACTGCAGAAGTCTGAAGCAAGGAGAAAATTGTCCTTTCACTTCTCCTAAGTCTATCTGGAAAAAACAAACAAACTTGAGATTTCCATTGCACCTGAGACCAGCACAGCCAGACAGATGTGCAAAAAGGCCTGACTTAGGAGTACCTGCAAAATACAGCCCTTCCAAGAAAACAGGCAGAGGACCACCACCATACAAGGACCCAAACCAGATTGCCAAGATGCTCAGCAACTCCAAAGCTGAGGTTTTTCTTGGCTGTAGGCAGCTGGCACTTCCAAAACAGGAAAGTGATGGCACCATGCAGTCTCTAGGGACTCCAGTGACTGCTCACTGGCTGCTTGGCAGGGATGTGGAAAAGAGCAATTACTGGCTATACTCACTCATATCATGCCAAAGCTACGCTTTAAATATTCATAGTCTTCTTTTTTTTTTTTAGTCGGCCTGTTATTTTTGTAAGACAAAACCACCAAATTGAGCCATTTACAATTACAGTCACAGCACAGCATCCTTCCAGGCTATCGCTCCAGCCATGAAGTGAACAGCAAGCCTCCCAATTCACCCCTGGGAGCTTACCACTGCTTGCAACATCTGCTCCACCAGAGAAAGCCGGGGGTGGAAAGAGAAATAAGCCCAGATGTCTGACAAAAGCTACACTTTACCCAAAAAGGGGAAAGCTCTTCCCAGAAGTGGAAGGAGCTAACAGCACAGGTTGCTTCCCAGCAGTCGCAGTTTTGCAAGGAGAATGAATAGCTGCAAGAGGCACTCTAAGCTGCTCAGTCATGTGAATTGGGAGAAAAGAGGAAATCAAACAATTCAGACAATCACAGAGTTGAGGCTTTTTTAAGGACAGTGAAATTGAACTAACAGCTTCAATAAAGCAGAATTAATCTCAGCTCTTTGAGGCAGAGAAGAACTCCCTACCTTGAATCCTAATTACACTTCTTCACATAGCTTCCTCCATCCCACAATGATCTGCAAACAATTAGAGTCTCACAATAGCCATGGTGGGCAGCGATTAGCCACACTAGAGAAGGCAAGCAAACTGGCTGAAGGAACAGCCCCTGTATTCTGCGTGATGGTGGAAGAAAACATGGATGTACCCATTCCCTAGCCCTACCATTCCTGTGCTCCAACTGGAGCAGAAAGCTACCTTTCACACCAACCAGGATAAGCTCAGCCTGACAAAAGGGCACACCTAGGACAGCAGCAAAGCAGGGATTGTTTGTCTGGCTTTGCCAAGCATCTCAGAAGACCTCCCTAGGACCAACGTCCTTACTGAGAGAGGGTTGAAGCTGACTCCCACCAGGCCTGAACCACCCTAACATGCAGGAGCTCTAACTAGTGACCACAACCCCACGGAGAGTCCAAGGCAAGACCCAGAGCTGAGATGCTCTGAGGACCACTGCTGCCTCCATCTTACAGCCCAGTCAGATTGTGCCACACATCTCACAGGTACTGAGCATTACAGTAGAGCCTTTTGACCTGCAACACGATAGGATGATTTCATGCCCAGGACAGTGGACATGAAGCTACTGTTGGCCAGTGGTGGCCCCTAGCATCAATGTTTGGGAACATCTCTAGGTCTTGTGTACCATCTTGATTTGATTTCCTTAAAAGTCCAAAACTCAGATGTTTAGCAGGTTGTTACTTTCACTCATGCCTCCCTAAAATACATGCTTTTGATGGATAAGAACACTGTCAGTCATGCAAGGCCACTAATGACAATGGCTTAATGGCTTGGTTTTACACCAGCCACACTGTCCTTATTGTATTTTGCAAAATTATATCACAGGTTTTGATAAAATACAGCATCCATTAGAAAGTATTTCTTATTATGCTTCTTCCACCAGAAAAAAGAGTTGCAGAACTTATTTGGGTAAGTACATAAGAAAAAGGATGAAGGAAGACTCCCCCAACGGCTGTAGGAAAGCTGTTTCCTTTGTAATGATAAGGGCTCACCACACTCAAAGATAAGCACAGATAAGGTTAGATTTTATTTTTTTTTAGCATAAAGACTTAATGCTCCAAGCATTTATTCACCCAGGGACATACTCAACATCCAAACCCTTACAATACTTCCAACACAGGCTTTGCCAGCTCAAATACTGCCACTAGGTAAATTGGTTTCTGTTGAGCTGGGACTTTTTTCAGTCTAGGGTGTAGAAACACACTGTAACAAATGATTTAATCATTATTCCTAGGTCCCAGTGCTCTGGGAATAGTGCAAAATGTGGGGTGTTCAGGCATTTCACCTTAGAGGTTGGTGTCCCATAATTCCCACATCCCTGGATGTGATGCTGAGATCTTGCATTGGACCACCATGTGGGGAGGGAAAGACCACACCGGGAAGTAGAGCACCTTCTGTGCCAGAATGGTGGAAATGGCATCACCACCCTGGGGCACTGGTTATTTCTCCTCAGCACAGGCTACTTCCCCAGGCAGGCATGCTGCCATGGCAGAGCACTCACAGCTGCTTATCTCAGTCCTCTGCCATCAGCCCAGCTCATGCCAAGCCTATTTTTATAGCCCTGAAGGCCGCTGAGCCAAATGCTTCGATTCTCATGTTACAAGTGAAAATACCTGAAACTGTTTTCCACCTGAAAATGGACAAGAAGGTGGGATATACAAGCTGCTCCTACAGCCCTGTAAATTATTCAGATATGAGGCAGTAAATGGGGTAACACAAAAAAAAAAAAAAGAAAAAAAAAAAAAAGTCTCTTATTTTGGTGTGTGCTGTAAATAACTCTGAATAGACCAAACTAGTGTTACTTAAACTCTGCCACCACAGACATGCTCAATTATTTTACAGGGAAGACTTTTTTTTTCTATGAGTGTAGTGAGACACCGAAACACACTGCCCAGAGAAACTGCAGATGTCCCCTGTTAAAGGCCAGGCTGGATGGACCTCCGAGCAACCTGCTCCAGTGAGGGATGTTGTTGTCATGGCAGGGGAGTTAGAACTAGATGGTCTTTAAGGTCCCCTCCAGCACGTATTTTCTATATTTTCCCTGCCTTATCCTGTGCCATTTGGCCTTGGCATTTTATTTTATGAAAATAAAAGGCTACTACAGCTATTTACTGAATTAGTCCTGCACAAGCTGGTGGTCAGTCCCTAAACAGACAGAGCCCAGCCTCTCCTTCCCAAGCAAAGGTACTTCTTCATCTTTAACATAAGCATTTAACATAATGCTGATATTTCAACATAAGCATCTGCATTTCACCTTCCCCATCTCAGCATTGCTGTGCCTTAGGAGCAGGAAATTTACTCCAGAAAGGCAAGCAGAGGGGGCCAGAGCAGCACACACAGCTCAGGGGGCTCAGGGTCAGAAGCCTGGGTACCCAGCTTTGCAGCAAAGAGCCCAGCCCCTTGCTCCTATCCTTCCTTCCAGCTCATGCCTCCTAGACAAACACTGTAATGGAGAAGTCACCCTTTTGGGAAAGAGTTCGTAAGTATGCATTCTCCTTAAAAAAATGTTACAGTAAAATAAAGAGATAAAAAAGGAGGAAAAAAACCTGCTGATCTGAATTCCAGTTGTGGGTAAGGCTAGATAACATTCTGACAAGAGTCCAAGCTTTCAAAAAAGTATGCGGATTTCTCCCTTTCCTGAGCAAGGCTTCAGAGAGCTGTTCATTAAGAAAACAAAGCCATGAATACAATGAGCATACCAATATCCTTTAACATCAGTATTGTGGCACCTTCCTCTCCTCCGACTTCTGCATTTGAAATAAAAGTGTTTTGTTCAGGGTTTTACTGCATTAGCACTCAGATTTAACTATCCTTAATTTGTTTTGTCTTAAAATATGTCCAGCTCCCCAAAAGCCAAGCTGTTTTGAAGACTACTGGGACAGATCTTTGACTATGACTCTATGAATATGCTACTCATTTTGCCTTTTCTCCAGAAGGTAAAAAAGTTGCACTCCCTAGTAAAAATCCAAGTATTCATGGTATTTTTGACCCTCTCCTGCTACAATGCAATGAACAGGGGCAATCTAGATGGATTCTCCATCTGAGTTGCAGGAATCCTCAACCATTGTGTTCTCCTTCCCTGCCTTTCTCTGAAACAGACACTATAATAAAACTAGTTATTCCAGACTTTGGGAGATGCACAGGGCTACTAAAAGCTGAGGTACTGGTGATGACTACAGGACTGCTTGGACAGGAGACTATGAAAGAGCAGCAATAGATCTTTTGCTTTTTTAATTCCCAGGAAAAAGAGACAGAGCTTATCAACAGCTATTTTTCTGTATACATTAAAAAAATCAAAATCTGGGCAAAGGAAAAGATAAGGAAGAAAGGTCTTATCACTTAGCTAGTCAAATTTCTATCCACAACCAAGAGTTACTCTGTAGATCAGTTTGAAGCCTATTACCCTGCAAGAATTTTACTTAAAAGAAAAAATTAAACCCTAAGACAGGACTTTATTTCAATCGCTGGAATATAGCTCAGGGAATTTTCAGTCTATTTATCATGACTACTACATTTATTTTTATTGAAGTAATAAAAAGGTTCAGATTCACATGCAGAAGATGTATTATCTTATATTTAAGGCTGTGAACCATAAAGGTTTATATGAGCTGAAGAAGAAATGAATTTCCTTTCAAAATGTTCATCCTCTGAGAGCTGCAAACAATGTAAGACCATATCCAGCTTGGAAAGTGCCCTGAGCTGAAAATGGAAGCTGGGAGAACAGTAGGGCAAAATATCATAACTAAATTTAAAACACAAGTAAAACAGAAACAAAACATAATCTTTTGTTGATCTACTTCAAGCATGAAGTTAAAGAAGCACTGTATCTCAACAAGACAAAAAGCTGCTTGAAACAAGAGTCCATTTTAAACTCTTATTTAACCTTATTTATAAAAGGAAAGATTCACAAGTGTTTAAAAGGGGGGGTTATATGCTAAGAGTGTGCAGTGTGAAGTACTCTATAAACAGCAACTGCAAAAACAGCAGCTTGGGAAGGGTGAAAAACTACTGTCAGTCCAGCACTCACAATGAAATTGTTCCCAACACCTCCCAGAACAAGCAGTCTTGCTGTCAAAATGCACAAAACTAACCTAATCCAACAGGAAAGTGCAAGAAGCTTTCAACATCCCCTAATAAAAATGAAAGTAGATTGACTTAAAGACTAGATCATCTTGCAGTATTTACCATAATGCATTTGACAGTATTTTAGACTACTGGAATCTCAAGCTTATCATTAATGCATAACCTCAGAACCAAAGATATCAGCAACTATGAAATCCAACTCACTTTGACCTGTTAGTCATGGCTACATCACAAGTCTTTTTTTGTAGGGATCACTAAAGGGCTCTCCAATTAGGCCAAAACCCCAGAAGGAACAGAAACTGATGGGCTAAATAATTTTTTGAAAATCTATTCCTTAAAATTAGTTTTAAAATTAGTTATTAGTTAAAAAATAATTCAGGTTTTGTCAAGTATTTATAAAACATTATCAATTTCCTTCCTAACAGAGCTGTCAAGTAGAGATCCCAGTGAAGTGGCAAGTTAAACATTTACTTGAAAAACCACATCCCTCAGGAAGACAGAACCCAGAATGACACTGGGCAGGTAATACAGAGTTAAATATAGCCTCCATCATTTTTTTGTACCCGCTGCTTGCAAACCCAGTGTTCATTTGGTAACTGCCCTAGGACACAAATTAAATAACAGTAGGAAATGCAGTCTCTCACTTACAAACATCTGCTCATAGTCTGACTGAAGCACAGTACTCAAAGAAAGAGACACAAATACAGCAGAAAAGTGCATTTGTCCAAAAGATCTTCTCTGGTCTGTCCTTCAGGAATTAAATCAACATAATATATACCCTCCAGCTGTGCTAACTTACTTTTACCTAATAGATAAAATGCCCTGGTAAGGAAAAAGAAGTGTCCTACAAGAAAAAAAAGACATGAAAATATGAGAATTGGGCCATAAAACAGATGTCCTTGCATAGTGCAAACAGTGCAATTACCATGTTGTGGCAACATGCACAAGGGCAGCTCAGGCATTGCACCCACCCTTCCACCTTGTTTAAAGCAAATCACATCATGGGTGGTCCTCTGCCTCCTCCACACCTTTAGGAGATCTGGTCTTCTGGGGATTTTGTTTCTGCTGATCCCACATGGGCCTCACAGGGCCTGAGCACACACACAGCCTCCTCCTCTCTGGAGGAGCTGTAACATTTTCTTTTACCGTAGCATCTGCTTTCATGTACAGGACCTTCGCATCTTTGAAACTTCTACCTTTTCATCACATTTAACTGCAATTGGCCAGGGCCTATGTTATTCAAGGGAACAGAAAACAGACGTGGGTATTGTTCTCATTTAAGCTTTGCTTCCCCAGTAAAACAAATTTCTGATTTTGGCTCTACCGCTTGGAACTCAGAAATATGGCAGTGCTTTACTGCCCTGTTATCTGTCAGTTTGGAAAGGACAGGTACTAGTAAAGTGTTTCTGTAGTCATGTAGAGCGAGAATCAAGAGGTAAGCTTTGCACTGAAAGCAAACAGCAGCAAAGCCCAGCTGTTTCTCAGTACATGTCTCCGTTTCACTTGTTCCAAGTGAAAACTGTGAAAAAAAAAAAGACACTGTTTGCCTAACTCCAGCTATGCTTAATGCTCTGTAACTCTTGCCTTTTGGTTTTAGGACTCAAATTTCTACGCCCTTTTAAATACAAACATTTCCAAATGGTTTAAGAGAGTGTCAGAATCTACAGTTCCCTTGGAAAATGTGTGAGACAGAAGCAGCTTTCCTTTGCCAGCCAAAAGAGATTTGAGCAAGCCTGTGCACTGTAGATTCAGCAAAATGATTCACCTGAAACTTAACCAGAGACTAAAGCAGTCTACTTGGTTTAAGCTTGCAAATTTCTGTAGTGAAAAGCTCAGGCACGAGGCACTAACATTTGTGAAACTGAACCTCATGATAGTCCTGGACCTCAATCAAGCAGCTGTAAACGGCTATTTTTAACTCTGAAAATTAATCCACATCGTCCTTACCATCACAAAAGAGTGGTTTGACTTCCACATAGGGGGAGGGGGGAAAATGCTTATAAAATAAGCATTTAACTCGCTGGCAAAACTTCCATTTGATTAGTAATACATGGAAAGCATGAGACCTACCAAGCCATAATTAAGTTTTGTGTATTTTACGCTCAGGTGGGATAACCTGTGTTTAACAAAACAAAACAAAACAAACAAAAAAACCCCAAAAATACCAATACAGAAAACAGTATTATCAAATGGCAAGGGTCAGTGGCTCAGGAACAAAAGGTTTTAATAAAATAAATCCCAAACGTGGTCATGCAGCTTCTTAAACTCCGTAGAAAACACTGACTTTGAAAACACCTGACCATCCTTTCAAATATATAAACCACCATTATAAATTCTGATTTTCGCAAGGTACAAAACAGTCTCATGTGCTTTTAAGTAAGAACTACACTGTCGAACTATAGTATTTCTCCGCTGTATTGTCTGTTTGAATTCAGTGGCTGCCTTTGAACCAAAAGTTTGGCCCGAATTCCCCACTCCACAACGTCAGCGCAGCCCAACGCTACGTTCTCGCTGGAGTTCGTCACGGATCCACATTGTTGCGAGGGTACAGCCCGATCCTTCTTCGGATGTATCCTTTACTACACGTACCTGCAGTGCCATATGGACACGACGTGCCTGATCTACATCCACATAAGCCGTAGAGTAATTAATGCAAAAAGAACTCGGAACCCACTTTTCCGCAGCACTGAACTAATAACCCCCTCCCCGTAATGCCATGTATCGTCCAAAACCCAGGAGTCCTGCGTGTGTTTATACAGCTTTCGCTATCGAAAGGGGTGTCCTGCGGCCGTTCCGGGGGGAGCAGGGGTGGCACAGCCCAACCGGGAGCCCCCGGCAGCCCCCGCCATCCCCCCGGGACCTCCGCCCGCGGGCACCGCCGCGGCTCCTCCGGACGCGCTCGACGCCCGCCCTCAGTCACGCCGAAGAAACCCGCGAGGAGAGCGGCGCAGCCAGGCAACAATAAAAGCGGCTTCAGCGCTGCTCAAGGCTACGAAAGGGAGAAGCTGCTCCCCGGGCACCTCGGGGGGGAGCCCGGCCGGCGGCAGCCTCCGCACCGCCCGCGGTGGGGGACCTGCGGAGCCCCCGCCCTCTCCGCGCTATCACTCAGCCGNCGGCCGGGCGCCCCGCCGGCCCCCGCGCCCCCAGGTACCCGTGAAGCGGCCGCCGCCGTCTCCGTGGCCCCGACGCCGCTGCAGGATGAAGTAGCCGCTGCTCTTCTGCGTGACCCACAGCTTGAGGGCGTTCTTCAGTAGCACCTCCTCGGGCTTCAGCCACATCTTTCCCCAGCTCGGAATACCGCTCTCCCTCCCCCTCAGAGCCCGCACCGCACCACACCACACCACACCGCACCGCACCCCGCCCGCCCGGGTCACATCGCCTCCCGCGGGCTGCGCGGCGCCGGCTCCAGCTCCGTCTCCCTCGGCTCGGGCCCGGCCGCCGGGGAGGAGCCGAAGGCGGAGCCCACGGACGGGCCGCCCTTCCCGCGGAGTTGGGGGCTTTGTGCGGCCGTAGCGGAGCAGCTCCGCGCCCGGCGTGGGGGACTCCGGTCGGAGGGAGGGGGAGCGAGAGGGACGTCCTGGTTCTATCTCTCGCGGCCAGAGCCCCACGCAGAGCACGCTGCGGTTTCCTGCGGCACCCCGGGGTCCTGGAGGATCCCTCGCTGCCGGGACTGCTGCGGGCGGCACCCGCTGCGCGTCTGACAGCGGCTGGTCAGGGTCCCGCACCCCCGGCAGGTGCGCACCCGCGGGCCTGTCCCACGGTCCCCGCCGCGGGAACCGTCGGGAGTGTGGGAAGGAAAGGGTGCTCTGGCCTTGGGGAGAGGTGGGAAAGCCGGGGGACTCTGCTTTCCTGTTTACTTCTAGATCTCAGCCTAAAGCATGAGCCCGCAGCTCCTTACTTCGATGTCCCAAGGCCAGTGCTTGAAACCTTGTTCCTCAGCTGAAAAGCCAGAATCTTAATTTTACAGGTGTTGAGATTTATTTTTTTCTCATTTTAAGAAATAATGTGGTACTGCTTGCAGGTAAACTGTTAGCAGTATCATTTATGAACATGCACAAATGGTTATTGCTGCAGCATCTAATGTTGGTAATCCTCTGGCACTGTATATGACATTTTTATTAACACAGATTGCCATTAATGAGGGTGGTGAGGCACTGGAACAGGTTGCACAGAGAAGCTGTGGATGCTCCATCCCTGAAAGTGTTCAAGGCCAGGTTGGATCAAGCTCTAAGCAACCTAGTCTAGTGGAAGGTGTCCCTGCCCATGGTAGGGGGTTTGGAACTAGATAGTCTTTAAGGTCCCTTCCAACCCTAACCCTTTCTAGGGTTGTAGGATTAAGACATGACCAATGTACTTTCTCTCAGTCACATTCCATTCCCAGTTAACAGCAAATATTAAATAATTTCTTTATAACCGCTGAAGTAGCAGGTTGCTAAACCTCACTCACTCTTCTACATTAAAGACCCCAGTCACATATAAATTTCAGCAAAAATTCCTCAAAGTAGAGAATTCTGACTATGGTAAAAGATCTGAGCTTCGCTTTACCAACCTCAGCCTATTGTTACAAGAGTTGTGAACTTCCCAGCTTTTTGAAAGGGATTTACTGCTGCAGTGTGCTGCTTAGCAAAGCCAGCAGGAGTTATTAACTGGGAATTGGAAGGTGCCCGTGTGGACTGGTTTCCAGCTGCCAGTGGGAACATTTAGCAGTCAAAATTCTGAACTCAGCTGCAATCTGGTAAACACTGCGTGATCTGTGTTCTGTACAATTTCTATGTGAAGCAATGATTTAATTTCCATACATAGAATAGCAAGCAAGCACTTTGAGCACACTGCTTGCCTGATATAAAAATAAAGGCTGTTAAAAGGAGAAGATGGATAACCACATAATAACAGTTTATTAAAAATTAATGAGAATGTAAGGAGAAGTTACTTTAAATGCTCTTATAGGATAAGAATAGCCCAGAGGTTTCCCTATCCCCAAAACTATGCTGAAGACATGTAAATCTTGAAAGTTCAAATGCTCAGTGAAGTGTGATGGTGAATATTTCTTCTCTTTGCAGATATTTGAATATTAATTTCTGTTATTTTTTGGAGTGTTTTTTACATTCATCCTTGGAGTTTGGGCAGACTGATTTGAGACCTAATTGAGCAAGTTGCAGACCTTTGGATGCTTTTGAACTCGAGAGTTAGCAAAAGAGTAAAGCAGTGGGCTTTGGGATCCAGTGTCACACACACTTGCCTTTATTAGTTACACCCTGAGAGAGGCTTCTGTCAAACCCCATCAACAGCACTCCTTCAGAGTCACCACATCCAAGCTGGACCAAAAACTATTCAATCAAAATGGGATCATTTGTGGGTTTTGAGCAGTTTTTCCAACACCTGGAACTGGTGGAAGGTGATTAACAAAGAATCTCTGAGAAATGGCTTCAGAGGGGCAAAAGAGGGATGGATGGATGGATGGATGGATGGATGGATGGATGGATGGATGGATGGATGGATGGATGAGATGAGGGAAAACTGTTCCAGGATGACAGAGTAAAATAAAGTGCTTTCTAATATATATTTTAATAAACACATCTGAAAGCAGGAGCATCCTTCTTTCTCAATATGGCATTGTGTGCAGCATCCCCTGACTTCTTGAGGCACAGCTTCTACCTGAAAACTAGAGAGTCTTTGGCAACAGATAACAGAAGGTTCATGTTCATGGAGAAAGTCCTACAGTGGTGTACTGGCTATTTTTGCAGCCAGTATTTGAAGAGGATTTGGATAATGTGAGAACCTTCCGAAGATTCCTGTGAGGCAATAGTTTTAAAATGCTGGTATCTGGAGAGGTAAATAAAACCAGGGAAAATGAGAATCTAGTAGGTTATTAGACAAAAAACAGAGTGCTGTGAGAAGTTATACGCCTTTATATTTATTCTCTGATGTAGTCTAGAAAAGATAGGACTGTCTTACTCAATTGCTTTAACGTACTTAAAGTTAGTAGGACAGAGAAAAATAGCTTTAAAAAATGAAGATGTGTTTGAAAGGAAAGAACTGAAAAAAATAAAGTTTCTGGCCTTATGCCACCCTTAGCATGTGCTCTGAAATGACTGTGTTTGTGTTATTTATGATGCTATGTATCTTTTCTGAATTTCAGTACCAGTAGCACAAGGCAGGGAGTCTGTCATTCAGCCTACATTAGAGCATCAGTCATGTCCAGAACAAACTGCAGAGATCCTGAGATCATGAGACAGAGTATAGGTGGCACAGAGGACAGTCACAGGGAAAACTTTGCTGTCCCTTCTTGCCTTTTTTACTGACTGCCTTCCCAGCCCTAGTCATGCCCTTTAACTTCACAGAGCTTCATCTTTTTCAAACAGATATATCATTTTTATTCTGGATGTCACTGAGGTGCTCAGGGAAGGCAGATTCCTCCTGTGCATAAAATGAATGATGCTTCCATTGGCAGGAAACAGGCAGCCAAGGTGGTCTGGCCTCCTGCCTGGCTGGCCCTCTGCAGAGGGTGCCAAACCCCTTCAGTCTCCATCAGAGCAGGGCTGGCAATACTTGAACAAACTTAGGAGAGTGTGAGTGTTCAATTCTCTGAGGTATGCACCTGCAAGTCCTGGAGCCTAGTTGAAGCTGAGGCACATATGCCATGCTCCCTCCCTGCCCCCTGTCAGACCTTACAATTCACCTTAGTGCATTGCTTTAACTAAGCTATTTGAAAACTGACTTTTATTTATGTAAGTGTTTCAGTTAGGTTAGTTCTTCAGTCATGTTGCGACTGTATGAAAACTAGGGTGGAAATGCATGTCCTGGACTAAGGGAAAGAAACAGGCTGATCTTCCAGGCAGGAGACTGTAGGGACATTCATTTGCATTTATCATGAAAAGGGACCCTAAAGATGGAAATTAAATTATTTATACTTAAAAAGAAAAAAGAGCTGGAATTTGGCTAGTATTCTGCAGGTGCACAGTCTAACCATCTCCATGTTTCCAGTTTTGATTCTTTATCTTGTGTCTTTATTAGTGTCTGAAAAATCTCGAATCGGTGAGCTGATTCAATTCCTGAGACAAAATTGCTGAAACTCTCAAATGATCCTGAGTTTGGACTTACCAGAGGCAGTAGTGACTGCAGAGAAATAATGCATAGGGTGGCAGGGAAATAATTCAGTGAATATAACATTGGAAATTCAAACTGCTGGCTAATACATCTAGGGGAAAAAATAACTAAAACATATTTATTGCAGGGCGCACACACACACAAAAAGCCTCACAGAGATTAATCAACAGCTGCTGTTCTTAACCCTTTATTTTCTGCAGTCCCCCAAGTTTTCCTCTATGGCTTCAGTCTCCTGTAGATCAGTTGCCAGCAGGCATCAATACCTGTACTTTTCCTAGTAGCAAGTCCCCTTGAAGCCATTCACCAGTGCGGAAGTCCACAGCTCCCTGGCTGAAAACCATTGAGCACTCTGAGAGCAAGGAAGGGATTTTTCTGAAGAAATGTACCCACAAGTATTCATATTCACCATATTGATATGTGGCTGGATTTTGAAAAGACTTTATCTCCTACCTACACCAAACTAAGGAGCAGACATAGTGACATGCTCTGTGAGTACCCAGCAGCAGCCTTAAACCCTCAGGATACTGCTCCAGACACTGGGTCATCCTTGAAAGAACTCTCAAGATCCAAAATTCCCCCACTGTTATTACTGTCAGGCTTTCCATGTAATGTAGGATTATATTTCCTGCATTGTGGAGACAAATGCACATCACAGACCACGTAGACAACAGTCCTCCTCTACAGAAGTCCAAAGGGACCATTCTTAATCTATTGTATTAATTCCAGAGTACTTCAGTACTTGAACAATGTAGATTTAGAGGAGACAGTTTAAGAAAATAACAACAGAAATTATTAAGGGTTTAAAGTTGGCATATGAGCTCAGATTGGAAGGGTCTGATATATATGTAGTTCAGCTGAAAGTGACAACTGAAGTGGAACAGAAAATAGCTGCCTACAAGTATCAATGTGTTAAAGACCGTTATGTATTTACTGCATTAAAAAAGTAATACACTAAATGCAGTAGGAGATAGTTTTTTAAGAAATGGAAATGTTAAATACTGAGACTACTAAGGAAATAATATTGATCAAAAAGTTTTTTACCATGAATAATGCACCAAGGGACCAGAGGCCTTTTAGAAATAGTATGATAAATAATTTCATTTAAGATGGAGTTCCTTTCTAATGTAACTCTGTGACCAGAAAGATTAGTCAACCAAGCAAGATACTTCTGCCTCATATGCCCAGGTAATGACTTTTTTTCACTACGAGAAATCCCCTGCAAGAGGGGATTTTTTAAGACGCTTTATGAGGCTACTGCAAGGTTTTTTTCCTGTCAGACACCCTCCAAATATTGTGCTGTTGGAAAGTAGCCATGTTTGCTTCTCACTCACAGAAAGTCCACTTCAAATTTGGCAGAAACAGGAGGGCCCAAAGGGAAATCACGGTAATTCACACGCAGATCCCAACTTCTGGCAGCATGCCTTCATTGAAACAACACTGCAAAGATCCCTCCTGCCAGACAGATCAGACCCCAGGAATCTGCAAAAGCAGTTCTTAAACTGAGATCTTCTAAATAGATTCAAACACAAGACACGTTTGGGTTTGAAGGGATCGTGGAAATGTAGTAGTCAAGGTCATCCACACTGAGAACTGCTGAGTTTTGGAAACACTGAAAACTGCCTGAGCGTTCTGAGCCCCATCTCCAAGTAATTTAATCTTCATTGTCTTTCTCCTGTAATGGCTGGATTGCAAAAGCCGGTTAATGTTTATGGGGCCATATGTTTTTGTCTTCCTGCTTGTTCTAGTACAGTAACAAAACTGTTATGACCTGTAATTAATTCCAGAGGCTTCGTTTATTATCTCTGATTAAATTAATGCCTGTGCAATCATGAAGGTGTAAGAAGGTATAATACACTGTCAGGAGCAAGTGTAATTAAGCAATGGGCAACACTGTAAAAACACATTAGAGGTCCTAACTCACAGTTTTATGCAATAATATTTCATGGCTTTTTCCCTGTCAACAACATTATAATGTGCATTTTTATATTAAAAGTACCAGGTCTTTTGATGAAGTATTTAAAAAAGCAATATTGAAAATTATTGTACTGCTGATTCCCCTTCTTGTTTTACTTTCAGTACTACTCTCTCTTTTCCAGTTGCAAAACTCACTTCTGCAATTAAGGACTGACAAACCTCTTCTGGGAACCACATGGTTACTGTGACATTGGAAAGGTTATCACATTTCAAGGTGTGTAACAAACATTTCCTAAGCAAACAGCCTCTCTCAGGACATGTGATTAAAAGAACACATACATGTAGTTTAAGGCAGTAAACTCCACCTTTTTTCTTGTCTCACTGAACTTCCAGTTCTGTAAAACATCAGAGAAAAAAAAACCACAATGATTCCTTAGCCCTTTACTCACATACAGCAGATACCTGTATAGCACAAGGGTGATGGAGAGGAAACCCAGGTAGAAGATTCGTGGTTGCTGTTTCTGCAAAGGACAGCAGAACAGTGTGACCACAATTTGCCCTGCTGATCACTCAACACCCTCCCCACCAGTGCTTAGTGATGTTTCTGCACTTTGCCACAGCTGAGTCAAGGTGGCCTTCCTCTCCATCTTCAGTAGTGCAGAAGACCCCTGTTCATCACAGCTTGCTGTGGTTCGTTGGTAATGACCCTGGGAAGCTAAGAGGAGATGCTGGTGATTACTTCTGTTATCATGGAAAGAAGGTATTTCTCGTGTCAATACCCTCCCTGTCCATCCTCCAGGGGCCTGACCCTTCACCTCAGTAGCATTTTCATTCTCAAAGACATAGCAATGGGTAGACCCCATCCTTTCAGGATTTCCACATATTACCCAGTTTGACATTGAGATTGACACTAAAATTTTTCTGGTATAAAAGAAGAGGAATGCCAAAGCCTCTATAAGAAACTGCATTCCAAGAACACAAATTATTTTTGGCTTGGCATAGTCATATTAGTGTACTGGGAATGGAAGAGTTTGCCTCCTAAAAACCATTAGCACTCTTTAAGGAGAGTGAATCAAGCAGTCAGTGGCTTTTATACCTTTTGTAATATAATGAATTCTTGTATTTGGTGATATAATATCTTGAACAACAGAGTGAATTAGTGGGGCCAAGAACAAAGATGGCAGTATCAGTAGTAAAGGTGCAAAGACTCCATAACCTTTGACAAGATGAAAAGCCTAGAGCAGAGAAAACAAAACTTCCTAAACAGAGGCTGTTACCTGCCCATTTTCTAATTGATATTTTCTGTAGAGTAGTGGTGTTTCAGCAGCAAAAGCAAATGACCTTGATAGGAAAAAGGTATTGCTGCACTAACACGGTACTGAAAACACAGCTTCTGGCATTCACTTGTCCTAGGCAGTCTCAAGGGAAGGCTGAAGTGGAGTGTCCAGTGTTAGCTGCTGTTAGGTTCCTCCAGGGCTGTTTCCTGATCCAAAATACCCGTACTAATTCATCTTCCAAGATCAAAAGGTCCACATGATTTCAGCAATACTTGGGTGATTTGGGGGGAAAAGAATCAAACCCATGCCACCTCCAAAATGAGCCAATATTGTTTCTAGTGGCCCGCCTTGTTTCTGTATGAAGATGGGCAGTGGTATTCCTACCATAGTTGTCTTTTGCTGGACCTGAGTACAATCTGCCTTAGCTAAAAGTATGGACTAGGAAGCTGGAAGCGTCTCCATTTTGCTTTGCTGCACTAGGAGCCAGAGGTTCTTGTTTTAAAAATTTCCTTTAGGTATTTACCCTGTTTTTCCTTTGAACAACCATTCCCTGGAATATCATCTTGTGTAGACAGTGAGACCTTTTAAAATTGTGAATTAATCATGTCTTTTTCTCAGTCAGAGATGACTCAGGGCACATGAGAGTCACAGAACAGAAAGTATACGATGTCCCTAAATTTATTATGGTCTTCATCCTGCCTGTATGACACAGGGTCTGGTGCTGTACTCCTGTTCCATGGGATTTGTCATAACCCTGGTCACACAGAGACCTTACAGCAGCTTGAAGCCACGTAAAACTATTGTTTCCCATTTTTTGTGAGTCCTGCTCACCTGTTCAGCAGCTACAAAGAGTCAGCATCTCCCACCACAGGGTTCAACACCACGTTACCACCTGAGTGGTATCAGGGTGAGCATGCTGGGACTACCAGTGCTGCTGGGGCTGCCACTGCTGTCAGTGGTGCCAGGGATGGTGGTGCAGCAGCAGGTGTAGGGAGGAACCACCATCCTGCTCACCTCCTGAGGATTTTGAACTACCTGCAGGTGCAAGAATGGGGAGATGCAGCTACAAGAGTGGAAAAACTGTCACAGCACCAGTGGTAGTCACAGAAGCGTCAGTGCTTTCAGACAAGTTTTAAAATGTGTCTGTTAGTGCCTTTGAGGGACCCTTTAAGGTATTTTTTTCTGGCAACTTTTTACTCTTTCTTTTTGCACTGAGGTTCTCCGAAGGAACATTTCTGTTGTGATTCTTACGTCTTCCCGCTGATCTGCTATGACATTTAAAGTTATGCTGAGACCGTGCTTGGCACACCACTGATATTCCTGGGTAGGATTTGTGCTGCACATGCCTAGCACTGGGTTTGAACCTGCTGTCTTTGATCAGCACTGCATTTCTGCTTCTAGCTGACTGCTATATTCTGTGTGAAAGCTCTGTGATCTCCTCTTGTTTTGGCTGCTAGCTAATTTAAATATGACACCTGCCATTTCAACAGAATTTGCAGGCTTTTTTACCATCTATATTTCTGCAGGTAGGATAACAAAAGGTTAGTGCTTGCATGGCCACCAAAAAATTAAAATTGGAAATGCATAGTTCCAAAGAAATAGCTATAACTCTCTCTTCATGTGGGTTTTTTTATTATAGTGTTATAAATAGGTTTGGGGTTTTTTGTTTTCTAGACTACCAATTCACATGGTTTCTAATGAAGTCTTGTGTTGTTTCTCCCTCACTTTAGTGAAGCTGGTGACCACATACACATTTATGGTTTGTGTTCCTTTCAGGAATAAAATATTCATCACACTCTTACAGAAATGCACCCAAACCATCTGCCTAGTCTTTACAGGAAATGTAGAAAGATTTGAAAACATGCTCAGCTTCCCTTCCCATTTGCACTGATGAATGGGTGTACTTGGAAGTCTTTTTTTTAAATCTTTTTTTACTTTGCCCTTTCTGTAAGTGTCGTAAGCCCGCAAAGTCTTTGTTTCCATTCTTGTCATGGTGCAATAGTAAAAAATGTAAATGTTTTTACATACCTATTTCTCTCAGAAACTAGTTTCTTCTTACATACTTTGGGAAAAATCAACAAGCCAACAGAGCCCACAATTTCAGAAGCTATTGCTCCCTTTGAGTATGCATGTTTAGACCTAACTTTGCACAAGGAAATAGAATGCAACGATGGCAACTGTGAAATCAATCCCTTTGGAGTTCTGGTGCTGAGCATCAAGAGGAGCTCTTAAAAGTAGTTTGTGCTTTTGAAAACTTTGGGCTTGAGCCAGAGCTTTCATCTCCTTATCTATGAAAATGGAATACAGCTTAAATACCTCTCCAACAGCTCAGGAAAGTTGATTAATGTTTACAAAATCCTTGGAATTGAAAGGCACTGATTATTACTGATTATTTAGTAACTCCTGTTGACTTGCACCTTCACATTCCTTTCACATGTCAAAGAAGAGGATTTAGCAGGCAGCAAAACCAGCAAAACCTGTAACAGCCTCCATTCTCCTCTCTGCCTTGCCCTACTGTAAGAATCCCTGTACCCTCTCTCCATCTCCCCACCTTGTTTTTATACCTTCAAGCCCCTCTTCCCACAATGTCCCCTGTCTTACCTCCTTCCAGTGCGGTTTGGACATCCTCCCAAGGCCTCCCCACTGGGGCCAGCTGGTCTGACACAGCTGCAGAGTGGCAAAGAAGTGAGAGCATGAAAATTGGTTAGAGTTGAAAGACTCAGGAGCAAAAATGAGGGCAGATTCCATGGCAAAGCCCTTCTCCTCTGCCAGGCCTCCAGCTGATAAAGATTGTACGGCTCCATCTCTTCCAGGCCTCTGCCCCTCTCTCTCCTATGGTTGAAAATAGCCACTGGTTTAAGAATTACTGGGAAAGGGGAGATTGGTACAAGACTCTATAAATACAGAGTGGTTTCTTCTTTTGTTGATCAAAGTAGATGCTTGAAATGCTCTCGATGTTCAGATTGTAAATAAACCACACCAAGCAAACTTACTTTTTCCAACTGAAACCATTTATCTGAGCATAGTATTGACATTTCTCCAGTAGTAGGTGTATGAGAGTTGCTCCATTGATGGTACAGATTGTCTTCGGAAGGACACAGTGACTTGTCTCAGAAGTGTCTATGTTGTCCAGTAACAAGACTCAGGACCTTAACAAAACAGCATTTTCAGAAGCATTGCCGTGTTATCAGACTATCCTAACAGAGCTGTCAGCCCATCTGCCTTGTGCCAATGGCACATAAAGTTTACTCTGCCCTGGCATGGCCTGTGGAAGTTTTAGCAACCCTTCTGGCCAGACGGAGGATGTTTTAAACCTAACAGCTTGTTGGGACATGTCATCTTCTACAGACAAAACCCATACCTACAAAACTACAGGGATGTGTGCATCCATACAGGCACTTTGCATACTTACAAGGCAAAAGCAGCATATTAATGGGGAAACTGAAGTCAAGGTAGTAGTGTTATTCCTTTGCCCTTTTCTAACTGCAAAGCAGCCCTGGGACTCAAGAAACCTGATGCTTTGCTTTCAGTTCTGCCACACATTTAGAACTCTGCCAAGTTACACTTCTCCCCTTTTCTCATTGTAGGATTTACTCTGGCTTGGTTGTGGATACCAGACAAACCAAACTGGCCCAAAAGCACACATTTGATTTACACTTGTAGATGCAAGTCCACACGAAGAGGTTTGAGGGGATGGCTAGAACTTCAAAGCATCACCATTATGAAATACCTCAGGAACTGTTTCACTGTGTGCTGTAGGAAGATGTATTTGCCTTTCCTCCACTCTGGTTCACAGATATTCCTAGTCTATTATTAAACTACCAAAAATAAAATGCTTCTGATTCAGCTTTTTCTCTTGTGTCCTCTCCAGCTGTTGCCCGTGGATCCTGCACCAGTGAATGAGCTATTCCTGTTTTGGACTGTGATGTTATTTCAGAAGGATGCGCACAGAAGGCTCTGGCCAGGAAGGGCATTTCAGCAGTGGTCTTTTTTAACCCTTACTTGATGGTGATATGTCCCAGCAAAGAAATGGTGCTGCTGACATAGCTGAATGGAGACAGCTGTTGTTTGCCTCAGCCCTGGCCAGCTAAGGTCTCTAGTGCCACAGGGTAGTGAAATTGCTTCAAAATCTAGAGTAGGGGTGATGAGCAGCAGCTACAGATTTATTGTATGGAGAATGCTGCCTGCATGGAACTTGCTCTGACCCATAATGCTACAGTAAACCAGAGGGGGGGCCCAGTGCATGAATGGTCATCCCTACTAACTGGGAGATGGCTGTGCCAGGCTTAGGTAACCATTTTCATGTTGATTAGGCAACTGCTAATGCTGTGAGAGGAATAGGTTTGTGCTGTAGCTGCTGATGCCAAACCACAGGCTCCAACGGCTAATATATGCGAAATAGTAGCTGGCTGAGGGAGAGTGCACTTTTCCAGCTACATTGACAGCATGCATCTGTCCTTGGTGTGATCTCTGCAAGAAATGCAGGTATGACTGGCAGTCAGTGACATAGATCTGCAGGTGGTGGCTGATCACAAGGAAATATTTATGGACACAAGCATGGGATGCATAGTGCATGAAACAAGAGTCTCAAAGAAAGCTTGGGTTTCCCCTTTAGAGAAGGGACTCAGTTTATTTCTGACAGTACACTTACAAATAGAATGTATCTGCCCATTATTTGACCCACCTCACCATCTTCTGTCCTGGCATGTAAAGTTATATTCTGAGGTCAGATCACCTGATGGGAAAAGAAGGTTTAATTATATATTAAATTCCTGCAAAATAGTTTCAGTTGCTGAAGGCAAAATGCCTCAGCCTTCAAACCTGTTTGGATGTTGGTGTGCTCCATGACGTTTGTGTTAACAGTACTGTGCACCTTCACCTGATGTGAGGATGTCAGATGAGGATGTCAGATGAGGATGCCACTCTTTGGTGATAGGCAGGGACAGCAAGAGGAATCAAGGATACTATAGGGTCTCCTATCTCTGCAGTGCTTGTGTGCCACACACTTTGTGTATGCGAGAGGAAGATGTTCATGCTGGAGGGATTTCTTGAGTCTTCTTTCTTTCCTATGCACTCCCAGGCAAACCATGTTTTACAAAATTTGGACCTGTGCCCAAAATCAGTAAGAGAACAGTGAAGCTTTACCCCTTCCCTTTCTTCCCCTCTCTCCTGCCCTGCTACAATAGATTCCTGCCTTGTCACCTTATTTAAGAAGACTGTTGTGGGTTTTTTTTTGTGAATGAGGGAGGGGAAAAGAGAATTTTTTTATTGACATTGTTCATCAGAACAGGGACACTGCTTTTTTATCTCTTTTATCACCCATTAGCCTGTTCTGAATTCCTTGGAAGACAGTAGTTTCTAGACACTCAGACACTCCAGATTTTATCTTGAAAGAATTTAGGAAAAAAGTAGCTTGGGTTTAGTGAGGAAGGGTAGGACAACTGAAGAAAACACATGCTACCAAGACTGGTCTAAAAGCATTTTTAGGGTATTGACTTGTTGATCCTCCCTATCAGAAGCTGCTTCCCAGAGCTGTGACAAGAGACCTTATCTCTTTGCTAAAAAGATGTTTAAACATTACCTCCTGACCAGCATGTTAGTGAATAGGCAGGAACTTAAGGAAGCTTAATCTCTTAAATGATCTTACTATTTTCTCCATTAAAAAAAATTTCAACCATCACATTAAGGATATTAGGAAGGCATTAGCAGACATCAGATTAAGTTGGAGGAGCTGTCTGAAAACCAAAAGTGCTTTCCCTTTTACCTGTGTCCCCTTCTCCTATAACATGGCATCGTGCTACATATCTCCAAGGTGTTTACACACTTCCATTTTTGCTTAGACTTAAAATACAGGTCACTGGGGACAATGTCGTGATGCTGAAATGTAAGAGAATGTGTATGTCAAAATGGAAATATGAACTGATGTGCACTAGCCTTCCAATCTTAGCCTTATCTTCAGACTTCTTGCAGGCACACGGACTGTTTTCCAGACGTCTCTGTAAACACAGTAAATAAATATTTCTGCTACATACTTCCCTCCAACACAGAAACACACACATGCTGTTTAGAACCATATCTTACAGTGGAACAGGCAGCTGGTGAGGCAGCTGGGGGACAGGCTGGCCTTCTGCCTTGCTCTGAATACACTTGGTATATTTGATAGGTAAAAGTCTCCCAACAGTGACACTGGAAAAACCCAGAGACTGGCTACAACTTAATGTATGGGCAAATCTGAACTTGTGTTTGAGGCAATACATACCCTTGCAACGGGATTATCAACTGACAAGTTAGATGTGGACTTTTCCCTATTTCTCCAGTGTGTTTGTTTTTCCATGACAAGAATTACCTGGGAAACATTTGAACGCTTGTCAGGTAATGGCAAAGACAGTGGTAACCATTTCTCTAACACTGGCTTTGCATTTATTTTCCACCACGTTCCTTCAGCCACCACTGTGAAGCTCCCCAGAATATGACCTTAACATTCAGCCCTCTTGGGATATAAAGAAAAACCCCAAGTGTGCTCTGACCTCTGTATACCACATGTTCTCCAACCCTGCTCCTTCCCTTCCCCTGTGCCACCACCTCTCTCTCCCCATCCCTGAAATACTCCCCAGAAATACCTGTGGTGAACTCCCACCCCAGCACCTCCTGTCTTTCCACCTTCAAGTGATAACATGCATCACAGCAGGGTTGCAGCTATGCCCAAGGTGACAGGCCAGCCTGTTGCTGCCTAACCTCTGGAATCAACCAGTACTGACTAATCCCATGAAGGAACTGTTAAGATCTCTCCTCTGGCCCAGGCACTGGTCTTCATAAAGCTAGTGTACATTTAACACTTTTAAAAGAATTTTGCCCTTCTTTCAGATCTGGCTGGAAAAGAATAATGGTGAGAAGTTGATGGGGGGAGGGAAGGGGGGAAGGAGGCTGATTTGATAGACAGACAAATAGACAATGTGATTGCATCAGTCTCATTTCCTTAGGAAACTGGACTAAAAATAAAAGGCTTTATTCACCCCTGGGAATAAAGCAGAATGTCTCACATCTTTACAAAACATTTGCTTCTATGTATACTTATAAATAGTCATGATGAGAGAGGAAGTTTGCACTGGATTTTGAGCAAAGAATTAAAAGGAAGCATGAATTTCAAAATCTGGGATCCTTTTAGGCATATGAGAGCAGAGGAATGAATGCAGGGCTTTGTACACCAATGCCACATTACCTATATGTATATATCATTGCACAGAAAACCAGCTGCCTGTTGGGCAATTTTTCACACCCCCACAGATTGAATGCCATTTTACTGCACCAGTGATAGACAATGTGCTCTAGACCAAACCTTTCGTGCACTCTGAGGGCAGCAGACACTCACAGGTGTAAATGAACAACATGGAAATTGCTATAGTTGTTCAGATTTATGGTCTAGAAATTCCTGCCTGATGGTGACCAAGACAAACTGTGACAGAGGAAACAATCCCCAAAACAGTCTCATCCATCATTGTGTAAGCTGAAGAAGCACTAACACACCTTCTAAATTTTTTCTTTCCTGCATTTACTCTAGATATTCCATTATTTTTGAAAATGCCATAAGCCTCCTTACAACCTTGGCCTCAATGACAGTGTGCAGCAGTAAGTTTGTTTTATGCTTGATTTATACAAAATGCTTTTTGTTTATGAGATTTGAATTTACTCCCCTTGAGTTTCATTGAACTGGCAGCATTGAGAATTTGTGGCTTTATTGTTACACTTAACAAGTAGGGAACAAAGTAGTTCCACATCCTCTAGAAACTTCTAATTATTGCAAGACACAAGTGATGATGTTACATCAAAAGAAGAGAACAGTCTGTGAAACAGGAGCCAATGGGGGACTTCCCTCGTAGCAGGTGGGAAGAACAGATGCGGCCATACTGTACATCTCCTTTGCTTTTGTACTATCTGGTAGCTTTTCTTCAATCACTGATGTGTGGAAGCCCCTTCTTCCAGAGACATGCTAGAATTTCCACTACAGAGATAATTCCCAGTCCCAGAAAATGCTGTTCTGGGGACTGTCACTAGAGGCAGTCCTTGTCCTGAAGAGTTTAAGTTTAAAATACGAAAGATCAGCAGGGTCTGGGGAAAAGGGATGCAACACACCATTGAACGGTTAGAAAAGCAATAAGTATCTTGCCTGCAGGTATGACTGGGACTCTTACCAGGAGTTAACTTTAGCTTGATCTTGCTTCCCCAGATGATGGGATCGATCTGTCCTAACTTAGAGGTCAAAAATGAGACATATGAGTTCATCATTCTACAAACCCTACACCATCAGCCAAGAGAATGAGGTACTTCCAGGAGACCACTCATGTGACCTATCTTAAATAAAAAGGTAACAGTCATTTCTGATGTTTTCAACAACATATATTTGAGATTTCTTCTCAGACTGGTTTGACGTCTATGTCTTGCTCTACTGTTTCTAACAGTTTCTCATTATTATCACCATCTATTCAAGATAGACTAAGATGATCTTCTTGATCATCTCTGTTACTAGTTAGAAGTGTCTCTGGTATGGACAGAAATAGAACTTTACTTATACAAAACATGCTCCTATGCCTGTTTTAGGTACCTTATTTGATATACACTTTTGAATTTCTTAGGTAACCTCTGAAAATTGTGGCAATTTCAGCTGATAATTCCAGCCTAACATCCATACTGGGAACTATTAATAATTCAACAAGCATCTCAGACTTCATAATCACTTACATATTCTCAGAAATTTTGCTCCTGACCTTACTTGTATCATGTTCTTGAAAAAAAACAAAAACACAGAGGTTGATAAAACATCTGAATAAAATGGTAATGAAAGCAGCTGGTTTTTTAAATTTTTTTTCAAAGCTCGATAGCAAAATCCGTGTCTAATTATATGTAACTGCAATGAAGTCTGAGTCACAACTTGTCAAATGATCCTCTTGGTTGATGTGGCTACAAACCAACAGTTCTACACTGGGAAAGAAAGTGAACTGAAGACCTTATGAAAGCATAAGTCTTCCTTCTTGAATCCTTGGTTTTTTGCTTTGGTCTCTTCCTCTATGTATTACCTTATGTTCAATCAACCCATAGGGCAGAAACTGTATTTCCTAATATCTTGATAGTCTGCTTGCTTTATGTTACTCTACAGATAATTGATGTCCAAAGAATATGAGTGATGCTGTGAAAAGACAGAAGGGTAAGGTTAATAAGTCATGTAAACTTGCCTTGTATTTATTTTTCATAAACACTCCCTGAAAAAAACAGGTTGCAGCACTGCAAAAAGAAGGCTTTTACTTATAACATTAGGAACTTACAACACTTTACTTATAACACTTACGACACAGCCCGGCAATGCTGCTGATAGTTTTATGTCCAAGTAGCCACACACAGAGGCCAGTCAGGGCATTCTATACCTGCTTCAGATCTCGCTCATTGGCTTCTCAGAAACCTCTCCTGAAAACAAAGTTCTCCATAGGATGTAACTACTGAATTATTAATAAAAAGGGAACTGTTATCTAACTGATGTGTAACTTTGGTGATGTAATTTTTCTTTTTGTGTTTCTTAGTTCACCCACTTGGCCTGAATAAGGCTGTACCATAGCTCATGTATCTCCTATCTAGAGGGCATCCTTGGGCAGTTTACTCCACTCCAAGTAAATGTGTTCCATTCTCTGACAGCACTTATTGGATGGGGATCATTAATGTCTTTATCGGGATCAGAGCAGATAAGCAAAGCTGTGTCTGGATATTGCAATTTTGTGGTTTTCCCTGTTGTTTCCTTGTATGAAGTATTACGGCTTGCTTATTTTAAGACATGGAAAATTATATACTTCCAATGTGCTGATTGCAACAAACAGATTGTGGGTGAGGGGGAAAGACATTCAGTAGATAGAGACTGTGAAGTTTTTTTAGTAGAGAGACAATGTGTTGCATTTGCCTTGTCTTTGAATCACATTAAATATACACACTGTTAAAAGGCTATCGAAATGTTCAAATGTCAGTGTTTCAAATGAAAATCAATAGCGTGCTATTAGGCTCATTATATTGCTGTTATGCATCATTGAAATATATTTAAAAGCTTTCAGCAGAAACCAAGAGATGGGATGAATAACAAGACAGTTTGAGGACATGCAGCATACTTAGAAGGCATTTAAGAGTCAGGCACAAGAGAAACTTTACAGGCAATTTGAAGGAAAGCCCTGCAAAGAGCTCTCTGGGTGCATGAAATGTATGGGAACACGAGAAAATGAATGACTCAGAACTCAAGATACAGGCAAATGAGTGGAGCTGAAACACTGCTGGAGAAAAACAAAAATCGTCAAATATTTTTAAAGATACTTTTATAAATGGGACTTTGCAGTTTGAGGTTTTCTCTTTGCCTGATCTATATAGATTTCTGTACCACAATGCTCAGTGACGTCCCTAAAAATACTACTGATGATTTGCCTTCTTGAACAACAGGATTACATTAGGTCCTAAAAGCACATTTACAACTTAGCTTTTCCAAGCATCCTTCAGGTCAAATGTCACGTCAAAAAGAGTCACATCATCAGGTACTCTAACATATTTCTTTCCTATCTGAAATAGATTTCTATGAGATAATTTTGCTTTACTATTTAAATACGACAGTGTATGTTTATAAATAACTACTTACATACACAATTTTCTACATCTCTCTCTCTCTCTCTTTATATATATATATATATATATATGGGAGACTAAAAGAGATTCCTTTCTAAATTTATTAAATTTTCTTCCTAAAAGAATAGGAAGAAGTGGCTCTCCCAATGGGTAGGAGTTTAAATGGGCAAGAAGGACAACAAATCTCTAGCACTACACAGAAGTAGTCTTATCCTTTTATGCCTGATTGACATTGAGCACATTGTTCCTGGAGCAGGACTAGAGAATAAACCAGCCACCATCCTGCATGTCACACGCTCTCACTAAAACCATCACAACTTGCTTTTTCTCCCTTCCATTTGCAGTGAATCTTTAACAAAGTGAACCTGTAACTTCAGCCAGATGAGATGAAGACACCCTTCTACTCCTAATAGCCATAGCCTGGGCTGGAGTTTAAAACCCTTTTAGGCAGAGGAAGAAATAGAACCTGAATCTCCCACTTCCTGGACAAGAGCTCCCTAATCAGCTCAGAATTATTGAATATTCTTTCAGAAGGCGGATTTGAAATTTGCAGCTTACACAAAGTACTTCCTTCTGCAATTTTATCTGCATAGATAAAGATTCAACTGTCATTGATTTTGGATGAAAACAGAACCATCAAGCGTAAATCAAGTCATGGAGCCACGGAATGGAAATAGTTCCATTTGAGTCAGATGTGCAATTGCATAGCTCAAATTAAAAATGCTGAGTGCTCAAATTAAATTCACAGTGAAGAGTTCCCCAGCAATGCACAGACCAAATGTTTCCACACGAAACATATGCTCAGTTATTTTAAAAAATCCTGCCTGAATAAAGAACAAGAAAATAAAAAAAGGACAAATGAAAATACTATTTTGCCTTCAAACAATTTTTAGAGAAAAAAGTGTTTCTGAGTTATCAAGGAAGTGTTTCCTCATGGGAAGAAGGGTCTGTGCAAAGATACATATGCAAGTAGTCATCCTATATGCTGTTTTTATGTACCAATATGACACCGCTGAGTTTCACCATTAATTTTATTGCAGCCAAACCTCCACCTCTTTTGGAAGTGTCCAACACTCAAGAAACCAAGTGAGTGGACTAATATTAATTTACACATGTGAGCATCTGCCATTTGAAAACTGGCTTAAAAAACAGAGATATCACTAAACCTCACAGTAAAGAATTCAGCACTTATGAAGCCATTCATGAAATTATATTTTTGTCCTTTCTTAAGTGCTCTTCCAGCTGTATCCAAGATGCCTTGGCAGTTTGAGGGCTGACTAACAAGTGAAGATGTGTTCTCATAGTTATTCAGGAAAACTTTTAGGCATTGTTAACATGCCAATATTGTTGACTACTCCAGGAATAACAAAATATACTTCTGCATTGGTGGTCCTATCTCATGTTTTGAATTGATGAACTAGTAACAAAAACATGTAATTGTCACTAGAAAGACCCCCACAAAAAAATGCATACAAGATGTATGTGCTCCTTCCTCTCTCTGATATATTGCTATTTAAAATACACTGTAGACAGGATAGGTCAATTAAACTATGATGAAAAGGAACTTGTGCACAAGAGAAAATTCTCACGAGAATAAACAGAACAATCTGGAAATGCTTTAATTTACCCTTTGACTATAAGGTGTGATTTAATTCCTTCCTACTGCGTCCTTCCCAAATGAAAGGTGGGAGAAAAGATATGCTGGTGGGAGTTGTTTCCTGAGTATTTGGCCTCTTTCCTAGAAGAAAATCAAACAGTTGCTGCACAGCAAGTCAATTTAATACATCTTCTGTAACACTTTCCCTTCTCGTCTTCCCAAATCTCGTCTTTCTCTATTGATCCTTCATTAGTAGGTTGGGGTTTTTCCCTATTGCCTGCAATGCAGTTTGTGTTCTTTATGCATCATCTAAACTACAATAACTAAGTAATATAATCAACTTTATTAAAGAGAGAAGGAAAAACAACTCATATGGTTAAATGACACAGCCAATCTCAGGAAATCTGAATGCCCTCCTTTGGTCATGAATCTAATTTTCCAGTAGCAATTACAATTTATCAAAGGCTGATGTTCTTTTAAATACTAAAACAATAGCATAATAATGGTCCAATAATCAGTAAAGGTTTATTTGTATTTGCAAAGGCTTGCCTGCCAAACTAGATTGTCTGCCACTTTTAGTTTGGAATCTCTGCATCTCTATGAGCCAACAAGACAGAGTTACAAAAGTAGGCTCAGAGTCAGTAATTTAAGTGTAGTCCAAATCCCTTCATCCCTCTTTAGGAACTCAAAGCATGATTTTTATTGAAGTTCTTACTCAAACCAAAACATAAAGAATGACAGGTGTATTTTATGCCTACAGTGACTATTTAACAGCTATTTTATAAGCCATCTAAAAGAAATGGAATATGGTGAGCATGCTCCCAGAGAAGTTGTTCTGCAAAGGGGGAAAACTGAACTCTTCCCTTCCCACCATAAGACGGTGCTGCTGAGGTATCTCCTCTGGAATCTGACCCCCACGACCCACTGAGGTAGATGAGGCCCCAACCGTCCTTCTTGAGTGCAATGTGATCCATTTCAGAAATCAAATCGGGCTGAGAACTCATTTTATTTGAGTCTGCACTAGTATCACATACTCCTGCTTCTTCATTACACATTTTGAGCCCAAGAATATCCAACATGTTCATATGTCCACAAAAAATAGTGCCCTGTGCAGTCACAGAAACACCCTTTTGCAGCACATTTACTACATTTCGTTCCCCAAGAGTATTTCACCCTCATCTTTTTCTTAGATTAAGGTTTTTCCTACCCTGAAATGGTAATCTGCTTTAACATCATTGTGACTTCAAAATTCCCTTTGTCAATTAATGCTTGTGCCCATCCCACTTCCTATAAGTTATTACATCTTCCAAACTGTTAGCTTTCCTGTTCTGACTAGAAACCTTTTAATTTGGATAGAATAATTTTGGATGGCCACATCTGTGTGACTCATATGTACTCACTTTTTTTTTTTTTTGCTATCTTAGTTGTTGGGGAAAATTACTCTGAAATGCATTTCTGCAGTTCTGTATCCATTATTCCAGTAAGCACAATGTCAAAGAGTGGCTTATGTTTCTGAAATTTATAGGAAAAGAAGAGGCAGCTTTCTCTTCTAAACATGTTTCTTTTTTTTTTGCACTATTATTGAGAGCAGGCTGCACAAAAAAAGGCCACCTGGACAGAAGCATCATTGGTTTATTTGGGTGGATTAGCACCCAGCAAATGGTCCCTCAATCTAAGGCACAATTTTAGACGTGATCATTTCTAACCATAAACTCCATTCCAAAAAAATTAACAAATACAACTTTTGCCAGCACATCAGAAACAGAAAATCTGCTGTCAGTCTGAGGTCCGTGCTTTCCCAAGGTCTCCAGCTCACCCTACCACACACGCAGTTTACTTCCTCAGCAATTTGCAACCCTTTGATTTTCTTCCTAAATCTTACAATTAAGGTTCTTGCTGCAGTTGTTAGTAAATTCTAAACTAGCCTAAACTTCCAAGTAATCCTTTGTTTCCTTGAATATGCTGGCTATGTTAGGCAGCTCACTGGCATCCTCTTCCACCTGCTTTACTATTCTAGCAGCGTATCTTGCAAGCAGACCTCTCTCATTGTGATCCAGTCCATAGTGAGCAGCTTGTTCTATCAACGAGGTTTTCTGATCACACCCCACCTGGCCGTAGACCCTGGTTTTCTCCCCAAACAATCACTTTTTAATTGCTGTACATGTACCCTTTACATTTCTTGGGATCTGGTTTTCTTTCCCATCAGTAATGTGAATCAGGGATCACCTCTATTACTTGATCTATATGAAGAACGCAAGCTTTCAATTTATATTATTTTAGAAACCGAATCTCATGTCTCACACCAGTGTGGCTAACTGGGAAGCCAAGGTCTTCTGGGCTGGGTGACCTGGGAGGAGTACCAGGTGAAGAAGGAGTACTGTGAGGAGAAGAATCAGTGCCTGCTTTCACGACTTCCCAAGTCCTTCTCCTCTCAGCACATTCCACAGAAAGCCAGACACTCGGCATTTCTTCAGGCTATGCCTGTGAGTTGCTGTCCCTCTAGATGCACTTCCACAGGATAAGCTAGTGAAACAGATCACCTCACTTCACAGGGATGCTTCCATCCCCAACTCCCAGACACATGCTATTCCTGCTCACCATCCTTCAGCTCTGCTGTGAGCCCTATATTCTCATCTGAACCGGACCACGGAAGAAACAGATGAACCCCAGCCCTCTGGGATGCGTTCTGAGCAGGGTAGAGATGGGTAGCAGGAGCCACATCTTAAATACTTCCAGGGACGGTGACTCCACCACCTCCTGGCCAGCCCACTCCAATGTCTAACCACGCTTTCTGTGAAGAAATTCCTCCTGGGGTCCAACCTAAACCTCCCGTGGAGCCGTTTGAGGCTCTGTCCCCTTGTCCTGTCACTGGTTGCCCGGGAGGAGCCGAACCCCCACCTGGCTACAGCCTCCTTTCAAGGTCCCTCCGAGCCTCCCCTTCTCCAGCCTAAAAACCCGCAGCTCCCCTCTGGAGCTGTGCTCTGGAGCTGTGCTCCGGATCCTCCAAGGGACCCAATCCATCCGTCCCGTCCTTACACGGCATGGCCACACGTTCCCCGGCCAGGAGAAAAGCCCTGGACCCGCGCCCGAGCAGCGACAGGGAGGCAGCGGAGGCAGCTCGGGGCGGCGGGGTCCCGCTCCAGCCCGGGGCCGTTCCGAGCAGGGACCCGCACATTCCTGGCCCTCCTGGGGCCGTTCCCGGGCAGGACCCGCACGTTCCCGGGCAGGACCCGAACCCTCCGGGGCAGGACCCGCACGTTCCCGGGCAGGACCCGAACCCTCCGGGGCAGGACCCGCACGTTCCCGGGCAGGACCCGCACCCTCCGGGCCGCTCCGGGCCCGTCCCGGGTGCTCCCTCCGCTGGCGCCCCCTGGCGGCCGCCCCGCGGGAGCGCGCGGAGGCGCGCGGCGCCGGCCCTGGCCAATCACCCGCCCCCGTGTCCCGGCCCGGGCCA
>VXBA01005127.1:213744-250152 GCA_013399895.1 Serilophus lunatus | reverse complement strand
TCAGGGGAGGTTTAGACTGGATATCAGGAGAAACTTTTTCACAGAGAGAGTGATTTCCCATTGGAATGGGCTTCCCAGGGCGGTGGTGGAGTCACCATCCCTGGCTATGTTTAAGGACAGGTTGGATGGTGAATTTAGTAACTTGATTTAGATAGTTTAGGTGGTTTAGATGATGGATTGATGCTGGGCAGGCTGTTAAGTTAGGTAAAAGGTTGAACTTGATCTCTACGGTCTTTTCCAATCTTGTAAATTCTGTGTAATTCTGTGAAAGACCTTGTGGCTCTCTGTAACTACGTGAAAGGAGGTTGTAGGCAGGTGGGAGTTGGTGGTTCGATACTGGAATGGGCTGCCCAGGTAAGTGGTGGAGTGGCTGATCCTGGAGGGGCTTAAGGAATGACTGGACATGGCTCTGAGTGCCGTGGTCTAGTTGACACCAGGGTGCTCTGTCACAGGACTCGATGATATCAGAGGTCTTTTCTAACCCAGTCAATACTGTGATAACGCAGAGTTTCTTGGGAGAAAGCTGTTACAAAAATCTGGAGGTGATAGGAGGCTTCCGACAGCTTCAAAGCTGTGAAACAAACCTCTTAGAGAGAAATAAATGAAACACTTTTTTTCTTTTTTCAGTAAATACAGGTGTGACTGCATTGTGTGGATCAGTTTCTAAAAAAATAACTTGTTGGAGGGAGCCCAGAGGAGAGCCACCAGGTCGGTTAGAGGGATGGAGCACCTCTTGGCACAAGGAAAGGCTGAGAGAATTGGATTTGTTCAGCCTGGAGAAGAGAAGGCTTAGGGGTGACCTGATTGTTGCCTTCCAGTACCTGAAGGGAGCCTAGAAGAAAGATGGAGAGAAACTATTTACAAGGATCTGTAGTGACAGGACAAGGGGCAATGCCTTCAAACAGAAAGAGAGTAGGTTGAGGTTACATAATAGGAAAAAACCCATCTTTACTGTGAGGGTGGTGAGGCACTGGAACAGATTGCCCAGAGAAGTTGTGGATGCTGCATCCCTGGAAGTGAATGGCCAGGCTGGTGGAGCTTGGAGCGACCTGGTCTTCGTGGAAGGTGTCCCTGCCCATGGCAGAGGGTTTGAAATGAGGTGATCTTTTAGGTTCCCTTGAACCCAAACCATTCTGTGATTCTGGGCATGGTGGTGTCAGGTCTCACTCAGTAGCTCACTGGTTGTCTAGATTGGAAAGCATGTGAATAAACACTGCGAGTGACTTGGCATCAGATTTTGCATGTCAAGATGCATAACACTGATCAGTGTAGTGCTGGTTTGCATCGCTTTAGGAGCTGAGGAGGTGACAGTTTTGTGTGTGCACACACAGACTTTCTAGCTGCACTGGCCTTTTCATAAATAATGCACCAGTTTGTGGGGTTTTTTGTTTGTTTGATTTTTGCTTGTTCTAAGTGAAGTACATGGAAACTGTTAATGCTCCTCCATTAAAAGACAGGGATTGCGTTTCACTGTGTCTCCACAGGCTTCTTACCTCCCATAACTCCTCCAGAAAAGTTCTTTCTTTCTCAACTGATGTTGGCCCCTCCCAGAGAGCTGTTCAAGAAGACCCCTCGGCAGATTGCTGCGATGGATGTGGGGAACATGGCCCAGTCAGTGGACATCAGTGGGCTGCAGCTGGCATTAGCAGGTAAGGGAGGGCTGTGCCTGTGGTTCTCTTAAGAATGGAAACTCTGCTTGGACCAGGACTGTGAGTTCCCTGAGAAACCCTCTCATCTGTCCTAAATGTGGAAAAGTGAACTGTGCTTTAGGGTATTCAAGCCTCTGTTCCAGCATGTAGAGAAACTTCGCGCAGATATTACATCTTAACTTTTCAAGTTAAGCTTTTCAAGCACGTATGTCACTACTTTTTGCAAGTGTAGGAGGGTTTTAATCTAAAGCTTTTAGACTTTAGAGGGTGGAGTTTTTTATTTTGTGGATTTTTTTCTGTCATTTTACCCCTTTTCATCCTTTGCAGTATTTCTAGTGTGAGAGAAGAAGCATAACTGTCACACTGCTGTCTTGTAATGGTACTTCAGCTGTAAATTGACTGTTACAATCATTACAGTTATATCATCAGTTTATTCTAAAGTTAGATCTTGCAGCATTAGTTCAAGAGTGGGAAGGTTGTTCCCTTTCATTAGACTGAAAGGAAAGGCAACGTGATGCTTTGGCAGGACCTGATTGTTCAGGTCACATCGACCGATGAGTCACATCTGGAGCTGATCTGAAATACGAAACTTTGTTGGGAATAAGGAGCCAGTTTGAACACCAAAAAACAGTGTTTATTTTTGGTGTGTGCAAATAGACCTGCTTGCTTGAAAACTGACCATCCCACTTCTGTATCTGTACAATGTGGTTTATTTCTCTGAGGCTGGGCTCTGTTCAGACTTTCTCTGTCCTGCAGTTGTACCTTGGTATTGTCATTTCTTTCTGTGAACTCTCACTTGTAATGCTGTGGTACACTGTCCCTTGCTCACAGTGTACAAATGTCATCTGGTGTCCCCCTTAACTGCTGCTTCCAGACTCTGGGGTCTTTTGAAAATGCAAATGGAACATCACGGGCAGGACAAACCCTTCTGGTTCTTGTTCTCTTCATCCTGTCTGTAGCTGCTAGAACACTTTAGAAAATTCAGATTTTGTGAAATTTCAGGGAACTTTTAATTTTTAGCATAAGACATATATAATCCCTTAAGCCTGCATGTTTTTTAATTTGTTTTTATTTGTCCTCCCCTTGGTGCTGTGTTTCCCTTCTGAACAGTTTGTTCTCATTCAAAATGAAATCACAGAATGGTTTGTGTTGGAAAGGACCTTAAAGATCATCTCGTTCCAACCCCCCTGCCAAGGGTAAGGACACCTTCCACTAGACCAGGTTGCTTAAAGCTCAGTCTAACCTGGCCTTGAACACTTCCCAGGGATGTGTTCAGTCCACAACTTCTCTGGGCAACCTCAAAGTGGTAGCTGGGTGAATGAGTACTCAGGCTTCTTGCTGTAGCTCCCTAGAATAACTGCTTTATAGTCACTTTCTTCGAAGACACATATTTTGCTTGTTTTGGAAAGCCTGTGATTTTTTTCACCAGTGTTCAGTATATTTCTCCTGATTCAATATGCAGGATGAAGCTGGTGCAGGATGCACCGTTTAGGTGCAATGCTTGTGGTGTTGTGTTTACACTTTCCCTCCGTGTTTCACAGAATGTAACAGCTGTAAGACTTGGTGGGCCTTCAAAATTGTGGTTCCTGAGATGAATCAGGGCCTGTTTAGAGCAGGATGATTTTGACTTGCTTTAACATATACCTGCAAAATCAACTGAAATAATTTAGAAAGCATTAATTTTTTTCAATTAGTTTGTCTCTCCCAATACTTTTTTATTTTTTTGTTGTAAAGGGAGAAAAAAAAAAAAGTGAAAAATAGTGAGAGAAGAGCTTGTAAAAATCTGACAGTGCAAGTACTGAGCCCCATATTTTCTTTTGGCCGATTTCTTAAAGTCTTTGGCTGTATATACTAAACTTAATATTGTTTTTAGGTAACTTGTTTATGATAGTTTGGCCTTTAAAGGGACACTTTCAGCCCTTTTCAGGTTTGCTTTAATGACAATGTCTGTAGAATCACATAGCAGTTAAAAACTGCATTTTTTTCCATAAGGGCACCAAACTGTGGCTTGACAGTGAATGCACTATAGGTTAGGCAGTGCCATGGAGATGTGTTGGAAGAAGTGATTACAAAACTAGATACACCATGTGAACTCTTTCAGGAGTAGCACGGGAACTTAGTGTGCTTTTAGATGCAGATTACATCAGTTACTTACCTTTTCTAAACCCAAGACTTGTTTAAGGTGAATTTCTCTTCTTTATCTTTGCTATATACCTGGGTCCCTTGCCTGTCATCTGGCACTCATTACTGGCTGCCTGACACTCTATTAGATTTCATGTTGATGTTATCTGTTTGTTTTTTTTTAAGCTAGTTATTTTCTTAAAAGTAGTGAGAAAAAAGCAGTTTTAGTATTCAAGGCACCTCTGTTTCAATGTCATCCTTTAATATTCTCCTTCCAGAACGCCAGTCCGAGTTGCCAACGCAGAGCAAGGCCAGCTTCCCCAGCATCCTCAGCGATCCTGACCCAGATTCTTCCAACTCTGGTTTTGACAGCTCTGTTGCTTCCCAGATCACAGAAGCCTTAGTGAGTGGACCAAAACCTCCCATAGAAAGTATGTGCATTTTCACATCTCTGTTTCTGTAAAATGACATGCTGTGTTATTACACTTCTTCAGGTAAAATGTAATGGAATTCAGAAGTATGAAGTGGGAATTAAGATGAATGAAACAGTGCCAAACTGCACTGTCAGGCTGTCTCTAGGTCAGATTCCATAGCCTTCACACTGTCAGACTTGGAAAAATCTGGAGTCTGTCTTCAAGCTGTTCCTGTGCCATCTCTTGGCTAACAGAAGTTAGACCAAGATCTGCAGGCTGGTAACATCTCCCAAGGAAGCAGTTAGTGTGGAAGGGAAAAAGACCAGAGGATCAGTAACTTAATGATCTGAATCAAGAGGAAAACCAGACTGATGTAACGGTGTCACTAAAAATCAAAAATAAATGTTTTTCGGGGAGACAAGTACAATTGCAATGCTGTTCTCAGTGTTAAAAGGGCTTAAAGAAATAGGGGCTTTGGGGTTCTTGTTTTTGTACTGATGCAAAACTGAATACCCAAAGCCTGAGAAAACATTTCACATTGTTTCCATTTTAGGTCACTTTCGACCAGAGTTCATTCGGCCACCACCTCCACTTCATATATGTGAGGATGAATTGGCCTGGCTAAATCCAATCGAGCCAGACCACACAATTCAGTGGGATAAGTCCATGTGTGTTAAGAACAGCACTGGAGTGGAGATAAAAAGGATCATGGCAAAAGCTTTTAAAAGTCCTTTGACTTCCCCACAGCAAACACAGGTAAGTGTTATGCACTGTCCAGAATGATTCTCTAACAAGCTGTCTAACTCATGCATTTTAGAAAACTTTGAGCAGTCTAACTGATCTGTGTTTGGATTCAGGAAACTCCAAGTACTTCAAGTTGTAAAAAACCGAGAATTTTGACTTGGGCTTTTATTATTAAGGAAAAAATCCTTAAACTTCATAGCAGTGACTGGGCATAGTTACAGTTGATCAATAAGTGGCACTGACATTTTTCTGCATGGGAAAAGCTCCATGTAATTCAATTGTTCGTGCTTCTGCAGAAGCTTTTTATAAATAATTATTTCAGAAACACCAACATCTAATTATTTGTTTTATGTTGCTATTACTCCTGATTTTGGGGGCCTTTTTCACAATCATTATGCTGGCATTATAAAATAACCCTTATTTGCAGAACTGTTTCTGACAACAGTGACCTTGAAATTGAGGTTTCCTTCTGCTGGACAGGAAACTAAAGAAACTTTATGTGGGTTTTTTTTCTCCCTTTACCACCCACTGATGAAAGACTAATAAATGCCTTATTAAAGGTTTTATGGGCAAGTTGCCTGTACATGGAAATTTTTAAAGTAGACCTCCAATGTTTTTCGATAGAGAAGCCTAAATCTAAAGGGTTATTATTCTCCTGTATCTTAATGCATTATAGCAATTTCTTCAAACAGTAACGTGAATAGTTGAGGAAAAACAAACCAAGGGTTTTTGGTGTTTCTTTTCTTTTTTTTCTTCACAGCTCCTTGGAGAATTGGAAAAGGACCCCAAGCTTGTTTACCATATTGGTCTCACTCCTGCCAAATTGCCAGACCTGGTTGAAAACAATCCTTTAGTAGCTATAGAAATGTTGCTGAAACTAATGCAGTCAAGTCAAATAACAGAGTATTTTTCTGTCTTGGTCAACATGGACATGTCCTTACATTCAATGGAAGTTGTAAATCGGTGAGTACCATCTCAAATCTGACAGTTTTGTTAAGTATGTAAAACAAATAAGTGAAAAGTTACAAAACAATTGTGAGGCTGCTGCAGGGCTATATTTAAATGCATTCCAACACTACCAAAAGTAACAGCAACAGAAGAAATAGGTAGTCAAGTTACAGTGAAGGAAAAAAATATCAAACTATTATTCCCTTTTCAATTTCTTTATGCTGTTTATGTCATTTTTTTAATACTCTTAATAATAAGGCTCTGTGTGCTCTAATTAGTTCTGCAGAGGAAGAGTGTTCTGTGGGTTTGTTGCTTTCTGTGACTGCTGGACTGTTTCTTTCATAAAGGCTTTATTTCCTTTCCTGTAGTTCCTTATTGGTGGTGACTGTAGTTTAAGGAAAAAAATCTCTTATTTTAGTCCAGACTAAGTTTATGAAGTTAGTTGTGGGTGGGTATTAAAGAACTGAACCTCTCAAACATCTTCAGTGCTGAGTTGAGAGAACACTGACAAGTTTTAAGTTCCTTTTTACAGCCGTGCTACTTTAAAATATAACTGTAATGTTAACAGCTTCCTATTACCAGCAGTGTAACAGGAAAAAACCCTCACAATTTCCCAGAAGAAAGATGTGACAATTTAAATAATTTTTTTAAATTATTTATATTTATTTAATTATTTATATTTTTTTTATTAATTATTTATAACATACCATATTCCGTATGACAAACAGCAAATTTCTTGCAGAAGTGGTTTGCTAGTTAATCTTTCAGTTCCTGCTCCAAGAATGGAGAGGCTTATTTTCTTTAGAAAACACTGTGTTAGTCTCTAATACTAGCAAGTGTTTCTACTTTGAAAAGAACAGGAAAATACATGTCCTTTTGTGCATAACTTCAGCTGGAGTTGATAACTACTACTAAAAAATTATTTTATTACATTGTTTGATACATTGAGCTCGATCTAAAATGATGTCACTTGAGAGTCTGTCACTGCAATCTCTAATATGTCTACATGTTTTCTTGAGACCTCAGGTTAATATACAAGTTTCACTAGCAAGGAGATGACCTGTGTCTCCAGGAAGCTGCAGGTTTCATTCCTGACATGCGAAATGACCAGTTGCTGAATGAGTTTGGTTTTGAACTGCAGTGACTGTCACCTTCCCTCACGGGTCACAAGAACTTGTGTTCTTTTCTCATCCTTAAAAGTTAGCCTCCTGTCTGGCTTCTGTCTCTTCTTCCAACTGAGGGAGAAGTTGTGTTTTATTAGAACATCTGGAAATGTTCATTTTGATTCTTCCTGAGGCATGCCTGTGTGGGAGATGGAAGACTACAGTGGGACAAAGGGCAGCTGTTGTGAGATGCAAACAGTTAATTCCACATGGATAATCTGCTTAATCACAACTTGCATTCTTGATGCAGCTTAAGCGAACAAAAGGTGTTATTGTTGAATAGCCACCATGCTGTACATTCATGCCCTGTTTTTATGGAGAATAACTTCTCCATATAGATGCAACCCATTTTCTGAACAGAGTTCTGGCCCCTTTGATAGGAAAACTTCTCAGATAGCTAATTCCCATGAACTACAGAAGTACCTCTCTCTTACTTTCTTCCATTTATTGGCAGTTACTGAGTGTGAGCTACCAAATCAGCTTTCTTCAGCAGTCTCTGCAGCAGGGTCCAATTGCACCTTCAGTATTATTTGAGGAAAGAAACATATTTGCAATAAATCCCTCCCTATGGGTGGAGACTGACAGCAGTTACTGCCCTGGAGGTTCAGGACAGCTACACCACCAGGCATGGCATGCTGGTTCTTCCACAGCTTAGCTACTACAGAAACAACTTCTGCCAAGTGACTGTCAGTGCAATCAGGGAGACACTGATTTTTAAGTGAAATAAGACAAAAAATTGAAACTAAAACACGCACTTTCCCCCTATTGCTCCCCTTTCAATACTTGAGATAGGACTGACTGGATTTATTTGGGTCAAATTCTTGTGTAACCTTATGGCAGCTCTACACTTAGTGTATGTTGTTATCTTAAAAGAGCTGTACTGGTCTTTCAATTAAGAAATGTGGCAACTCAAATGCATTGGTAGTATTGGTAGTTAAAACTTAAATAGGTGTACTTTGCTGTTAACCCTTAAAATACCATTCTTTGATGCAATAGTTTTCCAGTTCTTCTGCAGTAAGAAGCTTGTAAATTATTGTGCATCATCATTCTCTAGTTACTCAACTTTTTCGTCTAGTCAGGGGCTTATATTTGAACTCCAAATACTAGGATTAAAACTTACTGAAGGAACTAAGGAAACATCTTTTGCAGTAACAAAGGAGTTATTCCAGTTGTATACTTGAAGGATTTTGGCATTTAGAATCAGTACATGAAATTGAAGTATGAATAAGTCAAATAGTATTGCATTGCTTAATTGCAGAAGAGTCTTGGTACTTGGACAGCTGGAGGGCCTCATTGTAAACTGGAAACTGGTGTCACTGACTCACTTGTGTAATGTTTGTGTGTGTATCAGATATACTACAAACTAGTCTAACTCAGCTTCTATACTGTGTCAAAGTAAGTTTTGGACTCAAAGAAGAAATTTAAGTGAGTAGAAATGTCTGTGGAAGCTGTCAAATATGACAGGACTGGGAATAAAATCACAGGTCTAACCCAATTGGTTTGCAACAGAATCACTAGAATTATAGTTTCATAAACCACTGGGTATTTTTTGTTTGAACAGGCTTACTACAGCAGTTGATCTCCCACCTGAATTTATTCATCTTTATATCTCCAATTGTATCTCCACCTGTGAACAGATTAAAGACAAATATATGCAGGTAAGTACTTGAATGAATTGGTTTGTAAGCAGTGTCCCATATATTGCTCTGTGTACTATGTGCTGTGGTTTTATAAGGCTGATAGCACTAAGTTAGTCTGTATTACTGCTGCTTTATTTCAATGGCATTTTTTTCCTAACACATTATGCAGGTCTTTATACTGTTTAATAGATGGTTCTTCACTTTTTTATAAGACTTCTCAGGTAATTACTATTCCCTGTTTTTCTGTAGACATCATACATTTCTTCCTGACAAAACTGCAGTTTTGTGTGACAGGAGTTCTTACATTCTGAAGATTTATCTGTCACCCAGCCTTTTTCTCACCCCTAGAATTTTTTTTCCTTCTGCTTGGTTTTAAACTTCAAGGGTTTTTTTCTGTACAAGTGTGCCTGACACTTCCAGACCTCTGAGGTGATGTTACAAAACTCACATGGAAGTCTCGCTCTTCAGTCGTGACCTATAGCAGCAGATCTCCTCAAAGACCTAACACCCTTTTGTTTTCCTAACACCATACTCTGTTTCCCAAGCCTGTTATAATTCCTCAGTACCAGCATGCAAGTTGCAGCCACTTTAAGGATCCCTGACTGGAAAGGGTCAGGGGAAACCTGGGGAGGTGTCCGCACCTTTGGTATGCAGGGTTGTCTGCATGTTGTGTGAGGTACTTCCTTCTCTCCTGATTTGTTGGTTTCACCAAGTGCCCAGTAGAACTTGTTTTCTTGGATACCTTACTGGTGAAAAACAGTTCCATGTTCAATTTACCCAAGGCTTTGTGAATGTTGACCAAGTCCTGCCTCAGCTTTTTTCACTCAATACTGAAGGGCTGCAACCTCTTTATTCTCCTGCAGCAAGACAGCTGTTCCTTTCCCTTCAGCTTTTTTGGTGTCCTTCTCTAGTGCCCTCTCTAGCTCTTCTATATCCTTAAGCTACAGAGACAAAACTTGTGTGCAGTACACAGGGTAGGGTTGCAGTGGGGTTTGAGATGGCAGTAACCCCTCTCTGCATTGTTCTGAACACCCTTCCATAGGACGACTAGCCATTTATTATCTTTTGGTGGCTTCTGATGCTTCTCTGCTTTGGGACTCTGCCAGATACATGAGTGACTTGGCCTGTGACCTGCTGAATAGCAGCCGTGCCTATTGCATTTGGTAGTGGAATAGGAAAATAGCAGCAGAGGGGGCATATTCTGAGCTGCAGCCCAGGAGAGTGAGACACTGCTGAAAGGGGCTGCTGAGAGCACACAGCAGCTGTGCTTCAGGCACCAGGGGACAAAAGGATACAAGGAACGCATACTGATCACTAAGTGGCATGCAGAGCTTGTGAGATTTCACTTTTTTTGCGTGTTTGTGTGAGGCCTCACAGACACAAGATGTTCGTTTGAAAAGTATAGTACAAAACTACTATTGAAAATGATCCTCAGAGACTGTGAGTCAGCCAATGTCTTGCATTTGTTCTTTTGCTCCAAGTTTTGTGTTTTTCAGTTGATAAAATTACTCTTGTAACTACTTCTTTAGTTGCAGAGAAAGCATGCAATGCCTTTTGATTGCAGTGAAGGAAATCAGTTGTCCAGTTTCTGAATTCTCTTGTTACAAGTAGCAAATTTTGCAGTAGTAGACTCAGTTCCTGAAAAAATAGCTGATAGCTTATTTTTAGTGTCAAATAATCTGAAATACTTTGGTCACTTAATCTATCGAGTCCCTTCATTCTGTCTGATAAACATCATTCATGTATATAGTTGCTTTTAGAGAAAGGTTCGGGTTCAACTCTTTCTCACAATATGAAATATGAGACCACTTTAACAATAAAGATCTGCTTTTGTCCTTGGGGAATGCTCTGTGTAAAGCAGATGGTTAGTGATTACATCTGTGTATGACAAATTGTAGGTGCCAGTTCCTAGGCCTCCACTTCCAACTCCCAGTGTGCTCTGTTAGGTGTTACCTAAGCAGCACTTAGGAGGGAGGAACCCACTTCCAAGATCCCTTCTTTTCACTGGCTCAGGCAGAAAATAGCCATGAGCTTTCAGGCATGTTCCTGGATTAGGTGTCCCTGAAACTCCTTCCTTCTAAGAGCAAGAGGGTCATCTGCTAATTCAGCAGCAGAGCACTTTGCATGAAGGAAGTTTGGAATCGGTTCTATTGCTGTCCCTTCCCATCTGAAGTGCCTTGATCATGTGGTGCTAGAAATGTTGAGGTGTGAAGCTTGCTCATTTTTCTTTTTAGTGTTACTGTAGAAAGTAAGACTCAGCAAGATCCGAATGATGACATCATCTTATGATCCCTTCTCTCTGCCTTTATTCAGAGAATACATAATAAATTAAGTACATTGTCTAGGTAGGTCTGTTGCTTCATTTGTGCGTGGGATTAATCTTGAGGAGCTCCTGTATCCAAAAGTACAGAACTATAAAGCAGAGGAATCAATTTTTTAAATATATTAGTAGTATGGGAAATGGAAGAGTAGGGGCAGCACATACAAAGCTAAGTACAAGATAACTGATGAAGCTGAACTGCTCCTGAAGTGCCTCACTTGTACTGCAGAGGGACAACAGTCCTTTTACTACCTTTTAAACATTTATTTGGATTATGAAACCATATCTCTTCTGTTTCAGAACCGCCTGGTACGTCTTGTTTGTGTCTTTCTTCAGTCTTTAATCAGAAACAAAATTATTAATGTACAGGACTTGTTTATAGAAGTGCAAGCATTCTGCATTGAGTTCAGTCGGATACGAGAAGCAGCTGGCCTCTTCAGATTGCTGAAGACACTAGACACAGGGGAAAATCCCTCAGAAACAAAAACTTCAAAATAGAGTGACTGTGTCACTGGCGAAAAAAATCCTCTTGCCAGCATTCTGTACCAATTCATTGTATATTTTAAGCTTAAATCCCTGGAATAATTATGTAATACATTATAAATAGCATTTTATGCATTTGAACAATAAATAAGGATTTTTCTGATACACGTGTTTGTGAAGTGTGTTAGGCCTTGCACTATTTTTGACTGCGGTTAAACTTTGTATGTGATATGTATGTCCTGAGAGTCAGGCTCTAATTCCAGACAGAATATAAATGATACTTAACATTTCACAGCACATTTAAGTATTGATCTGCCACTCGCTGTCTTTGTGTCCAAAACTGTTTGTATGTAACTGAAGTCAACTTGTATCAAAGTAAGCAACTTTTTTTTTGCCCTTTGTTCACTGTCAAAGGATACAACTAATAATGCATGGTGGTTTTGGTGAGTAAGGAAAAGTCTGTCTTGATGTCTAGAAACAGCTAAGGGCTTATCTTTACATGGCAGAAATGAAGTGTTGGGTGCTGTGAGCTCAGAGTTGTACTCTCTCAAGATCCCTGAATATTTCCAGAATCATTCCATAAGTATCCAAAGCAGGAGCCTCTCTTTGCACTTCTAAACTTGCATAGGTAGCAGCTCTGTGGCTACCAAAGTTAAAATAGCCTCTTCCTCCTAAAGTGTATCAGGAGAGTACCATTCACATGTTAAATGCCAGGTGTTGGGGAAACTGGGGAGGAGTCCACTAAACTATTATTTTTAAGAAGATAGTGGAATAGCTGCTGTTATTCTAGCCCTGAAACCGAAAAGGAAAATAAACTTGAAAAGCTGGTTCTAATTTAATGCTGCTTGATAAAGCTGTTGTAAATCTGCATCTGTTTCTCAAATTTTTAGGAAGTACAAGATCGATAAGGCAAGGTTAAGGCTGCCTTTTGACGTTCTCTTTCCAAGTAATTTAAGTTGCAAAATTGCCAGGTTTACTTCCCAAAAACTTGCGCTACACGAGATAGTCCTGCAAAGTGTGCTGTGGTCGTTACCAGTTAGACTTGTGTAGCTCCCTAAGCTTACAATGTATCAATTGTAACTGAAGTAGCACTTTAAAGTCTGTTCAGTGGTAGACATTCCTTCTAAAACCCCACAACATTTGCGATGAGCCATGTTTAGCAGCAACAGTTAACAGAGCTTGTGCTGTAAATTTGTACTTTAATGTTTTTGAAGCCAAATTTAACTATCTTCTGTCCTAATACCCCTCTTTAAAAGCATACATTTCAGACTATTGTTTGGAACTTAGCATTACACCTTATGACAAAGTAACACACTCCAATATAAAACTGACTACTACTGGTTCAAGGCATTGCTATCTACCTTATGATTTGCAGCATTACTTCAAAAGAATTTAAGCCTTGCCACCCCCAAAAAGAAGTTGCTACTGTGATACTACAGCAAAGGCCTTGATGTTCTGCATCTTCAAGTATTTGCTTGAGTTGTACTGCTGTACATAAATCCCCAATCCCTGAATTTGACCCATAACTATAAAAAGTAGCATGAAAGTTTTATGATTTTATTATAGGTATGTCTGTAATACATCAATCTCAGAGCGCTGGGCATTGACCAAAACATTGAAACTTGTAACAAAGTTTGCTGTGTGCTTCTGGCATTGTTTACTTGTTAGGAGGGTAGGTGAGCTGTGCTTTCCTGAATTTGTATTTGGCTTTACATGGCAAGGCTGTGGCAGTGGGGCAGTGCAGGGTGGCCTTTGTGAGGAGAGACTGAGGCTGCCCTGTGTCAGACCCAGTCAGGACAAGGCGGCACAGCCAAGCCCCTCAGCCAGGCTCGTGTCAGCTCTGTGATAACCCTGGAGTGGTCTGTACCTTACGGTATCCTCTGAGCCACACTGGAGCAGTGCAGAAGTGCAGCCCCTTAAGAGAGAGTTCATGATGAGCAGGGGAAAAGAGGGAGGAGGGGATGGCAGAAGCTGAGTGTTGCAGGCTGACCACCACACCCTTCCTTCCTCATCCTCTTGCCACCACTCCCGTGGAAGGGAGAAGAGTCAGGAGGGAGTCACATTGAGCCTGATAGGGTAGTTTTAGTTTTCTATTTTTCACTATCCTACTCTGAAACTAATTTATTGCCACTTAAAAGTAATCGTTGTCAAGTCGTCTGTTTTGCCTGTGACAGCAACTGTTCCTTATCTTGACCTTTGAATTCTTCTATCTTATTTTCCCCATCCTCAATAGGACAGCAGCCAGCCAAGGTTAACCCACCCCACCCATGTACTGGATATATAAGGAAAGTGCCACATGCTGCAGAGATGTCCCCCTTCATACCCAGCATGAAGTTAAGCTTGTTTTGTGCCGTGCTAGTGCCAAGTGTCTCAGAGTAGCAAGGAAAACAAATGCCTCATGCTTCTCAGACTTTTTAAAAGGTCTGTATAATTTATTAAGGAATTTGAGCTTTTAGCCATTAAGTTACAACAACAATGCATAACTCGACATTCTTACAATTGTACATACACAATGGAAAAGACACAAGTGCTTAATCCAAACAATGCAACTGAGTCATTACAAGATTACAATAAAGGACGACCGTGAATAATTGTTGACAGACTAGCAAATTCAAATGGTTCTTTGCAGGTATGTTTACAATAGAAGCAACTGGCTTCAAAGTTTTGGACTTAAGCTCCAGACTAACAAAATGATGGAAACTCAAATTATCTTGCTCTTCTGAATTAAGGATATGCTCATTTAAAAATGTGGCATCATTACCGTGTTTGAGACAGTGAAAAGTAGCTTCAGGTCCAGTGAAGTACAATGGACAGTCCCAGGCAATGCACTCTTCACACAAACACATGCAAGTATAGACATTCTACTTTTAAAACTTTTTCAAATCAAGTTTTGCAATACAGCAGGATATCTGAGGAGAGAGATCAGGACCCATACCGAAAAAACCCAAAAGCCTTCAGCTTGATTTGTGCATGTTTATTCTACAATTCCAATCCCAAATCTTCACATATCACCTGTGAAAGAAGAGAACACATCCAGTAAAGACCAGTCTCAAGGACATGTTACAATTTTTACAAGCATTCTGGTTTTAAAAAAATGACGCTGCCATATTCAACTGTCATTTACCAAGGCCCTATTACAAAATTGTATCTCTTCAACTTTCCCAAGGAGAGTCTTGCTCTCCCCTCTTCCACCCCCACTCCTCATCCCTTCAGCCCAGCTCTGAAACTCAATTGCACAGTAAGGATATTCAGTTTCCTAGCTTGTCAAAATACAGCCTTGACAGATTTAATTTTCTGCCACTTAAGAGTATGTGATAAACTAATTCAGCCTAATCTAAATGTGAGACACAGCAAAGTTAAAGCAGAAAGGGCCACTCTTATCTCTTCTTGCAACAGCAAGCTACTAAATCAGTCCAGGGCCTTGTGCCAAATCTCACCCAGCCTGGTGATTGAATAGAGACACGCAGATCAGAACAATCCCTTGTCAAGATGCCAGCACAATCTCATTCACCCAGCAGTCAACACCAGCAACTCCATTCCCTCCAGGTTAGGCTCAGGAGGTATTTCCAGCTGACCCCTCTACTCGATTTCAGTCCCACCTCCCTTTGTAGAGCTGCAGTCAGTACATTCTTACTGATCTCACTATGCTCATCCAAACACTTCATTCACTGCCAAGTGCTGTAAATGAAAACTATAATGAAAAATACGTATTCAACTTCTTCTCTCAAAACAACACAAAAAGATCCCATCCCTCCCTTCCCCACTTAAAAAAAAAAAAATCAAAACAAAAAAACAAACCTCCAAAAGCTAACAACCCCTCCAAAACCCCCACCTATCACATTATCAGCATTACTGGCTTGGTTCAGGGTGCTACAGGCTCTGCTGAGCAACAGTTCCCAGTTCAACATGCGGGATGTTGATGTGGAACATGATTTTATTACATATTGTGGCAACAACTGCAAAAATATTCCACAAACTCAGAATGCCATCCTTAACCTACTGGTGTGTGCTTCGAAGTACAGTAGAATGTCTACAGTTTGTTTAGGCAGAAGTTCTGCTTTTATGGGACAGCCAAATTATTGGCCCAACCCGTTGTATCTGTTGCCATTGTAATGTAAAACCAACACCTTTCACTTATCGACCTCATGAAAAGCTGAAAGTGCAGATACTGCCGAGGCCTCTGCCTCATCCATAGGGCACAGGATGTGGGAGAACCAACTCTGCACACTTGCTGGGCTCCTCTGCACAACTACAACTGGCTGGTCTTAGAGAAAGCTTAGCAGGATACCATTCCCAAACCAGTAAGCAATTACAAGAACAGCTCTGCACGTTTCACAGACTTGTGGCAATGGGCATTCACTTAAAAAAAAACACTGTGGCACAGGACCGGAATTCCTAAGGTGTAACAGCCCAGCTTTGGCAGGAATATACCACTACCCAATTTATTAAGTCAGCATGGATCAAAAGCATTATCACTGCAGTTGAGTTATCCTACAACTCCTCTGGCCTACCTCCAGAATCCAGCCCTAATTACTGGACTACATTCAGATCCAAGGTGGGGGATGAAGAGCAGGGGAAAGAAGTTACTGCTATTCTATCAAAATTCTCCAGTACATGCAAAGAAACTCCTCCAAGCATTACTTAGAGCCAAAGAAGAATTCACTCTAGGGGTCCTTAGTAAATCAAAATCCAAATTTTCTAGTTAAATTGGTACTGTAAGTAATAAAACTCAACATCCTTTTAGATCTGAAACATCTGTGGTTCATTTTTGCTTGCTGAAAGCCAGTTTAAATGGTTATTTGCTACCTTTTTTTTTACTATTTGTCATTTGTAGACTAATGACTAATAAACTACACCTGTCCATTTTGACATTTTCATAGTTCCTTAAAAAACCCAAACAAAACAATCATTTAACTTCACAATTTTTCTCCGTAACAGAGGCATCGATCAGAACTAACAAAGCCATATCAATCATCACAACACTAATAAAACATATCTCACAACAAACAGCATACCCCAGCCTTGCTAGGTATTTTTCCCAAATGATTTATTCAGGATTGCCATTAAGGGGCTTTAGGCTTCTTGTATAATCATACCACACGAATGCCTCTAGTAAGAAACTTTCTGCCTGATTACAGCAAAATCTGACAAAGGGACAGAGGTCTCCAAGACAAGTTCCTGCATATTTTATGAAAAATGTGCAGCTAGGAAGAGAAAAGGATCAGAGCAGGGGGAGGCAGCAGGAACCCACAGCACACACAGCATCAGCTCCCACACGAGGCAGGACATGGCCTAAGCAGAAGAGGCAGATTATAGGTCCCCCAAATGGTAGGGAAAGGAGTCAGAAGGCACCTACCCTACAAAAATCTTTCATGGAGAGGGTGGAAAAAAAAAAAAAATCTATTTCTGACCTTTATACAAGCTTTTTGTAGATAAAGTGCTAGAAACTAGAAATACCAGTTTGATGCTCCAGATCAGCAAAGCCCATGAACCTGTACTTGCCTACAGCTCCCTACACTTGTTTACTCAAATGTGTTAGATGAGCTGTTAACAGCAGGTCACATGCTTCATGTTTCAAACCCTCTCTTGCTACTGTTTTAAAAGCTCCTCAGATTGTGTCTTTCCTGCCCTATACTTTTTATCCCACCTCTCCTTTTGCTAACACATGTCAGCTTATTGACTGAGGTCAGACTAATGATTCGCTTCGGTTTATTTTTGTCATTGTGCTTCCAAGGAGAGCAAACTGCTTGCTGGAGGCACTGCAATTCGGCCTTTTATTGTCATCATTCCTCAGCAGCACAGCTGGCCTCACGAGACCCACCTATATCAAAGATCAACTATGCACAGACCACTTGGACTGGAACAACTGTGACTACTCTTGTGAAAGGCTGAAGTGGGACTGTTGCAGTGGCGGCATTAGAAACAGACCCCAGGAATCCTCGTACTCAGGCATTTCTCTAAGTCAGCACACTTCAGACTGTATAAGCACACTTTACAGTTTGCAGGTCCTTTAGCTTTTCTCCCAGCTTTCTGTCAGATCTCAGGTTTGGTTTTACAGGCATTACATAAAAGCTTAAGTACTTACCACATTTCTCCTCTCCAGAATGAATACTGTGCTGTAGGTATCAGCAAGACACAATCCACAGACTGACAACACTTCTCTTGGTAACTTCTCTTTTGGTTCCTCCTTGAGCTAGAGTTTAAACCCTCTCAACATACATCAATGTTCAGTTTTGTGTTAAAGAAGAGGGAGAAGACTTATTTTTTAGTATTGAAGAGATAGTTAAAAAGGCAGTTCTGGAAATGTCGATAAACTTCTTTTGGAGACACAAATGTCCCTATACATTGTTTGGTTTAGTTATGGGTTGGATTTGGATTTGTTCAGTTTTGGAGATGGTTGGTCAGTCATATTCCATTCTCATGTGCTTCTTGTAAGATAAAGGCATCACAGAAACTTGCACCTGCTGGTGACATCAGAACTACAACCTGACAGTTTTCCAGTAAACCTAAAAGTTACACTCCTACAGGGAAGAGGCAGATTTTTTTTTAAGTAGGCAATAAGAGGAATTTTTTGAAGGAAATTTAGGGTGAAACATCTGCTCTGCAAAGTAGAAGTTCAGATTATATTTCCCCAGCTGAAGCCTCTGTCATTTCTGTAACATTCATTCTAAAATTAAAAAAAGTTATTGCTTCTATTGAAGCTCATTATAAGTTAGAAAAAGAATTGCATATTTTCTTAAAAACATTCCAAATATACATTTTAAAAACAAAATGCACTCTAAAACAAATGTCTGGTGAAAGACACTGTTTCAAGCAACCTGTAGCAACAGCTTTACAAAAGAAAATCAAGGAATGTAGCATATTATTTATAACATGACAATGCTAAAATCCTAAACAACTCACTTAACACTTTAAGTAGTGTTTTAAATATACATATTTCTTTACAAAACAGTTTAGCAATTCCTTATACCACTTATAGTATATAAATATTTGAATAAGAGGTCATAATGGGAGATGCCAGGGTTTATATTTACTCTCAGATGCTTCAGATTTCTCAAGTGTTTTACTATAAGGCACAATACTGCTAATCTAACAGAAAGGAATAAAAGCAAACTCAGTCAAAACTCCTAAAGTGGAATATCCAAGAGAAGAATTCCAGCATCTCTATGCAAACAAAAAGTAAAACAAACCCAAGCTTTGTATTTCTTAAGAAACAGTTTCAATTTGTACATAACGAAGTAGGTCAGGATGGGAACAGGAGCAAGAAGGAATTAAGTAAATTCTTATAAATAGACTAATAAATATATTTTAGCTATAATTAGCCCTTTACCTCTGTTCTACTGAGTTTAAGATTGAAAGAGGTAACCAGTGTGCATATACCTAAATAAGTCTACATGCTCAGCACGTGAAGACCACCTAGCACAACCTATTACTGCCAAATTCAGTATAAAAAGCTTGCAAGATGGAGAAAGTCTCCTTTTCCTAGCATCCACTCCGAGTAGAACACATTACAAGATCAAATTAGTATTTGTTATGTGTAAGGAAAGTTGCAACTAGCAATTTTTCCATCACAAAAAAAGAATACACAACATAACCATGAAGTTATTTGATTCCTTCAAGGTAAGATCACGTCTTTTCTAAGAATATTCATTTCCAATTACAACAGATCAGAACTTTCAGAACATTTTAATAGCTATAGTCTTGTAAGTGTTCTCCATGTGTACATACTGAATGTAAATAGTGCATCCCAAATATTTAACTGTTACACATTCTACATTGTTTTCACTGCCTAGTCTTCATCTTTGTTACAGCCCTCTGGAACACAATGACATTGCAACAATGCTTACAGAAAAAGGGTTATTGCATCTTTTTTTTTTTAGGATGAGACATCCAGAGGAGATTTTATAAAATCCTCCTGTGTACAAAATTCTTAGTTATTAGCCCTTTTGGAACACCAGCTAGAAAAGTTTGAAAGGTAAAATAATTTACATTGTTATTTTTTCTGTTCACTAGAGTCCATACTAATTAAATAAAAAATAATAGTTCTCCAACAGTCTATTCAAGATATCTTCCACGAAGCAGTTCAGTGGGAATTTCCATTAGATAGATGTTCTCCATGCCGGTTATTACTGACATCCACATCTAGAAATCGAGAATTGAAAGGAAATGTTTTTGTTAATTTGCCATTTTAATATGTTGCATGCTTTACATTAATCCAGACTCTGGCAACAAATTTCATATTCATGTATACCTAAAGTTCAGATGATTCTCTGGGTAAGTAATCCTCCTAAAGACACTGTTTACATCTTCCCCCTCCCTGTCCAAGTCCAGCTTCCTCCAGCTTGATAGAATTCTATGACAATCTACCTGCTTGTATTTTTTGAACACCATTAGTACCTGACACCACTTAGTGTGGTCTGCACTGCACTATTAACACTTCTAACACCAGTTAGAGAAGGGCTTCTTCTGCTGCAATGTATGGTGTTAAGGATTGTCCAACTGATAAAGTAAAGGACTTACCAAGCAATGCTGTGGTTTCACCCGCGTCCTCTTTCAAACTGGTGCACTGCAACACGGACTCATTAGTGGAGGAAGCTGACAATTCGCTCACTTCATTTCTGTCGTCATCTTGCAAAGCAATACTCAGACTTCCAACTGACACGCTGCCACTTATAGATTCAGGTATTGGAACTTCAAGTACATCTTCGGGGTCCCCCTTCAAAATTAAACATACTTAACTGACACTTTTGATCCCCATCAGGCACCAACATTCCTCCATGTTACCACTTTGTAACTTTACTTCATTGGAAAAAAAGACCATTTTTTGATCTATTATCTGTTTGCTCCTGGAAACACTGTTGAATGTAGTCTACTTGCAGTGGTATGCATTGCAAAGAAACAAAGCTAACCAAAAGAAAAACCATTTTTCCAAAGCCACCTAAAGCCAAGAGCAGCAACAGGAGAAGTCCTCACCCAGTCAGCCTTTTGGATGGAATACTTCAATGCTGTAGCAACAGTATAGCTGCAGTGTGGTTAGGAGCAAGCTCAGCACATTCAGTCTCCACTGATTCTTTGAGTTTGCAGAAACCTGTTTTTCATTACAGAAGTTGGCAAGCATAACTTTTTTTACTGGAGTGAGCAAACACTTGACATCAGAACAAACTCCTCTCATCCTCTATCTCCAGCCTGACTTCAAATCTGTTCCAAAAATGTAAATACACTAGCTTATCACTTTGCAGGAACATCTGCAGGACTGGCAAAGGGATTTATCTAACCTAGTGTATAACATGGCTATTTCTAATCTGTTGTGAAACTTAACTCGTAAGTCCTACATGAACAATTCTGTTCCTAAAATTAAACAGACTACCTTCATTGCCATAGCTTTACTGACATTATTTATATATAAGCAAGTATACTGCAGTATAAATAGCTATTCTGGGGGCTCCTTAACAAGTATTTTTCTCTCTCAAACCACTGGCAAAGGGCCATCTTAAGATTTAAGAAATTCTAGGTTGACTCTTTCTTTAGCATCAAAACAGCACATTTTAAAGTGTCCTGAATTTTAATAAGCTGTAGAATTGTTACAATTGAACACAAGACACGTGTGAGACTAATCTTTGTGTATGTGGGTGGGGGACATTAATGGTTTTCCAAAACCTAGACAGTTAAATAAGCACTGACACTACAAAATTCAGCAGTGCTCTACAAAATCAGTCAGACACAATGAACTGCAGTTCTTTCTCTCTTAAGAAATAATACAATGAAGAACTGGACCACTGAAGCGTGTCCTTTACAAAAGCCAGGTAATAGAACTTAGTACCTTCTTTCTGCCTTTAAAAATTTTGAATCATCTGAAGTATTTGTTGTCCATAAAACTGAACTGAGCCTTGAACCTCTTTGCAGAAGGTTTAGTTTTTTCCATAATAAGGCTGTACCTTCTCTGCAGGTATGTCACTTGATGAGTGTGCTGAGAGAGAAGCTGCCTTGCTCTTTGCATTTCTTTTCTTCACATCAATAAAAAAATTCATGTAATCACTCTACAGACTAGATTGGGCAACCCAGATCAGACTGAAAACCAAGCTAGGATAAAAATCCTGAATGATTTCCCATATTAGTAGCTTAAAGGAGACTTGAATGATTCATGCATAAGCAGGAAAAACTTGCTCCATTTCATCAGAAAAATGAACTGGGCTTCTCTATTTAATATAATTCCATTCAACCTGCTTTCCAAAAGTCATTTTGGCTAACAAGCTTCCTGTTGGAGCTTGGTATCAGTATCCACTGCAACAGCAACCTTCTATTCTGAAGGTTCTAATATTTCAGTTTTCAGCCTGTATTCAAAAGGGTAAGTCCTTCTACATATAACACAAGATATGTTAACTCCAAAAATTGAAAGTAAGCAAAAACCAAGCTGCTAATATAACAATATTAAAGAAGCAGGAGCTATTTCACATGAAAAAGATTGCAACTCTTGAATAAAGTGTCTGTCTTAAACTAAAGCACCAAAATCGGGTATATACATATTACACAACAAGAATATTGTCCCCTTTGACAAAACAAAACAGTAATTCATAAAACTCTTCCACAGATCTGCTAAGTCTCTGCAATGAAATAAGAGAAAAGGTAGTCGAAACACAGACCTAAGTCTATGAAAGGACAGTCCCTGAAACCAAAGAACACCCCTATTTTCTAACGATCTCTGTAGACCAGTAGGAGATAAGAGAGGTACAGTCTATGGCACTTTAGTGGAACTCGAGACTATTTATCAACAGTGACCGAGTCACCTACCGCATGTGTCTTCATCTCTCTTTTCTGGTGCTGTCAGAAAGAAATGAGAGCACATCATTTTCTCTACTTAACCAATTTCTGGTGACTAACTTTAGGAAGGCTTTAAGTACCATCTCATTTACAGGGATAAAACACAGTGCATATGTGGAAGTACACAAACACTATGTAGAAAAACTCTAATTTTTCCCTTTGAATTTAAGTTCTCAGCAATATCAAATATATGCTCTAGATTTATTGAATTCAGTTATATTTTTGCATCTTGGACAAACCATCTCACCTCTGCTTCTTACTATCACCAGCTGGAGACAGAAGAAATTGGTTATCACAGATTCATAAGATGCTCGACAAACTATTTAAGCTCTTTCCAATGAAATTCCCTTATTTTTCTGGTTCTCACTCAGTTACTCTTGAATCTTTGCTTAACTTCTTGAGTCTTGTCAAGTTGCAGCTGTTCTCATTCTGAACAGTTACATGAAGTCTTGCCTCCTACACTGTACTTCTACCTTGAAGAATAAAGTAAGTGTGCAACATACCCAGTATCCCAAGGCTTTGATAACATCCAGTTTACACATTGGACAAGTTCGGTGGTCCAAAAGCCAAGGATCAATGCATGTTCTATGGAAGATGTGCCTAAAGAAAATACATGCCCTTTAGAACTTACCATGACAGCCATGCACTAACTCCTTCAAACAGCGTGCAAGTTAACACATTAAAAATAAAATTAGATGCTGCTCAATTTACTAGCACAGACATAGTTCTGGAAGCCTTTTCTTTCATGCTTTCTGATGTAAAAGATATTACTAACCACAAAGACACCACAGTTACCAGTTAACAGTGTACCGTTCTGATCTAAGCAAAAGCACTATTTCACTCCTGCTGTTTTCCCAATTGCTCCCTTGCCCTGCACAGGTATGAACTGCTCACAGTGGCCTCACAGTGCCCTTCAACAGCTAACAGGCCATACAAATGGCAGCTTCAGCTCTGCCACCAGAGGTTCAAAAGGGTTTACAGAAAACTCATCCCACTTCTTCAGGAAAAAAAGGTAAAAAATAAAGAACAATTACAACAACTTACTTGCATGGCAGAATTCGGACAGTGTCTTTCAGTTTGTAGTTCTCAATGCACACAGCACAGTTTTCCACATCAACATCTAAACCCTAAATATGAAAATATGTTCAAATGTATTGCATCTATATTTAATTACAGAACAAGTTTTGTGCAATAGCTTCACAGAATGCAAAATGTATTAAATGTATTAAATAAAAATATCTCCCTCATTTAATTCAAGATTCTAGCAAGAGGTGATTTGAACAAGCGTTACCAAATACTAAAAGCAGCCAAACTTGGATTTTCTAATTTAAATAGCCATTCACGGTACCTTAAGTAATTTGTTACATCTCAAATGTTGGCTTTGATCATGGGAACACAGGAAAATTTCAAATATCAAATGAAATAATTTCACAAGAGGTCAGCACACATCAAAGTGCACAATCTAGTTCTGAACTAACAATCCCAAAGATTTCCAAGTGCTTGAACATACTGAAGCAGGAAGGGATTCTTGGGGTAGAATATTGCAAATCATTTCTCCACTGTTTTCTACCACATCCTAGCAGATATTCCTTCATAGCTTCATGCAGAACTATAGAATTTGGGATGGTTCAAAATTTTTCTCCAAGCTCACACTAGACAGAACACCAAAATGCACTGTTTCCCCACATCTATTTCTTTTTAAAGGTTAAGCATCTTTCCTAACAGGCCTTACTGTCCTTTGGATGCCATGCTTATAGTTGCAGCTGTATAAAGCCAAAGGATTAGAAGAACAGAGATTGGGCAAACTTCTTTCTTTCATCACCATAAATAGGTATTTTTGGTTTACTACTTACTGTAGCACTTCAATTTCATTACCACAAACACTCAAATGAATTAGCTCTGCAAACAAACTTCTGAGTTCAAGGCAAGTATTTTGCCCCTTTGCATGCTCTCAATTTACCTAATTAATGCCTTAAATTCCCAAGTAAATCACATTAAGAATGGCTTTTTTACATAAGCAAAGTTAAAACAAGTACTTAATCTATAACAAGTTATTTTTTATTCTGTGCAAGAGGCAAAATCCAAGCATGCCATATGTAGCACATACTCAAATGAGGGTCCATTTTACATTAATCCCATAAGCTTCTCAGGAAAAATCTACATGATAGCAAATACACTTTTAATATATTGACCTATTTTTTGTTAAATACCTCAACGTCAAATGAGGGGATAACAAAAGACTGTACTGTGTCACAAAAGAAATAGACTCTTTTTAAATGGCTGAAAGGAAATATTTAAAGAAAAAGCTTACATAACAGAGTATACAGGACTGTATTTCCAGATAAATTTACACTAGTTAATGAAAATAGCTCTGCATCAGTAAGTCACATAAGTTTGCTGATAGCAGACTGATTCAAATCAAATTAGAAGACGTGATTTACTAAGCAGAAAAACTTTCTTAACCGAGAGATTTTAACTTTAGTCCACTGTGCTTATCTAACATGCCATTCATAGGCATAACCAGCATACTGTAAAAAAAATTCTCCCATTTTATTTACTTTAGTCAAGAGTTTTTCTATGGGAAGGAACTCCCTGGTACACTGCAAAAATCACACAATACAAATTCTTTTTAGAGGTTTACTGAACATCAGTTTAAAAAGCTTTTAACACATTCCATGTGGTTTTCACCATAGGTTTCATCTTGACCCTTTTACATCCCTTTCTTCCCATGCTGATGTTATGCTTTGATATTGGCTTACACATGTTTTGGTTCAATCCCATCTTTCTTGATCTCTGATGTCACCATTGTATGAACAGAAGTGTGAATGTCCCTCTGTTCACAGCTTGAAATATATGCTAAATTCCATCAAAAAGTAATCTAATTAAAAGTAAGAAGTACTTGTAAAACACTACTTGAACATGCTGAATGCATAAAAGGAAAAAGGCAAGTAAGTTCAAAGTTCTAGGGTTTTAAAGTTTCAAAACCAATTTACTAAAGGAAGAACATTCTCTGTAGCACATGATCTTAGCCAAACAGCTTCTGTTAAACCACAGCTTTTAAAGTTTTTACACATCAATGTCCTTTCTCACTTCAATTTTATTCATAGATTTAAAATCAACCTAATCCTTGTTTTTCATCTCTGAGCAAATCAGTCCTTAAGTAAAAATTAACCAAGTGAGACAAGTGTTGGGGGAAAAAGTGCCTATGTAGTAGCAGAAATCTAGACAGAAGCTAATTTTGCATCTAGGATCAGCGCTGCTTGAAACTCCAACTAAAATATTTTCTTTCAAAACCTTGGCTTTTTCTGCATTGTTTGCTCAGTCTAGGCTGTATGCTGTCAAGAGCCAACTTTCTGAAAGCTGCTTTAATTTTTTGAATAGCTCTATTTTGTAACAGGATAAATGCACTTTAAAAAAAATTTATGCCTCAAATTAAGTCTATACAGCTCCTTAATGTATTCTATGTCAAAAGATGAAACAAGTGTTTTCTTTTTCAAATGTTTTTATATTTTAAGGCCTTCTGATCAATAAAAAGATGAATGTTCTTTTAAGAAAACGGAACATTACATAAGCTGTAAGAACTGTGCAATCAGTAGGTCCTAGGAAGTATTTCTGCAATCCATTTGTTGATGTTCTTAAGTGGTGAAAACATCACAATGTTTCCTCATCTTTGCAGTACCAGCCCTGTATACCTTCTGTACAACCAGACATTATTTACAGCAAAACAACCTTACGTTTCCTAAGTAGTTCAAATTTGACTCCTCAATTTTAAATTCTGCCTTTTAGACAAAGGCCCTAAAACAAAGCTCAAAATTGTACATCACACTGCAATTCTGTTGTGAGAATTTTAGTTTCAATTCTATGAAGACTTTACAACCATATTTAAAACTTAGAGCAATAACAAGAGACGCTGAATTACCTTTTCTCCACGCTTTACAGTATGCAACTGAAGCTGGCTGATGGCTCTCTTGGTTTCTTTCCTATGTCCCTTGAAAGAAGATTTTTTAGTGCAAACATTAGTTTCAGGAATTACATTTCAAATTTTTTAAATACTTTCCATACGGACTACTAAGTCTTCTGAATGCATCTAAAAAAAAATTAATAATCTCTGGCTAATTAATTAGCTTCAAAACACTTCCAGCCAGCAGATGTTCAAGAACTGTGGGTTTTGTACCCCTGGGGTCCAGGAGCAAACATCCCCTAAGTGTACTGCTTGTACAATGAACCCGAGCAGTACAGAAGTGAGCAGCCCACACTGACACGTGCAGCCCTGCACCCTGACTGCTGCCATGAAGGGCCTTTCTGCACAGCAAAACTGGAACCTGTGTAGGCTTCAGAGGCAATCAGAGCTGAAAGGACACCCGTACAACCAGCCCTTCCAGTTAGGGAAGCCCATGGGCAGGCAGACCGTACGGTTTGCACCAGCTTGAGAGAAGGTGGAATCCTGCCAGGCAGCCTACAGCTGGCCACCAGGTCAAAAGGCTGCTTGTAGCTATTAATGCTTCCCCTCAGTTAAACACTGTCTCGTACATTAGACAAAGCTTTGGGCTGAAAGGACACATTATGCAAAGGAGATGACAAGAAAGGCCTTACAGACATGATGCACCATACCAGACTTCTGTACAGTAACTCCTAATTATGCTTAGAGGGGAAGCAAGAGAAGAAAGCAGTACTGTATTCCAAGACAAAGTACTAGCTACTGCTAGAAACTGAGAAACTAAACACTCCCAATTAACCTGTCTAGCAGCAACTCTCACTAAAGAAATACCATAAAGGAATTTAAAAAAACACAATGGCAGCTTTTCTCTGTAATGATCACAATGGTATATATAAATTTACAAATGTATAGTATTGAAAACTGCGATTTTTAAATTTTTATGGTGTTAAATATAATTAGTCTGAAAGTTCTCCCAGAAATGGACAGACAACCAGCAGCAAAAGCCTATTCCACCTTCTGTAGCAGCACAGGGTTTTCTGCACAGTCCTGTTTCATCTGCAGAAGCAAGGAGGTCTTTCAGAATTTTACTGCTAAACTGATGTTAGAATAAATCTTAAGATACCAATCTTCACCTTCACTTAGCAGCTACACAGCAGCTTGCCTTAAAGCACAACATACTTAACTCCTAAGTTCCAATTACCTGGAGTCCATAAGCCAAGAAAAGTAAGATTTGGGTTAGGAAAGTGGCTTTTTGTCTCTAAAATTCGTTTAAGATTCCTAATGATACACCTTGACTAATATCTTCACAACATTTTCCAACCTTGCACCATTGTTTTCAATTGCCATTTAGAAGACAGAGAATTGAAAAAAAAAAAAAAGCTTAACTGTCTAATGCTAGACAGTTTCATTTATTTAAGAAGCATTTGGATGGCAAGCCCAATGACAGTCTATTGAATCTGTGGTGCATATTTCTGAGAAACATCATTTTCATACTAAAAAATACCCTTAAAACTGGAGCACATGATATGATATGATGCTTCATAAAGAATGTGAACTTTCCTTAGAGTGAATTACAGGAAGAAGCAACTTTCTTCACCAAATAAATGTTGCAACATAGAAATACATCCCTTTTCCTACAAATACTTCTCAAAAATTGTTTTCTTGAAAATATTTCCAGAATATAAGTTCTAAGACCAAAAGCTTAGAAAAAAAAGATACTATGGAACCAACATTTCAGGGAAACCACAAGTTTAACAAATACAGAAGTCCCATGTGTTATCCTCAGTTATTGGAAAGAGAAATTAAGTATCTTCCTAGAAGAGCCCTGTAAGGCCTAAACAGAGCTCAGACTCCTGAAGGCAAATAAAAATCCATTCCCTTCTCCCTCAAAATCTACATCTTCAAGCAGAAGGCAGGGGAAGTTCACATACAAAGCAATGATTGAAACAATATTCTTCCCTGAACTGAGGATAAAACAAGAACCACTTGCAAACATAAAGAAGTGCAACTTTATTTTTCACTATTAGAAAACTATGGTAGAGCTGCTGATGACCATGGAAGGAGCTTAACCTATTGGCGAGAGTTGAAAAGCAGAGGGAAGTGCCATTCTAAGGTATTTTCAAAACTCGGCTGCACTTAGATCCTCAACAATTCCATTTAAGTTGCTTTCTTGATCACAGGGGGCCAGAGGTCCCTTCCAGTCTCAATTACTCTATGATGAAACACTTCCCTCAGGATAGAAAAGTAAAGCTTTTTTTTTTTATTCCATCAAAGAACAGGAATGTGAAAAGGGCAAATGACCCTAATAACCTCCCAAGTATTCCCACTGCTCTCAGCAAGAGTACTGAATCTCACCACACATGCGCCTTCTAGTCTGCAGCAATTTAGTAACTCTGCAGTGGAATTGCAGAATTACAAGCACCAAAAGTAGTTCTCATAAAGCTTTAGAAGCAAAAATTCCACCCTGAACAACCTGTGGGTTTTATTAAAGAAAGAAAAAAAAATTACCATGCTCTCTTTCTGTTAAAAAAAGTCTGGTTAGGGAAGTTAATACTTTCGGAATGAAAATTATTGAAGAATGAAAATAATGTCAAAAGGCAGGAAGTTCAGTTAGGTGACAAATCACACAAGAAGCCACCCTTACTCTGTTGTTGACAAGTGGCTAAATCTATTTCTCACTACTTCATATCAACATCTAATTATTATAACTAGTCAAACTTGCAATTCCAATTAGCAAACTGCTTATTAGCCTCACTAACCATGACCGAGCATCATTCACAGTTAGCAAAATAGGAAGAAGGCACAGGTCTTCCAGAATGCTTCAATAAACAATCAAAGTTAGGCACCTGATCTGACACAAGAGGGAGGTAAATACTCTTCAGCAGCTCCATTTACCTGGTTTCCAAACTGTGATCCTGTATACAGGAAGCGTTGTATGTAGTAAAATATGAGCCAAGCAAGCGATATAATCATCATAGTGATGAAGGCGATGGCGACAAACACAACGGATTGGCCACTGATATATTCCTGCACGTGTCGTGTGCCAACAACAATAGTCATCCTTACTGGAATCCCTCTTCGTACTGGCTCCAGTATCTCTATGCCTTTTGGATAGCCAACCATTATCACCACTGTATTTCCTGTTCCTGTTGGGGGGGGAAAAGAAAGAAAGAAAGAAAAAGGTCAGTCATCACAGTAAAAATGTAGGCATTCTTTCTTGATGGTAATTTGGCCTCTTCAGTTTAAGATCAGCGAACAAAGTTACAGGAAAACCTCCAATGCTTTTTTCCAGGCATAGCAGACTTGATAGAAAGCTAGTAAGGAATCCTTTATTTACTCTCAGAAACTCTCAAACATAAGATAAACTTCAACAGACACATCCTTAACTGTTCAAGGCCTTATACAGTCACCACGCTACACACTGAGGTGAGATGTGGGTGCCACACAAAAAAGCCAGACAAGTTATACACATCTCATCTTGAAGCTGCTTAAGTTCTAACTTGCAACTCAGGAACAGCTGGTCTTTTATTTGTCAGCATGGGAATTTTAGCTGCAGATGGAGACATGAATGTCATGAATAGATACATTCAATTTAGTTTGAATCTGAATCCATAGCACAATTTTACTGGATATGAAAATAAAAAAGATTCAGATATTTAGCAATAAATTACATTAAACATGGAAATACTTGAAGATTCTTTAATACTAAATATTCAAAATGTAATGAGACTTCACAACAATGACTTGTCAAGAAATACTCTGTACTCTTTGGAAGCATTTAAGCAAATAATTTTTCTAATATATTAGAACTCTAAAGCACACAATCCACATAAAAAACCACCTAAGTTCAGAAAAAACTCAAAACCTTCAGGCACCATACTGCCACCAAAACCAGTAAAGATACTGTCAAGACCAACTAGCAAAAACCCAAGACCCTCTGTGACTAGACTTTTACTGTATTTTGTCTGGAAGCATCTCCAGTGTTGTCTCAGGAACATCTAGCTTAAGTATTACAAAATAAATTACAAACAAATGTACCAGTTAAAAACGTCACATTTTCACTGGTCTATGTTATTTTTATTTGAATAGTTCTTACATTGTGTGTACCAACACTGCTACACCCTTAGTAAAGTCACGGCTTTATAGTTTACTTTGCTTTCCTACCTCTGAGAAAAAGTGAAACTAATCTTAATTCAGAGAGACAGGCAGAAAATGAGAAGGGTTTTCCTGGATGAAAAGCTGAAGCTGCAGTGTGGATTGTTAGATTCACAAGCTTACCTACCTGCAACGAGACCTCCCACTGAAGGCTGAAAGCCTTTTTCCCTCCTGGCTGTGTTAAGATTCCCTACTGAGAAGCTCTGTCAAAAGAAATGGGTTCCTAATTTATAACATTACATCAAATGAGGACTTTCAAAATGCAAAGCTGCATTCCAGACTCGCCCATCTCTCTTTACTTGCCTGAACTATTTAAACCAAATTCTTTCAGTTGACACAGTTCTCGCTGTGACACTTTGTCAACCCGGCCCCTCTGCTACCAAGCCACGGGGAATCTGCAGAAATTTCTCTTCTGTACATAGCAACTCCTCCCTCCATAAGGTGCAGATGGCCTGCTTTGGATGAAACACTAAAGATTCAGGTATTAGCTGAAAAATTCTATCTCAATGCCAGTTACCCTTTCTCAGCTTCATCTTGTACCCCATTCTGACCACCTCCTGTAAGAACCACTGTACCTGTGTCTGCCAGATCCAGACCTGGCAACTGAGCAGATTTTCCAAAGACAGTTATTTTTGTGGAAGTTTCGAGGATGGTGCAAAGACACACACACACACAAAAAAAAGATGCTACTGGGGGGAAAGGCCCAACTTGTGCCCTCCCTCAGGCACTGCCACTCTGCTCAGCAGCAGCACCAACCCCGCTCCTGTTGCCTTGCCTGGTGGGTGGGTTTGGACACACAAAGCAGCAAAACTGAAGACAAACAGGACAGGCTCCACTAATTAGTTCTGCTCATCAACAACACGCTGATCCAACTGATGACCACAAGTCTGAGCATACTAAGAATTGGCTTATTAATGTTGTTCTCCTCTCTGAACCAGCATGAAAGCATTACCAGAGACTCATGAATCTCAGAGAAGAGTGTGTGAAACACTCTTTGCTCTCTGACCCTGCACAACTCCATGGGGAGTTAACAAGAAAAGAATGTATGAAAGTAGGAATTTATCTCACATTGCTGAGAACTGCTATCCCATACCTAAATCAGGAGGTTAGGTCCTATGTTCCTTAGTCAGCTCAAAGTTACAAATAATGGGAGGGGTGCCTGAGGATAGCCAGGGAATGGCACAGGCAATGGACTGTTGGAAAGATTTATATGGTTTCACTCAAGCTTGGGGAAGAAAAGGAAATGTCAAGATTAGGGACAGCCTGGATTCTTCAGTCAATAAACATGTCTACCTCAGTCCTGAATTCTTGACTCAGTTTAATTCTACTATCTAATTCTCTGTGTGATTTCTAACAAAGAAGTATTTAAAATCCCCACAACAATAAGTAATGCCTTTCTCTGTTTTGTTACTAGAATGCCCAACTATCAGGCAGTTTTTTCCTTGAAATGAAAGTCAGGCTACTTTTACACAGTGGCTGCTGGATACTGTGACACCTTCAGGTTTCAGAATTAACACAAGCATGACATACATTTTTAAATAAATGCCCAATAAAAGCATTTTAAGAATTTTAAAGATTTGGTGATGAACCTGCCATTAAAAATACATGCAACTAAAGACAGTGGCCTTGAAGGTCATGAGACAGAAGGGAGTGAAGAAAAAACTAATTGCAATCCACGATTACAAAAGGAACAAGAGCACACTCAGAGAAGCAGTTGCCCTGAGCAGCCTGTAAGACTAAGGGCTTTAACTCATTCCTTGCTAATTTTAGCCTTATGTTCTGAAACACTTTATTCAAAGACTGAAATGATGTTGAGTCATTCCATCAGCTTCTTCAACTGCTACACAACTCAGAGACTTCAAATCACATTATGAAGAAAACTCCAAGCATAACACATATATATATATATACATATACACATATATCTGCTGAAAGCATGTTTTGTTGGCTTTGCCTTTCTATAACTTTTCTCATTTGACAATAAATAATCCCATTTTTACTCTGTTAGAGTAAACTTCTTTTCTAGGTTTGATTGATGCATCAGTGAAATTGGGTAGATTTAAAAATTGATCTGTGCTTTTTAACATTATCAGGGTTAGCAGATCCTTAGAATATTTACAAAAAAGAGCAAATTTTGAACTCTGAAGATGAAGGTATGTTTCCTGCCAGTGCACCAAGATCAGTTTTCCTGCTAGCATTGCCAGTCTTGTCTTGGAAAAGGAAACCAGCACTCTCCTGATGAGGAAAAAGCAGGACAGATACAGATTCCAGGCATCCCATATTCCCATTCATACTTAGAAAGGAAAAAGATAATCTCCTGTCATCTGGAAATTGACAACAGGCACACTCTAGGTTTTGTCCTCTTGAGAAACATCAGAAAGCTCCTACAGTTTGACTGTCCTAGTAAAAATGTTTAAGGTCAGTCCACCGATTTCTTTAAGCACAGGTACCCCAGAATATTGCCACAATTAACACCAAATGTTCTCTTTAGCTCCTGGTCCGAACAAATGGCTGTTAGTAGTACACTAACAATGCAATGGCAAGCTTTGTCTCAACACCAACCCCAACCTCACGTTTCACCTCTCTCAGGAAGGAGGATACATAACCACTGGCACACATTCCTCTTTCCACAGGAGTTTCCAACACATATGCACTTTAATGTATAACATAGATACAAACATTTTGAAGTTAGTCCTGCTTCTTCAGAGCAACATTAGCAGCTCAACATCATACAGTCACTGCCTAAGTTAAGCAAGCCACTGGCTTCAGCTCTATCCTTCAGTAGTTACAGTACCAGAAGCTTTCAGAAGAAAACAGTAATACAGAAATTATGCACCACTTGAGAATCCTGAGTAGTCCTTCAAGCAACGCAGCAAAGAGTTGAACTACACACCAAAATAACCCCAGCTCTGCAGCTTTGGAGATGGCAAGACCTTACAGAATCATGAGTACAAAGTAATTTGCATCTGTTTTCTTCAAAATACATACATAAAAAAATATGATAACGAATGAAAGAACTAGTTGGATGTATTGGTCAAATCAAAGACCATTTTCTTTATGTAGCCAAAGTCATACACCAATCCCAAGCTTCCCTTAAATCCATAAACCATGAACAAAAGCCCCACTCCAGACCCACCTCAATCTATGACAGTCACTCCCTTCCATCCCTGTGTGTCAAGCACCATCATATTTTAATTCCATAATCTCCAAGGTAACTTATGTTCTGGTCAGGATCACCAGATCCTGGCTTGAGGGGGGGATTCAGAGATGGCTGGATGTCCACCATGAAGTACAACAGGAAAAATCTAGAACCAGCAGACCCTGTTTAATTTCAACTGCAATACACCTCTGCCTTCCCCTCATTTCTCAACCAGAACTGAGCCTGGCTCTCCTAGACTGGTCTCCACAATATTTCACACCTTCCCTCTCCAGACTCTTCTCCAGCCCACTCCTAGCTAATATTTACATGCAATTCTTATTTTGTTTTTGAAAATTAATTTGAAGCTTCTGTTTAAAGTTTGCCACCATCCCAGAAAATCAGAGTTAAGACTGCCTGCAAAGTCTGCTAAACTGAAGCTTGAGTTTGCACTATTCCGATACAATACGTGAAGGACAACTCCTTGAGTCATTTGGGTGAAGTGAATGTTTTCCTTTGGAAAAAACCACTTCAGCCACACAAGAAGTTGTGTCACTATTACTTTCCCAGAGGAGGGAAGTCATCCAGCACTTTGAACAATGTAATTTGGACAGAGAGCAAAGGCCTGAACTGCACGAGACGCATCAGCAATGTCACAATTGAAGAATCTTCTTTTGGAAGGAGGGACAGAACTGTAATATTCAAATTCTCAACTCTCTCGTTTCAAAACTGTAATTAAAAGCCCTACTCACTGCACTCAAGAACCTTGCAAGGTATCCATGAAAAATACAGAGTACTTGGAATATTTGTCCTTTATCAAATGCTTTGACTCCAATTACAACGAATCATTTCTTCACCTAATCAAGAACCTTTCTTTTTACTCAAGATGAAACATGTCTAAACCCACCAAAAATCCAACAACAGCACATATGCATCACACATCACAGAAAACTAACTCACACTTAGGTTTTTCAGGAAGAGAATGAAAAGATGACACTGAAACGAGAAAAGCCACCTGTTTATCACCTTCACATAATTTAGGCTGCACCTCTACCAGCCATAACCATTGTTCCATCCCACATCATTTCCAGTGCCACTAATTGCAAACTCATTAAGCAGATTTTACTTATGCACAGAAACTCACTCCTTAGTTACTGCAATGTTGATTTCCCAGACTATTTATCCTCAGCACTCTCCGAAAAGCAAAGTTTGCTTCCTCATGTGTCAATTGACAAATTCCTTCACAGGAATGGAAAACTTAAGTGCTGTAAAATACAGCTTTACCTTCCACATTCTTTCTTGCCAGTCTTCCACAGGCTTTATTTTTCTTCCTTCAAAGAGCCCAATACATACATAATACAGCAAAGAAGAGAAAATTTTAAAAAAAGAAAAATAAGGAGGAAAAGCTTCAACAAAACAGCAAATAATATTTATGAGGCTACAACAGAGAACAGAGAAGGATGTGGGAAAAAAATCTACTGATTGGCCAATACAAGAAGCTGATAAAGAGGAAAGAATTATTACACAACAAAGAATCTTAGTTGCCACATGGGATCAAAATCAGAGGTACATTGTATCCGGCATCTCATCTCCACTTCCACGGTGGATTAAGAACATGAGACGGGTCAGGCTGCTCCCAAGCAAGCAGCAGGCCAAGAGGAACAGTGACCATGCTTCCCGTGCCCAGGTTGGTGCCACTTTGTGTTCCAAGAGGAGAAACTTGTTTTCCAATTGATAAATCGCAGGTGCAACAGAGCAACAGCTCCCCAAGTTAGATTTTCAGCAAGTTTGTTGCCTTTAGAAATGCATTGTGGTTCTCCTTCAACCAAATCCCTGATCTTCCCCGTCCTCACAACCGAGAATGAGAGCCCAGCCTTTAACAAACTCATTGTACCGAAACCATGTGAAGCACACATCTGCAGAATTTTTTATTTAGTCTGCTTTGTTTTTGCGTCCTCTTCTGAAGACCTTCTAGTTCCTCAAAAATCGACAAAAGCAAACAGATTTTAGCGCCGAGTTTGGTGTTTCCCTCCTCCCCCCCGCCCCTTTAAGTATTGAATGTCATCATGATCATAAAAAATCAGCAAGGCTTTAGTGTCACAGCCCAAGTAAGGACTGCGGCGACAGAACATCTGGATTCCTATCTCGACAAAAATCACAGAAACCTTCTGTAGGCTACATCGCAGCAGCACGATCAGACAAGCCGAGTCCACATCCCTCTCCAGGATTCAGTTTTCCTACCGCAATCGCAAGCTTTTAAGGATTACCTGATGCTTGCACTTCTCTCCCACCCCTTACAGACCTGCGCAGGAGAGGCCGACGAAGCCCTTACAATAAAGCCTGTACCAAAAGCCGTCTCCGAAGAGCTGCGGCGATGCCTCCCAAGGCACCTGAAGGCACCTCCGGCGTACCCGCCGTGTTTCCACACGTTCCGCATACAGTGGCCCAGCCGTGCCCGCTGAAGCCGCGCCGCCGCAGGGTACCGGCCACAAAAGGGGTATCCTCGGAGGACACCCCGTGCCCGTGGCACCTCCCGCAACACCCGGGCTCCAACTTGGCAGACAGAGGACGGCCCCGCCGTTTTCCCCAGCGTGGCTTATAGGAAGATAGAACAAAACCGCTGCTCTCTGTTCAATTTTTACAGGGGTTTCTGCCTCCTCATACCCGCATCCCTCACGGCGCAGACCCGCACCGCCGGCGCGGCCCGGCGCCAGACAAAGCCGTGCCCGCAAAACCTCCCCCGGCCCGCGCTCACCCAGGTGGGACATGGACACGGTGCTGTTGCCGAAGCGGGCCTCGTTGTAGATCACCACGGCGGCCGCCCGCTTCCGCGCCGCGTTGGTGACCTTGTCCTTGAAGGTGCAGCCGCCGCGGGCCACCA